>JAPIVC010000879.1:600000-765372 GCA_030586385.1 Camponotus fellah | reverse complement strand
ATGTATACTAAAAATATTTTTCTGGATTTTTAGATTATTAATCATGTTACACATCACTATCATTTTTATCTATATTTGTTTTATAATCCGATAAATACTATTAAATTAATTCAGAAAAATATATTGTGATAATATATTGTGATAGAAAAATATATTATGATTATTCGTCTTGTTCTCGCGATTGAAATTTTAATTCTATATTTTGCATTGCAGTAAATAAAGGTATAGACTATTAAAAAGTAATAATTTAATATCTTATTATATATCTTATTGCGAGACGATGAAAGTCCAAGTTATAATTTTTTAATTAGATATACATTGGATAAGTTATATGTATAAATGCTGTAACAAAATTTGTTTTTCTTCACTCAGAGAGAGAGAATTATATTAAATTATTTTATTAAATATAGATCAAATAATATATTATAATATTGTTTATTAATATTCTTTATATCAACACGATATCTATCGTGAACTTACTCTCTAAAAGAGAATCAATATTATCACTGAAAAACAATAAATAGTCATTGATTGTAGCAGTTATAAGTACAGCACTGTAAATCAGTGATATTTTATTGAAAGAATCAGTTAATAATTTTGACTGTTTCAATCAGTAATATTTCTCAATATCAATAATATTTCTTTTGTTATCGTCAGTAATATTAAACTATAATTCATCTTTTCATAATTTTCATTAAGTCATCAGATATTTGTCCGATTTATATAAAATCGATTTAATATCTGAAGTTTATCTATTGAGATTGTATCAGAAATTAAATCGAAGTAATACTTTTAATTTTATCTGTCGCTTTTTGCAAACTTTATATAATTCTTATGACTAAAACTAAATACGAGAGAGATAACCATCGCGGTAAACGAACGAACTAGCGATTGCTAGTTTTACAGTGAAATTTATTGGTTTTACAGTGAATTTTATTTTAACTGATCATAATCAGTGAGATATAAGATAAAATAAGCGTTTCCATTGAAGATCAGTAAAATACTCACTGATTCTCAGTGAAATCTTATTTTATCGTTTAAATTAGTGATATTTTCACTGATTCACTTTTAGAAAATACAATATTATATATTAATTATATATTAAATACAATATTATATATTTAATTATATATTATGTTTATATAGTTAATTATATATATACAATAATAAGGTAGTGCGATAATAATAATATCGATAATAAGAGAAAGATCCTAACAGCACATGATATTCAAATATGTATTCCATACTCATACTATAAATATATGTTAGATGTAATATACTGAAAATAATCCCATAACATCTCTTGTTGTATGTTATTTTTTATATATTCTCAAAATATACTTTGCATATGTCGTATTAATATATTCTTTCTTGTATATTTTCAGAATATTCTATATTGCATATGTTCCTTATTTTGCCGCTAAGCGCGCAAACTCGCGCATACTTAATTTTTAGTGAAATGAATATAAAGGACTGGTACTAACATGAGTTTCAAAGTTTCTTCTTTTTTCTTTTTAGTTAGTTTAATTTATAATAAACTGACTTAATTTAAAGTAATTTATCTAATAATCTGGATTCCTTGTTGGAATTCAGAATATTAAACAGATTACAAATAATAAGAAGTATAAGACTCGAAGTATAAAAATACAAAAATACAGTGGTAATAGCAATACGAGTCAAGTGTCGATGACATAATAATTTATTATGCAAACAAATAAGCAATGGAATATATTACAAAGAAAGGATGGCGAACGTTTCGACTCTATTTTTGGGTCATCTTCAGCGCAAATATGATGATGTGATGAAACATAATAATAAATAACAAACAGAATTTATATCGGAGCCAATTACAGAAAAAGCCGTCTAAAGTAATAATGAATGTCTCGTATTGTATCTTATCATCTGTATGTCTCGTAATGTATCTTATCATCTTGACGATGCCTGTAATAAAATAAGTCAAAAAATGTAAAAAAATTATATAAAACTACGAGCTGAACAAAAAAAAAAATTAATTGAATGAACAATGGAAACTTGAAAGAGTTAAGAGGATAAAAATTTTTTCTTATGTCAATTCTTTTAAAATCACAACGATAAGAATACTTTAAATAAATACAAACTTAGAATAGAACAGTGAAGATTAAAAAATTAAAAATCTAATGAGTCAAAGCTACGTAAATCCGACTTACTTCCAGGCATCGAAGATAACGGCAAGCCGAGGAGATGAACAGAGATAAATCAGCATCTCAGAAGACAAGGAACGACTGGTTCTTGATGGATAGATGTGACTTATTTATATAAGCAATAACATGAGTCAAATGCATAAATATACGCAAAGTCGCAGATCTCTATGATAGGAAATTATTTTAAATTTTAGGCAAATTATTGACAATGTTTAATAAATTTCGGGTAACTGTTCGGTGTCCGTCCGCAAATTCAGATCATTTTTTTGTCTTTTGATAAATAACATTTCCGAGATTAATTTTTTATTCAAAAATGATTCACGATCCAAGATCTGAACGTCATTCCAATTAAAAGCATGATCAGAATCATTAAACAGATTATTTGAAATTAAAATAAGAAATAAGCCATTTACTGCGTTTATTAAAGTATTTTTATTGCCGAGTGTATTTACATAATGGTACATAGATTATCGAGATAAATATTTCAATAAGAATCATTTAATAAACACTAAGGTAATAGATGAATCCCAGCAAACACCAAGTAATAGTTATATAACTGTTAGTTGTAATTTTCCACTCAACAATATAACTGTTATATAACTTACATATTATAAAACAGTTATATTGTTGAGTGGGAAATTACAACTAACAGTTACATAACTGTTACTTGGTGTTTGCTGGGATATAAAATTTAAAAAAAAACACCTAGGTTTTTTAAAGTTTTATATTCATCTATTCTAGAATATTAAAAAGAATATTAAAAGAATATTAAAAAGATATAAGAATATTAAAGATATAAGAATAATTATTTAAAAAGACAATTTAAAATTAAAATGAGAAATAGTGTGTGCGTTTACTGCATTTATTTAAAGTATTTCTATTACATATACGAATTATACTACAAGATATTCTCTGTATTTGCTATTAACCAAAATAAGCGAACATTAGAGCATTCTTAGTATATACTTAGTATATCATAATATATGTATCTCGAATGTTCTATTGAGAATATATGCATTGTACTTTTGCGATATTCTTCGAATTTTACATTCTCAGTATCTACATGTGCTGTTAGAGGACATAATTATCTCAAGATATATGATCACCTTAAAACATCTCATATAGTTCATATTGATTGTTATAATAATCTTCTAAAAATAACCCACATAGCACATTATACTAAAAGATAAAGAAAAGATGTCTTTTTTAAGTTATCTTTTTTAAGTTATCCTTTCGACGAAAATTTGTCTATAAAGACATCTTTTCGCTTTGTCGAAAAAGACGATATAAAAAAGACATAATAGTATGTGGCACATGTTTCTTTTCTTGCCGCTATACGAGCCACTCTTAACTTATCTCGTATATTTAATATTTATCACGTAATGTATATAAAGATTAGTAAAGAAAAGTAATTAGTATAAAATCTGACGCATATTTTTGTTTTTTACGAGCAGTAATGCCATAAAGAGGATACTGCTCGCACGCATCAATCAGAGAGAGTCACATACGTGTGCTACGAAGAATGATTGTATGCATGTGAGCTGCATCATTTTCCTGACATTACTGTTTATCAGTTTAATTTCTGACAAATTGAATTTAAAATAATTTATTTAATAATCTGGATCCTATTGGAATTCAGAATATTAAACGGATTATTAGAAATTAGGCGGATAAATTGGAGAAATAGCTCATTTATTGCGTGTATTGAAGTACTTTTAGACGACTTGGTGCTGTGTGGGAAATTATAAAATTTAATATAATTAAAACATAATATTACTATTAATAAATATAGGCATTTTGTGTTTTGTAAATAAAAAGATAAATAGATAAATAAATAAATAATAAATAGATAAATAAGTAGATAATAAAAAGATAAATATGACAATGAATATAGAAAAATATTTATTTCATCTTTGAATATTACAGTATCTTTCACGATTGAATAATTTATTTACCATCAATTTACATACATAAATATTTTGTTATACAGCACTGATGCTACCGGCATTTCGTGCACATAGCACGGAACAAAACCAGAAATTGTGCACATTATATATTACCCTCTGAGAACTTTCGTGGACATTGGCTTTGTAGTTTATGTCCACATTTTTTTAGATCCACAGAGGGCGTATCGCTTTCAGGGATCACCTAAAAGCGGGCCGCCAAATGCCTTAAATTGCTTATTGCTCATTAAAAAAAATATAAATATAAATATAAATATAAAAATATAAATATAAAAATATAAATATAAAAATAAAAATATAAATATAAATATAAAAAAAATATAAATAAATAAAAGCGGGCCACGACATCTTTCAGTCTTCTCTCTATTATGACATATAAGTTATAAGTTTAACTAAACGTTTATACTATAATGTTGGTAGAAAACAATCAGCATTAAATGAAGGTTTAATTTTAACGAAAGTTTCGCTGAACTGAAGATTAAGGCAATTAAGATAAAAACGATAAGAAAATCAATAAATCGGAATTATTTTACGTGCTTATGGAATTTTATGTATGATGGCCATAAAGCTGGTCGCACACACTTTCCATAAGACATAACAGTAAGGTTTCGACCAATCGCGTTGCTGAATTTACGGACGGCCAAATTGAGCAACGCGATTGGTCAAAATCTTACTGTTATGTCTTATGGAAAGTGTGTGCGACCAGCTTAAGATATTTCATATGTAGCAACCTTTATCTATCAGTGCAGCATGGAGTGTGTAGTAGGGATGCGTACCTAGTGTTGCACTCTTATTGTTGCGAACATACAGGTTAGAGAGATATATGACTTTTCTTTCCATTTTTACTTAAATAATATTACACAGTAAAAAAAATTATATAAAATTGTTTTATTAGAGCATATTCTTTTCTTTTTTATTAATCTAACTAATAGAAACATCAAGGTATTTCGCAGTGCGTATAGCATGCGTTTTGCTCCAAATCTAAAACAGATGAATCCTATATCACGATCGAGTCCATTCATTGCTAAGGGTCTATTCTGCAATATTCAACGGAATTTGTCGATACAAAAAGATGGCAAAGATCAGACTGATGTTGTAAAGGAAATTCCAATTGATGATTTGACGGAACCGACTAATTGCTGCATGTCGGGATGTGCGAATTGCGTATGGATTCAATATGCGGAGCAATTGAGTAATGTAATAGAGGCATCTAATGTGGATTTACAGAAGATCATCTTGGAGAAAGTACAGGATCCTAACATGAGGGCGTTTCTTACAATGGAACTGAAATGTCGAAAGCTGATAAAGTAGCGTGAGGAAATTATTATGGATCATAATAGTATAAGAAAGGAAATATTTATCCCTACTTAAACTCAATTCTATTGATCAAAGAATTTAAGTAAATTGCGATTGAGATCGAAATATTCATGTGAGATTATAACATTATTATTGAATGATAAAAATGTTTTTAATTGTATGTAAATGTAATCTATCATAATATAATTGTGCGATATTATTATATTAGTATATCAGTATGTATATAGTATATCAATATGTATATAGTATATGTATATTAGTATATCAATATGTATATAACATGTAATATATATATGTAAATATCACATGTATTTTAAGATAATTATAATTAAATAAATTAATAAAAAAATGAAATAAGAAAACAAAATAAAAGCGGAATAATTCAAATAAATTAATATAAGATATATTATAATAAGAAATAATATGCAATTAATCGAAATATATTAATTAATATAAAAGAATATTCTTATATTATAGCAAATAATTTTATAAATTAATAGTAAATTAATAGGAAATAATTATATATATATATATATATATATAATGATATATATATAAACATATAGATAAAACATATATATAACATATAGATAAAGAATATATTCATTTATGTGTTCTCTTTCTGTTATTCTTATATTCTTTATATTTATAAATAGAATAAGAAAATGATCAAAAAATAATTAAAATAATTTCTATATTTAAAAAAAAATTAAAAGTTTGCAATTAGATTATAGATATATTAATACTAGGGAAAAAGTCTATTTTTGTATATTTGTACATTTTTGTACATTTATTTTTGTACATTTATTTTAGTACATTTATAGTACAATTGTAATACATTTTATATTTAATTTTTAATAGTTTATAATTGTATTTATTTTTGTAGAGTTTTTAAATTATTTTTGTATTCATAATGTAATTTTTTATTACACACACACATATAAAATTTATAATTTCTATATAATACACTCAGATAGCACAAAAAAGTCAAAAAAACATTTTGAAAACATTCAATGGAAGGTAGATATCTTTTATTTTTTAAACGTTTTTTTCAGAGATATGTATTGTCTGAATAAAATTACATAATATATAATTTATCATTTAAATTATAACTTAATTATTTTGTAGATTATTTTATTATACAAGATTATTTTATTATACTTTATACAAGAAACTCTTTATTCAATTTTGAATACTTTCCAAGCGAGATCGAAATAGATTCTTACGAGAATAGCCGCAGTTTGCTTGCTCTTCTTTTTTTACCATTTAATCCCTTAGACTATTTAATCACATCTGTCCTTTATGATTATACTTTTATGATAATATCGGCGCAAGGTTTAAGAAAAATGTCAAAAAATATAAATTAGATATAAAATAAGGATGAACAGAATAAAAAAAGATTGAAGAATAAATTGATAATTACGCATCGATATATTATGTTTATTAACATAAGATTAATAAATAGATGTTTATACTCATTATATTAATTTATCAATACAAATATAGGATAAATTACGTAAATTAGAACCTTCGTTATATAAATTATATTAGAAATAGAGAGAAAATAGCAAATCGCGTTCAGTCATTTGCACTACATTGTATTAATGCACATTAAAGGCTGCTATACATGAAATTATTAAATGAAAGAAAATAACATAACATAGACATTTTAAGTAATTAAATTTTATTCATAATATATTGTTATTTTTTGAGCAGAACATACGTTATTATTTCATTATCAAAGTGTTTATATATTATGTTTTTGTATTTAGATATTTCATATATAGCAGCCTTTAATGTGCATTAGTGCGATGTAAATGCCGATGACCGAAATTCGCTAAAAACTTTTTTTTAGTATTTTACAATTCTTTCTAAAACAAACAAGTTAATTAGTCTAGTTCCAGATAATAACAGAAAAGCAAGTCTATTTTTTAAATATAATTGCTTGTTAATTTCTAAATCTTAATTGCCTTAACTTTTTAATCTTTCGAATCACTAATTGCTAATTGCCACGATTACGTTTTCAGTATCTTGAACTTCTAATTGCGCGCGCGCTAATTTTCATTATTATTATTATTATTATACGCAACCAATAACAAAGCAACAAAAGTATAAATCAATGAAGAGATTGTTGTGTTTCTTATAAAACAACATGCTTTTTTGTTAATTTGAATTTTCTTACAAAAATTGTGTGTGTCGATTTATATTTGTTGTTACAAGTGCGTTTATAAAATCAAAATTGATAAAACCGCGTCGCAACCTTATCTGCTTTGCGCACACGTACGGCCACACGTCACATCACGTCCTTCTTTCGCGATGACGTGCATATCTTGGTCGTGTACATGCTCACGCTCACGCTCGCCCACGCGCACTCTTACGATTTATTTTCGCTTGGCGATCATACTTTGCCGCAATCTCGGCAGAGTCTCGATCGAGCGCGCAAAATGACGGCTGTCGATTCTGAACAAACTATCAATAGTTCTCGTGGATCCTCGATAAAATTTGCGAATTTACACGTGTACTTTCAGATTACATATTGGAAGTGTTAAAAAAAAGGATCTAATTATAATTAAATACATTCCAATATTATCATTTCCGCAGCGTGTTGAATGAGTTTGTGTTTTGAGTGATGAAACCAATCGTGAAATATATTGTGATAAGATCGAATTGATAAAATACTCATTCGACACATTATAAAGGATTGGTCAATTATTATATAAATATTTATATATGATATAAAAAAATGATATAAAAAAACAATGTTGACTAAATTAAATTACGGAAAAATAAGTTTTAATTAAAAAATATAAACAAGGTAAATAATTTTATAAATATAAATAAATAAATAAATAAGTAAATAAATATATATATATATATGTGTGTGTATATATATATATATATATATATATACATATGCATACATATTGTAATAATAAATTATGGTTATTTAAATATTTAGATATAATAAAATCTTTAAAGTCAACAAAACAAAACTATAATAGAAAATAGAGGATTGTGATATATATATATATATATATATATATATATATATATATGCGCGAACAGGTGTTTCTAATTAAAATGTCAAATTATGATATTTAATTATGATTAAAAATACCTTATAAAATATTAGAAGATATTTAAGATATTTAAGATATTTATAAAATATCATAAATCCTCGAATTTGTTTACCGAAATTTCGCAGGATGATAAAATAAATCCGTCATTCATTTTTCGACAAATCAAACAATTTTTAACGTCAAAAATATCTTATTTATTAAATTTCATATATATTTAAATACCTTTTAGATAAATTGCATTTTCGAAAGATGTTTATTTGGAAATATGCAATATTATATGGAAATTAAATATAGAAAGAAAAATATACACAATGTCAATTTAAAAGATATTTAATATATTAAAATACATATCTCAATGAAATTTAAAATACAATTTTACAAATATTTTTAATTACATAATTTAAGATATTAAAATTCTATAAATATAAAAAGTAATTTTAAATGTATCAATTTTTTTAAAGTACAATATAAATTATTTTACATTTTATTATATCAACATAGTTTTATTCCCAATCATAGTGTTTTTCCTTAAATTAATATTACAATTATTAAATAAAAAACAAATTTGTAAATCTTTGAAGTTTTTAATTTAAAAAAGAAATCATAAAATAAAACGAAAAAATATATTCCTAGTTTATTAAAAAAATAATAATAAATCGATTTTTTTAAAATTAACTTTAAAAACATGTATTTTAAAAATAATTCTAAACAAATTATTAAGTTTTTATAATTTTATTATAATTTTATGACAGATATCAATTATCTTATCAATTGATATACTAAAAATTGGAACATTGGTTGTAAATAAATTAAGAAAAGATTGAAAAAAAGTGGTCTATGAGGACAAACTTTCCATCTCATAACTGCATCCTTGAAAAAATTATTAGTGCATACGCGTCGATGCCGGCAGCCACAGTCGCAGTAAATTTATGCGGTGAAGATTCCGCTGAAGAGACAGGTGAAACCGTCAATCAGAAGAGACGGGATATTTTGGGCACGTTTAAAAGAAGAGCCTGCAATAGGATTAGCTTTAAGGGTGAATCGGGTCCTCTGTTAAGGTGAGAGATTCCATAATTTAAGATTGAATCTATAATGATAGATTTAATTTTATTCTCTTCTCTGAATCTTATTAATTTATGATGATGTCATTAGAAATTTCGACAATTCTCATTTTATAAAATATTTTTATCATTGATATATGATGTTAAAGTAATATAATTTTTTATTTTATAAATGTGATTTTTATTTTATAAATATAACTTGACCAATGTTGATTAACGATCATAGTATTAAGGATTACAATATATAATAAAAAACGTAGTATAATAGTGAAGCAATATACCAATGGCTCGCTATTGTAATTTGAATTCATTTTCGCTTATCGCAAAAATTTTCCGAACGAAAAGTTACAACGTAGTCAGTAGGTTGATTACTGTTGTACCGTTTAGAACTTAAAATACGTCATTAAACAGTCACAGATCAATTATAACAATGTCTCGTTTTTATTGTCTCATTTTGGCGACATTGTAAGTATATGGCAATAAAGTTTTTTTTACAAAAAAATTACTTATATTACTTAAGAAATTATATATGTAAATAAATAAATTATTTATTATTTACATAAGTCATTATGTGTCAAATTATCTGTCTTTTGCTTCTTTTGTTAATAATTTGTTAATAATTTGTTTATATATTGTATATATATATATATAGGATGTTCCGAAGCTACCGCTTCATATTTGAAAGGTAGATTCTCTGGCCAATTTAAAAACGATTTTTTCTCAGCGAAAATGTCAAAGGAGATCATTATTTTTTGCATATTCTCAATGTTTTGTCCTCATGTATCTTTCTAACTAAGCCTTAAATTAAAATTTTATTAAAGTAAACTCTACCTAAAATTAATTAAAGAATGGGCTTTTATTAATATTTTATTCCCATAAGGTTTAGTTTGTGAAAAACCCTTTATTTTCAATCATTTATAACTCGAAAACTATTAGTGCCTCGACATTTTCGCTGAGAAAAAATCGTTTTTAAATTGGCCAGAGAATCTACCTTTAAAATATGAAGCGGTAGTTTCGGGACACCCTATATATATATTACAATTGTTTTGTTATTAAATATCAATATTTTATTATTATTAAAATTTTTTTATTATTACCAATGAAATAAAATCATATATAGTCATCATAGAAACTGTAGTATATCTATAATTATTGTACAGAAAAGAGAAAAAGAGAAAAGAGATGAAAAGAAGAAGAAAGAAAAAGAGATAGAAAAAAAAAACGAAAGAAGGAAGAGAAAGAAAATAATTACATTGTATAGATAATATAATTACATTGTATAGATAATATAATTACATTGTATAGATAATATAATTACATTGTATAGATAATATAATTACATTGTATAGATTTAATCAATTGGTAGTTAATTTCTAGCTTATTTTTTTAGCAGTTTTATTCTATAGTTTATGTTTTGTGTTTACATTATATTACAGATATTTAAGCATTTGATGTTACAAAGCCAATTTGTAATATTATTAAAATGTGCAACTTGAACATTATAATATAAATTAAAAGCAGCCTTGTGTTTTATCTGTCAATATCTAGCGATATTTTAACTTCGAGAATTGTTTGATGTGATTCTTTCTTATTTGTGTTCTTATTTTTTTCCATTTACTTTTATTTCTATCTTTTATCTTAATAAATTGTTAGCAAGATTTATGGAACAGTTTTTGAAAAATAAGTCTTGTTCCAATAATATACGACATTCTGTCAAAACTATTTTATTTAAATAGAAAATAGTCACAACTGCGAGCACTTTCTTGTAAATAAGGCAATATTGCATTTTAATTTTTTAGTTTTAACATAGAAACTCTTCTGTTGTTTTTTTCTTTTACAAAATAACTATTAAGAATTAATAATATTAATATCAAAGAAGAAATATCAAAGAAGAAATATCAAAGAATTAATATTATTTATAATATTACATGAGATATAAGATTTAATGTTAATTTTTATTTATTCAATGTTACAGTATTTTTATTTTATTTATTTTACAGTAATATATACATATATATATATATATATATATATATTTTTTTTTTTTCTATCTTTTTTTACAATATATGAAAATAATGATATCTTATATATTACAACTTATATTGTAATTTTAATAATTTTTTATGTATATTATTTTATTCAAATATCTCATAATTTTAATATACAATATATAAACAAGAAGTACTTAATATAATATATTTCTTATAAAATATAATATTACAAAGTATTAAAATTTTACTTATAAATATTTGTTGAATTAATATGTATAATTTAGCTTTCTGTTAACATAAATGACTTTTTATAAATTTCAATGTTAATATTGTGTTT
Source organism: Camponotus fellah (assembly GCA_030586385.1). Classification (NCBI taxonomy): domain Eukaryota; kingdom Metazoa; phylum Arthropoda; class Insecta; order Hymenoptera; family Formicidae; genus Camponotus; species Camponotus fellah. Next base: position 753,442 of record JAPIVC010000879.1, on the reverse strand, counting down.
TCACAGTAATAGTTATAGCCTTGTACAAATATGCATACATTGCATAAGCTAATGCCGATAGGAAAAAGCTTATCGTTTCCGCGTGTGTTAATGTTGTGAGAATGTCGTCGCACCGATCATTTAAACTGCGTTTGCCTTAGGCAATTTTTTGCAATAAAGAGTAATATATGATATTTTGTCAAAAAAGCATATATTAGATAAAATAGTTATCAAGAAACTATAAAGTTTAAAGTATCAGAAAAAATTATGTTGATATCTAATGAATTAAAATCAAACAATTTTATATAACGGCGATTTTGAGTGCTTGTTAAACACATTACGCGCTCAACGTATTTACTAACAGCCTTAAAATAGGTACGACGATGTAAAATTTGAATCACAATACGCGCTTTTATGAGACCCTGAAAATAACGCATCAGGTGCTACTTCACCGCCAATGATTACCGAAAATCTTTTTTTTTCTTGAAAATAGAAATCTTATTCCGGTAATAAATTTGTATTTTAAGAGAAAAAAACATCTTTTTCTAAGAAAATAAAAATCTTTGAAAATATTTTTTTCATTTGTAAGACATATTATTTATAAGCAATAAATATCCTGAAAAATATTGAAAGACATACGTGAATCTTGTATATGTTCTTGGCAAATAAAAATTAAAAATAAAGTTTTAATATTACATAGGGCTGTGAGGATCAGTTACAAAAAGCAAAGTAGATGAGTCTGATAGATTTGTTTAATATTAAAAACGAATCTGGTCGCAGAATTTCCCAACATGTCAGATTTCGAGTAATTCATAGTTAAATAGTCCGAAAATGGCAATTTTGGCAAATTTCATGAATTTATATGGGAGAACTAAAACCTAACTTTTTGAAATATTTTTGTCAATAACTTCGTATAGTACTAGTTTTCATCTTTCAAATCCATTTTTAATTACTGCTGCATGATTTTTTTTTGCTGAGATATATAAGTATGAAGTTATAAGAAAATTTACATCAATGAAAATTTACATAGGCATTAATATGGCAGATTCGGTACTTTGAAATTTGAAAAGGCTTATATCTGTCAGGTTCGATTATCAAAAAAAGTTCTGTAAAAATATATCTAATACAAAAATATATCTAATATATCTAATACAGTTGTTTTGATAAATATTATATTTTATTTGATTCTGTTCGTTTTCAAAAAATGACAGGACGCGTTCAAAAATTCATGTTTTTATTCAAATTTTGATTCGTGGTAAGATAGAGAGGTAACACAGTTGACTTGGAATGGCATTATGCATGACCAATCTTAACTTATATGTCTGAGCGAAAAAAAGTCGTGGGAGGGCAATTGAAAGTGGATTAGAAAGGTGAAGACTAATACTATACAATGCCATTAACAGAAATATTTTACAAAATTAAATTCTCTCATAATAAATTCATGAAATTGATCAAAATAGACATTTTGGATTATTTAACTACAAATTGATGAAAAACCTGACGTGCTCTAAAAATTTTGCGGTCTAATTTATTTTTAAAAAAATCGTTAAAAAATCAGATTCACCTATTCTGCTTTCTGTTACTAACTAAACCTAATATTTCGCAAGCCTGAGTTATTATTTTAAAATAAAATTAAGAAAATATAATAACAACAAAATAAAACAAAAATTTTATATAAAAAATTTAAATATTTAAATAAAAGAGATATATATATATATATCTCAGTCAATTAAAAATATAAAACAGAAATGACACACACACACACATCTCATTAGAGAAAAAAAAAGTTTATAATTTCAGTATATATTTCTTTTAATTATTATATTTAAATTTCTGTTTTCTGGATATTAAATTTCATCAATTTCTTTGCAGAATGCTCTTGTATATACATAAATAATATACATATATAGTATGCATACATGCATACATATATACATATATGCACAGTAAAAAATAAAATGTTAATCATACACTTTTTACATATCCCAGAAAGTCCATTTTAAATTTTAAAATAGCTTATTCGTCGTATGTTATTTATTGACAAATTAAAAATGTTAAATAATTAATATAATACTTTACATTTATTTTTATTATTGTGACTTTAAGTGTAATGTAAAAATAATATAAATTAAAAGTTACATAAAAAAATGGTTACAATACAATAACTCCTAAGAAATATTGAGGATATTAAGATATAATGATAATTATTTTAACTTAAATTATTTGTAATAAAAATATTTGATTTTAATAAATTTGATTATTTTTATATGTCAAAGTTCAAGATTATTTGAAGAGTCATTTTAACTTTTTTTAGAAAAGTTAAACTTTGAGATTTTGAGACATGTTGATTGTTTAAAATAATTATGTTAAAAATAATGATTATGTTCAAAATAATATTCCATTTCTAAGAGACATATACAAAGTGTTAAATTATGAAGTGGACATAAATGCAACACATGAAAACGTTATAAAAGTAATAATATTCAGGTTATATGTTAATTTTACATTAAAGTATTAATCCAAATGTGATAATACAAGAAAATTTTAACATGCGGACGCACAATTTTTTACTGTGTATATACATATATATATATATATATATATATACATATATATATACACATTATAAAATCTATTCAACTTTGTTATTAAGTTAGGAGTATATTGTTGTATCATTAAAATAGTTATATAATTATTAGTTTATATTACTTTTATTATAAATAAATATATAAACTTTTTCATTATGTAAATCATCAAAATAATATTTTTTTTTAGAAATATTATATATATTAGAAAGTTTAATGTTATTGATAGCTCCTTTCTTTGTGACAACTCAACGAATTTAGTGGATTGTTGTGAACCAAGAAAGAAAAATCGTCCGCGAAGAGTCAACTTTGCATTTATAATGTTTAACCTTGGTTTTTTAATGATTACATTCTAATTAATCTGTGTCCACTTACGCTGATTAATTTAGTTTAATATAAAGTTGGGAGAGGAAATAAAAACTCAATTAAGTCAAAAATATAGATTTTTCGTATATATATCGGTGTTGTATAAAATGTAATCAAAGATGTATTTGTACTATAATACATACATACATACATATATAGATTATCTACATCATTTTATAATTTTAATTACTTAATGTAGATTTTCTAAATAATTTGGAATTGATCCTCATCGAGACTATTAATAAAAAAAAGCTATCATTTTATAAATTCAAATTAAAATTCTTTTAAAGTGTTTAAAGTTTAAAAAAAATAAAAATAAAAATTCTCTTAAAATTTCCATAAACGTAATCTCACAATAGGATTTTATTATTTACTCGTCTTTTTTAAAATTTAATTAATACAAAATTGTTTTGTATTGATGCTTCGATATTTTTGATGAACAAAATTTTAAAAGTTCAAAAAATTAAATTATAATAATATTGTGTGTTGTGAGATGAATATTATTATTATTGAATGCGATGGCTTAATGATAAAATATATTTAAATTTTTTAAATAAATTATATTATATATTTTTTATATAGTTATATATATTTTTATATAAATTATAAATAAATTTTTATTTTATCTTTAATTTATTTTATTTTTATTTTATTTTTAATAAAATTCGAATATGAATGAGTCATTATTTATTTTTACAATATGCTAGAAAGCTTGTCTGCAATCTTAAATAATTTTAAATAAATATTAAATGACTGTGCTGATTGCGAAAAAGGGAAATAACAAAATTAGGACGATGCGCGTTGGATGTAAGGGAATCCATCATTTTGGCGAAAAGAGCAAACTATTATAATTATCACGATGTCGCAAATGTCAATGATGATCATCAAAGCAACGACTTCCGGCGACGCAGCCTGACGGAACTGTCAAATAATCGTTGTCAATACGCTCTTTTACTTTTCCTTTGTGTTTTACACTCTAGATTATACGACATATTTCGGTTTTATTTATATAGTTTTATTTATATTATTTCATTATTTTCGAATATTGTTTATTCCTAAATTTTTTAAAATTTAATATAAAAAAATTTCTAAGCATGTTTTTGAATATAAATTTTTAATATTATGCTATTGTGTGCATATATGAAATGGCGTATCGAAGATTTGATAGAAAAACGTTCTCATAAAGTAAATTTTACATTACTTATACAATGTGTGTATGTGAAATATACATACCTAGTATAACTAGGTATTTAGTGTACTTAGTACCTTAGTCAACCGTTCTCTATATGTATGTGCATATGTGTATGTATTGTGGTTTTATATATACAGGGTGTCCCAGTTATCTTCCGTCATCTTTCAAAGACAGATTCCTGGGATCATTTGAAGACGATTTTTCCTCAGCGAAAATGTCAATGAAGGCCATCATTTTTTTGCATGTTCGATTTTTGTCATATATCTTTGCAATTAAGTCTTAAATTAAAACTCAACTAAAGTAAATTTTATTTTTATTATTTTTTATTACTAACTCTATTTAAAATTAATCGAAGAATGTGGTTTTGTTAATATTTTATTTCTACAAAGCTTAGTTTTTGAGAAACCTCTTATTTCCAATCACTTATAATTCGAAAATTATTAGTGCCTCGACATTTTCGTTGAGAAAAAAATCGTCTTCAGATGATCCCAGGAAGATAACTGGGACACTCTGTATATATATATATATATATATATATATATAAAATCACAAGATAATATATTAGATTATCATATATATAAAACGTTTTTATGTACTTTTGTAAACAGATAAAACGTTATATATATATATATATATATATATATATATATATAGTATAACATTTTATCTGTTTATAAAAGTATAGAAAAATATTTTATGTACGCGACAATCTAATATTATCTTGTGGTTTTAGTCGAATAAATGGATTTCATAAACATAGTCTACATTTTATTATGGAAATACTTCATTGCGTGTGAGAAATATTTCTCGTTTCGAAATAACTGCCTACGTATCATTGAGACGAGAAAGTGTCCGCGATTATGGTAACTAACGGCAATAAACTTAATAGCTTAAGCGCGGAAACTACATATTTTCACTGGATGATCACATCAGGCAAATTTAATTCAACTTTTTATGTTTTCGATTGTAAATTTCTTTTACTTTTAATATGTTTATTTTTTAAGAGGGATTATATAACATATACATATATAAATACGCAATTTTTAACATTATTATTGTTAAAAATTTTTTTATTTCAAATTTTTAGTTTTATTCAAAAATAAATTAAATTTTTATTTATATTACACATAAAATTCTTTTTACAAAATTAATAGAATAATTTATTTAATTAGTTATAACATATATATATATTTATTAGATATAAATAAAATAAAAAATATAAAATTGATTATACATTTTCATTTTTATGATGCGACATAATATTATATTTGTATTTTACATCTCTTATATAGAAAATTATTGGAGAGATGACTAGTTTGTTCATATCATCCTTGATGAAATTAAATCTTGAATTAATCGGCCGTCGTCTAGTTTCGAATCAAACAACATCGTCTGGCAAACAACGTTCTAAATTTGCGTGATTTCACACAGCTCTCAACCCTGACATATTGACCTGTGACGCAAATAGATCGACGACTACTTTACACTACGCGCTTTTTGGCGTTTGAAAATGTTACTGACACATATTTGTTAATATTTATTTCCATTCTATTCTACAGGAAACAATCATTTTTACAATCTGCGATTTTTATTTATCTATCAAATATTTATTTGCTCATGTGTATTAAATTATTTTTTTATTACATATATTTTTTACATTATTTATTTATATATTATATATATATATTGAAAATATATATATTGAATATATATTGAAAATTTGTTATTTTTTAGTACATACAAGTTATATTATTTATAACCAATAGATAATAATAAATACAGATTAAATAAAGAATAAATATTTACCTTTACACAGCTAGCCCCAAATGACTTGATTTTGACATATATTTTCAAGATCACTGCCCTAAGTAACATCCAAAAGGTTTTAGGTGTTGTTATTTATTAAAAAATTATAAACAAAAGAAATTTTATAAGGCTCAATTTTTGGACATCATACATACAATAATAGATCGTTTCGCCTTTCGTATTGAAAATTATAAAAGAATAAACGTATTAAAGAACATCTTAATTTCTTTAACCTTTGCATATATATCGATTATAATTGAGGATCTCGTTCTGTGTGGAAAGTTGCAAACCCATGTGGATACGTATAATAATAGACCTCGCTTCGAACTGACTCAGAGGTGGTATGGGATGGACCTCGCTTCACATGGAAAGTTGCAAACCTATGTGGAAGCATACAATAATAGACCTCGCTTCGCACTAACTCAGGGTTGGTGTGGGGTGGACCTCGCTTCACGTGAAAAGTTGCAAATTTATTAGGACTATGTGAAATCATACAATAATAAATCCCTTGTACGGTTACACATAGATTTGATTTCACCCAACCCTGAGTCAGTGCGAAACGAGGTCTATTATTATACGTTTGCAACTTTCCACACAAAACAAAATCACTCCTGAATAATTTATTAAATATTTCTTATTAAAAATAAAAAATAAATAAATAACCGCGTATAAAACATTCCGTTATCTGCACAAAATGTTTAAAGATTGTGAAATTCGTGAAACTTTTTTAGTTTATAACTTTTTAACAAACAACGAGCGACGCCTGAAACTTTTTGAATATTACTCAGGGCAGTAATCTTGATAATACATATATGTTAAGGTCAAGTCATTTGGGGCTGGCTGTGTAAAGATAAATATTTACCAAAAAAATTAATCTGAATCTCAATTTCTTTTTTTTAAGGTATCGTCATGCTAGATTTAGTTCCAGAAGAGTTCGAAAAAGAGTTGTTTTTAAACACGGCGACTGTAATGTTGTACAAGGAAATGTCGCCAAACGACGTCGGCGATATCTTCAGGTGAATTTCTTTTATGATACATTGGATTGTTAAAATTTAAAAAATAGATATGAAGAACATACAGAAATATATATGTGTTCATTTTCTTAAATTTATTATTTTACAATGTATGTATGTAGCGATGAGTGTGCTGGCGTGCGGCAAAGGCTTCTTCCCTCCTCAATCACCGCTTCGTCGCACGCCGCCATATTGCTGTTTATATCTTTTTAATAAATAATGACCGCCGATTAAAATTTTCATAACATTACTCAGAGTGATGATCTTGTTAACATATGTGAGAATTATTATATTGAAATCGGGAAGTGATCCGTATAAGTAAATAATTAAAAATAATTATTTAATTATAATTAAAAATAAAATTATTATAATAAAATTTATATAGTAAAATATTTCTCTCTTTCAGGATATTTTTACAACGTTGGTAGATGCGCAATGGCGATGGACGCTCTTAGTATTTTCCATGAATTTCTTGTTATCCTGGCTGGGATTTGCGCTTATATGGTGGTTAATCGCATACAGCCATGGTGATCTTGATTTCGACAACTATAATAATCACACTTTCATTCCCTGTGTCGCGGATATACGCAGTTTCACAAGTTGCTTCCTATTCTCTGTTGAAACACAACATACAATAGGGTAAGTTATATTATACACATAAAACATATACATGCATTATGATATACTAATATTATTATAATAATTTTTTATTATTATTGCGTCATTATAATTATATTATAATATGTTAACAACTATTATATCACTAATTTTCTTCTGAATTTTTCTTTTTTTATTTCATCGTTATTATTATTTCAATTTTTTATTTTAATTTTTTTTCTTCTTTTTTTAAATTAAATTATTACTTTTTAAATTTAACAGCGCTAAGAAATATTTTATGATAAGTATATGTAAAAGTATCCACATTTGTGTATATAAAAAAAGTTTGAAAAATAAAACGTTGTTAAACATTATTAAAAAATTAGCTATTCACGAGATATGAAATCAATGCAACTAGTTAAATAATTTTGATTATAATATAAAATGAAAATGATTAAGATTAAAGTATAGTAATAATAAGTATAAAAAGTATAATATAAAAGTTGACAAAATTATAAAATATTATGTTATATAAATTTGTTTGATATATTTGTCATAGCTATTAATGTAATTATTAATGTAATTGAAAAGATTCATTCATCTCATTATTTGAAAGAAAATCAAAGAAAAAAAATAACTAGAAACATTGAGAAAAAGAAGAATTTGTAGAAGTTTTTCGTATAATTTAATTGAAATTGATCGGTGTAAAGTATTGAAGTGAATTTATTATAATTATTATAATTGTATAATTATGTATCAATATTCTTATGTTTCTTTTATTATTACTATTTCTTTCTTTTTTTCCTTTTTCTATTTTCATTTTTGCTTTTTATGATAATAATATATTATTTTAATATTAATTATAAATATAAATTTTTAATGAAAGTACGAATGACATATATATAGATACGGATCGAAACATACGACGGACGAATGCCCCGAAGCAATTTTCACCCTATGCATCCAATCAATGACTGGGGTGATTCTTCAGGCATTTATGGTTGGGATCGTGTTCGCCAAGCTGTCGCGACCTAAAAAGCGTACACAAACATTGCTCTTTTCGCGCAATGCTGTCATCTGTCAGCGAGATAGCCAGCCCTGTCTGATGTTTCGTGTCGGTGATATGCGTAAGAGTCACATCATTGAGGCTCACGTTCGCGCTCAGATGATCAAGAGAAAGGTGGAACTATGATTGTGTACTACCCTTATATCTTTACAAAATGTAGCAAAGAAATTAATTGTATATTAATTGTATAACGCTTGCCAATGTACACGTACGTTTTAGATTACGAAGGAAGGTGAATTATTGCCGTTCTTCCAGACGGAATTGAAGGTGGGTGGCGACGGGGAGGAGGATAAGATTTTTTTTATATGGCCGACCACGATTGTTCACAAAATCGATCGATATTCGCCACTCTATAAAATATCAGCCAGTGATATGTTGCAAGAGCGGTTCGAGATCGTCGTCATATTGGAAGGTAACAATGTCATATTTTATTGATATATTGTAGTAGTGATATGAAATATTTAATAATGATTAATTATTGATATGATTAGTGATATGAATTATTTAATAATGATATTTAATAATTTAATAATGTGGTAATGATGATTAATAATATCGATAGGTGTGATCGAATCTACTGGTATGACAACGCAAGCAAGAAGTTCATATCTACCATCAGAGATACTATGGGGTCATCGGTTCCAATCCATCATTTCCTTCCGCAAGGAAACCGGCGAATACGAGGTCAATTACAGTCTTTTTAATAATACTTATGAAGTGGATACTCCACTCTGCTCGGCTGCTGATCTCGATCGTATTCGAGCAATACATCGCGATACAAAAGCTGGTAAAAATTTATTATTCTCTTTATTTAAAGGATCGTTGGAAATAATATAATTGATCAAAATTGGCCGGAAATTTTTTGTTGTTTATTACGATGTTTCGACCATATGATTGTAGTTCTTTTCAAGTAAATAAAATCAAACGACAGATATAAATCATAGTGTTGTAAAATGCACACGTCACGTTTGCACGATCAATTACATCTTAAATAAAATAAAAATAAATAAATTTAGACTAATAAATTTAGACTAATAAATAAATTTAGACTAATAAATTTAAAATCGAGAGATAAAAACGATGTGTCGGTGGGAGACTTCGTTAACGAAGGTAGTTAATTATATTGCTATAGTTTGTTAAATATTAATTTTAATTCTCTATAATTAAATAATAATGCATTTTATTTTATTTATTAATATTAAAATAAAATAAAATATTTTACTTTTTATTCTTTATTGTAATTATTATTAATAATTCTTATTGATTACAGATTTGTCGCTTATTGATTATTTGGATTTATTTAGTTTTTTAAATCAAAAATAAAATATTAACAATAAAATATAAGAACATTAATAATAAACAACAATAAAAATGATAACTTGCTTCAGTAAATGATAAAAAAATATAAAAGGAAATAGAATAACTTTTTATTTATTTTATTTTTTATTTTACTTTTATCCGCATTTTTTATTTTTCTACTTTTCTGTTTTATTTACAATTAAAATATAGAAAAAAAAGTTATATTTATTTTTATTCGATATATTATCTCTTTTTATATTAATTTTTCTGAATTAATTTTGTTAATTACATTTATAGGACATCCTAATTCAAGTCTATTTCCGGAATATCGTGATACCTCCAGTAGCAGTTCATTAACTATGACTTCTGGGTCGAGTTTGGAATCTTCAACTGGTGGCTTGCACATGCAAGTATCAGAGCCAATAACACCTGCGAATCCGATTCCTGTGCTAATCACCGCACCAGATGGTTCTTGTAGACGAGAGAGCATCAATACGCATTCCGATATATCATGTTTTTACGCGCAGAATGAGGTAAATAAAAAATAAAAGAATTAATAATAAATAATTAGATATACAGAATATTTTACTATTTTTATTATATGCCATTTAGAGAAAATTTAAAAATATATAGATTTGTTTTCTTTCTTATTTTTGTATTTTAAGATTTGTTGAGATACTTCAAATGTGATATCAGGCAGGTTTACTATTCAAATAAAATAATTCATGTTATAACAAATTTTTAATTTGAGAATGTATGATAATTTGCAAATTGTAATTAATTTCTTTTTTTTAATATTCAGATAAGAAAAGAGGAACACGATAACTCAAAGGATGAAAATTATGATTGCGTCCTACAAAATATTAATGCATCTTTACAGAAAACCAAAGAACAAAATGGGAAAGAAAACCTAACGCAACAGAGTGAATCAAAGTCAACATTAGATTCGAAAAAGAATGAAAAAGCAAGTTCTACATCGATCACAGAGGAAAATGAAGAAAACGACTTGAAGAAAATACCTTGTAGAAGCAATCCAGATATTAGGTGAATGAAAAGCACGATATTTTCTAGAAATCTATTGTATTTAGAATTCGTTCTTGACATTCTATTATAATAATAATTTAATTTATTTGAATTTCTTGAAACAGACAGAGAAATCTTGCGGACTCTACAGAGATGCAGCATCCTACATTTAGAAGATCTAGCTTGTGCGATGATTATATAGGCAAAAATGCTTCTAAGAAAATAAGCTTCAACTTTGAGGAGAAAACGCTCACGAATCGTACCCACTCCCAAAACACAAATCCAACTGAACAAACATAGGTAAGTATTATAAAATTTATTATTTTTCTATTAGTAGAAACTACAACATTATATCTCTCAAGGAATGCAGATTAAAATGTAACTTAAATAAAGATTAAATATATACATATATTATATATAATAATTATGCAGTTTTTAATTATGTAGTTTTATTTTTAATCTCTGTTTAGAATATACATAGAGTAAACTAGAACTAAAGTCACTAGAAATTGCTTTTTAAGATATCTTCATAATTAAATTTTGGAAATGCTTTGGTCGTCTTAAATTTTTTTGAGCGCCAAAAAGTTTTTTATTTTTATTTTTTTAAATAAAACCATTTTAATTTGTTTAAATCAATTTCTCGCAATATTTAATGTAAAAAATTATAAGAGTAGAATGATTAAAAATTGAATATGTATATATAGGGTGTCCCACCCGTACACCTCTTTTAGAATGAAAATAAATGGCTTTTATAAAAAATCGCGAACAATTTTTAAGTAAGTCGGGTACGCTCTATCAAATGATAATGGAAATAATGAACTTCAAATGTTCCTGTGGCACAACTAATGACAAGGATGTGTGATGTGTGTATGCTTGAATGTACGGTACCTTATGAAGGTTCGCATGTTTCTGAGTGAGTGAGGTGTATGTTTAAACAAACTATTTGAAATTCATTATTTCATCACAATTACTTTCAAGATCAATTTTAAGATTGACAGAAGCACTTTTAGGAAAAACGTTTGATACAAAAATTTCTTATTTTTTTACGTCCAAATCGTTCGAATCTGTAATAAAAAGTACCATTTTCCCTTAAAAAAATTCAACTTCCGATCCGAATAGCGTATTTCCGGTTGGAATCAAAAGTTGAAAGTATCACCATTTGATAGAGCTTATCTGATTTACTTAAAAATTGTTCACGATTTTTTATAAAAGCCATTTATTTTCATTTTAAAAGAGGTGTACGGATGGTTTGAGACACCCTGTGTATATATATATATATATATATAATGCAATATTCTGTTGAGCTAAAATAATAGTGATGTGATATTATTATGCATTATTAAAATTACAATTGCAATATAATATAATTATATTACAAGTGCATTCTATTGTGTGTGTGAGAAATTTCAATTGATTTATATAAAATAGAACTGGATAAACTTTTAATTTTATCTTGTGGAAAGATAAATATATAAAAAATACGAGAAATAAAATTACTTGTTTAATCGAAGATATATTCTTAATTACATGCAAAAAATTAATTAGCAAAAATTATCCCTATTTTATATATGATATTCGATCCCGAGAGTTTAAGTATCATACGCGTATATAATATGCGATGACGAACATTTTAAACGCGCGACGGGAGATTAAAAGATTGACTAGTGTGATAATGAGGGCACTTCCCGGCACTAAACTCATTCCACTTATCTTCTGTGACCCTCGGGATATACAATCAATCCTTTTTTGCAATCTATTCTTCAACTAACTCCCTGAAAAATTATTTGGAAAACAAATCTAGCTTAAATTCGTATTTTTGAATATTGGATTTTTTTGTAAATTTATAATTTATTATAATTTAAATTCTCAAATCCTGACAATTTAAATAATTTTTGTATAAAATTTCTTTATGCTTATTATTATGCAGTTTGCGTTTTACCACATTCGTTATTTGAATGATTGCAGAAACGATTATAAAAATATATATTTATTATTTTTAATTTTCAATAACTAGATTACAGATTTTATTTTTTTAGTAATCAAAATTAATTTGTTACACTTTAAATATTACTTTCAGATTTAGAAGCTGTTTAAAAAATTTCTTTTATAGATAATTTTCTTATATAGATTACAATAATTATAGATAAAATATTTATTACCACAATTATATTTTAAAAACTTATATATATAATTTTAACGTTATAATATAATGGTATATATTGTAAATTTATACAAAGTTCTAGAATGAATTGAAAAGATTGCAAAGATATAAATATTTTGCAAAAATTGCAAATAAATCATATGTATGAAAAAAGATTTCTTTAATTTGTTGATTTTTCTAAAATATGTCTTTTTCGCTAAATTGTTTTTGAATAATTTATCATTTTAATTTTGTTTGAATTATTTAAATAGAACGAGATAAAAATACATTATTATTTCATAGATCAGGAAACATTACATCGATATACAATAGCCCTATGAGAGCTATCGCTTAACCAGACTCTTTAATCATTAAGGCCCGGATATGGCGTAGTTAGAGGAACTTAAGTTGCACTTATGCATTACATGATATCTTTGTGCTCCAGTTAGGACAATTTAGATAATGTTCGTTGCTAAATTCGGCTTATTTTAGGACATCCTTGAACATGAAAACGCGAGCTAGATTTGCGAATTTTATAAGATTTATAGAATGATTACATTAACAAACATACACATAATCTTGATCAATTAAATGTTATGTCATTTATATATTTATTCAATGCATATAGGATAATTCAGGCTTATATCTAATTTTATATATATGATTATATTATAATAATTATTGATATAATAATAGATTGAAGATAAATACACATATATTTACATATAATTATACAGGGTGATTTATTTTAAACTTAACAGGTAAATATTTTGAAAAATATGTGAGATACAAATGTTTCAGATAAAAGTTGCATGGTTTCAAAGACATAAGATGGTGACAATGATTTAACCTTGGATAATCATTTTGAAGATCACGCGAAAGTTACCTTTAATTTCTCAAATGGAATCTCTTATTTTTCATTATACATTCTTGAAGCTTATTTCGAGAGTTTTCCAAAACTATAATTAAATGTTTTTTCGTTAAATACTTTTTGAGTTATGAGGCTTGAAATAATTTCTTAATTTTACATAAAATATCTACTAAAATATTCATTTTTCGATTATCTTACCTCAATACTTTTATGCACAAAATAATGTGAGGAATCAGTTGGCGTAAAAAAACACAGTTTTAAGAAAAAATATGTAATTGTTAATTGCAAATTACATATTTGAGAAGATAACTTTCGCGTGAACTTTCAAACGACTATTCAAGATCAAATCATTGTCACTTTATGTCTCCTTCGAAACCATACAATTTTTGTCTAAAACATTTTTCCCTTCTTGCATATTTTTTACCTGTTAAGATTAAAACGAATCACCTTGTATACATACATATGTGTGTATATATTTGTCATTTTTTAATAATGTAATATAGAATTCTCAAAACATATATGCATATTTTATAAAATTAAATTTCCTTGAATTGAATTTTTATATGCATTATATGTATATCAATATTTAGAAACGTGTACAAGTTATAGCAGTATTCAAATTTGAAATGAAATTAAGTTGTTCGTAATGTTTACAATATATAATTCTTTATTATTTCATTTGTAAGATTCGCAGAATGTTTTCACGGACTGTAAGTAAATTCGCGGCCACATAAATCGCGATTCACGGCGCGATAGCACTGAACAAATCTGCATATCAGACCGAGGACAGACAGACGGAGCGTTGTAATTTGCGTTTGTAGTTGCAAGGTGATACGCTTTTTTTATTCTTAACGCGATGACATCCTAGATGATGGCCATTGTCACCGAGATGTCTTCAAACCGGACTTTACACACATTGCAATTTCACTTCAATTACAAATTATATGACGACAAAATTTATAGATTTATACATTTCCTTTTTTTGATTAATCCGATATAATAGACATATTTTATTATTAAATTAATTTTTTTCAATCAAATCTAGAAAGAGCTTTATTATTATCATAGAAAATAAAGAATTAATGAATTTTCTTCTTAAAATATGAAAAAATTATATACATAGCATATAATAGTGATAGTAAAGTTCTTTCTAGCATATATTGTGCTTTAAACTATATAATTCTATCGAAATAATATAATATTGAAATAATAAATAACATATTTTGGATTTTATTAAATAATAAGTGACACGTTTTGTGATATAATGTTAATACAACAATATATGTATATAAAAATATCTATGAAAAAATAAAGCATTCTCTTCACATCAATGCAATATAAAATATATACCTAATTAAAAAATGTACTAAAGTGCGTATATGTAATTATAAAATATATAATAAATATATTTTAATTACATAATACATTTGATAATACATTTTATAACGTCTAAAATTAATTACAGCAAATACTTTTTGTCATGTTGAGAATAAGAAAAAACCGCGTTTGTCGTGGCAAGTCAATTAATGCCGATATAATAATTGCAATTACCTCGACATAGACGTATGCGAGCATAATTTAATTCACAACCGTTGTAGATATATAATAACAGCTTAAAAGAATTAACAAGTTAAATCTGTTGTCTCATCGCGGAGATCACTTATTTTAACTTACGTATTTTTTAAGAAAAGAATTAGTAAACAGTGTAACAGATTTTATTTATCTTATTTAAGAGGATGCTTTTGAAGAACAAAGAAAATTGTGATTTCTCTTAGTATTTATAATAACATGAGTGCAGAGCATGAATATGTTGTTGTTACGGAAATTTTGTATTTTGACAGTCCAAATGTTCATAAGCTTAGCAATATGACTATATATATCTATATATTGACTTTATCTGCATAAGTTTTCTTTTTAAAATATAAAAAAAATTAGCATGATTGTTTTAATATAATTATGTCGATTAAATATATTTTAGATTTTATTAAATAATAAATAGTATTATAATATTCTAGCATATTAAAATTTGTGCAAGTATTGTATTCAATTTGTATTGAAAATCAATATTACATTTAAATTAATTAAGATAAAATATATTTTTGATTCTCTCAGTGATTTCAATTTTAAAAAATATTGAAGAGAATTGTAAAAATATGCAAAAGATGCACATATGTATATCTAATACAGCTGTTAGATTCCATGAAAACTCCGAATAAACTCATGGACTCGACCGTGAAGACACGGAACTTTCGCGATCTCTGGCTCTCGATCTCATGAGTAGGAGGTAACAGAAGGTTATTGAGAGATAGAAAAAGAAAAGAATAGGATAAAATGAGAAAGAAAAAGAGAGGGGAGATGGTGAATGAAACGTAGAAGAGGTCTGACGTCATCGAAAAAGCCCGTTGATGCGAGTCTTCTCGTCAATACAAACTAAACTCGCAGTTTCGCGAAGTTTGCTTTGCCGTCACGGAACATCGCACGTATTTTCTTGTTGTGGAACATGATAACTTAAGTTTTTGCAATGATGTGTAACGAAAGAAAATTTACGGATTTACACGAAAAATCCTAAAAGAATTAAAAAAGTTTTTGATGATTCCATTTGAAAATGAATCATCAAATGAGCATGCGCAAAATTCGTGAAGGTGTGTAAATCAAAATATAAATATTTTAAAATAAAATGCGCTTTCCGTGGTTTCAGAAATATACATTATCATACCGATTAGGAAAAATATATGAGGATTTTTGATTCTTATTGATAAATTCTTCAAACTTTCAAAATTTTAATAACGGATTATATGATTTTGAGGTCCAGCAAGATTGAAAAATTGCGTGGATATTAATTTGAATCTTTCTTTTTTAAATGATATGTAAAATCCAGAAATTTAAAACTTTAATAAAATTTAATATCTGCCTAAAAATTTAAAATTTTTTAAAAAATTTTAATATCTGCTGAAAATAAAAAAACTTATGTGCAAACAATTTTATTTTTCATGTACTATTATTGATTATATAATTTTAAAATTAAAGTTTTAGATGTGAAGTATTTTTTTGTATATTAAAAAATTGAAAGTTTTTTTTGTCAGGAGACAGTCATCAATTCGAAGATCGATGGAAAATTAGTTTTTTTTTTTAAACTTCAAAAAGTAACAGAAAAAATAATCTCTAATAATCTAATAATTGGAGAAAATATCGAATAACTTGAGAAAAATTTATTGTATATATCGATAAGGTATTTGTTGTTAAAAAATAACGAAGTGGAATATTTAAAATTCTCTCACATTCGGTTAGATACACTATGTAGAGAATCTACATAGATCCGCAAATCTATATAGGGTTAATAGAGACTTTCATGTGTCCTCGCGTGCCGTTGAGATCTGTTTCCGGCATGGGAGGAAACATGCGGAAAGCGGAGCGATGCATTATATTGCATTAGATATGATATTAAGAAAGATATCATTTTATACATGTAATAATTTGGTTTCGTATTTTGTATATTATATTTAAAATTTTATACTTATTTTTATAAATGATATTATATATATATATATATATATATATATATATATATATATACATATTTATGTATATAGGGAGTATATATAATAATTGAAAATTTTGATTAGATGACTAGATCATCCTTTTTAAAGAATCTTTTCATTAAAAATAAATCACTTCTCTTAATATCTATTTAAAATATCTCTTTCTTTCACTTATGCATAAAAAATTAACTAAAATACACATTTTCATATTTTTTAAATATTTATATATTTTAATGTTAAATAAATAAATAAAATAAAAAGAATAAAATAGAAAGTCAAAATGAAAATTTATTTTTTTCTTAATATACAATTAAGCTGGAGCATGATATAAGATAAATAAATTATTAAATAAAGGCAATAGTTTTTTGAGAATTGGATTGAAAATCATTATTGGAAGATTAGTGTTTACAAGATTATAAATAATTTTTTAAATATAAAAATTGTAAACTGAAATTAAAGGAATCAAACTATTATTACTTATTATTAACTTAATTGTTAAAATAATTTTTGGAATTTACAGAAATTTTTAAATTTGTCCAAAACATATACAAACATTATGCTATTATTGTTGCAATAGGAGAATAACATTCCTCTGTTATTTTTTTATAAATCCGAAAAATAGAATATTTTTTCGGAAAATAGAATAAAATCCGAAAAATAGAATATTTTTTCACTGATATTATCAATGTTTCTATTTGTATATAAAAGTAATTATATAAAATTTGTAGAATTATCTACAAACCTATGTAATCTTAAATGAATATTTAAGAAAATAAATAATTTAACAAAAAGAATTTTGTTTCTTTTAAAAGTAGACCATTTATTCCTATCAAAATTTGTTTAATTATTTTTACAAATAGATGGATTGTTTCAAAACTTTATAAATATTGCTATTTGGATTGATCAAACAATGTAATAAAAAAGGATTACTTAATGTTGAAAATTAATAAATTTATTGGCAACTTAAAAACCATTAATTAGATGAACTAAATATAATTGAAACATCAAATGTATAAACAACATGTGTCAATATGTTTTCATATCTTAAATATTCAAGTGATAGTCTATCTCAACAACCGAATAATCTAATTATATGTATATATATGTATATATTATATGTATATAATTTATATGTATATATATATATATATATTTATAATAAATAATATTTATATAACTTAATTATATAGATACATAGATAACGTGATACATGTATTAAATGAATATTTTAATAATCATATTGTAAATAACGTAATATCTATAATGAGGATAATATAATATAATAATATTCAATATATATGTACTTGGGAAAGCCAGAGCTGAAATCTACTTCTCTCTAAAAGTAGACAATATTTTTTTAAAAAAATAATCTTAATCTCAAAATACAAATTTACAAAATTATCTTCTATAACTTATTTTAAATGCCCTGAAGATTATATATATAATTTTATTTAATTTATTTAAATATCTCTGCTTAATATTGTGTCTTGTAAATAAAAAGTATAAAATATTTTGTAATAATTCGACGAAAATACTTTTTTTAGATTTTCTATAATTTAACATAATCTATCCATAATTTTATATACGGCTGTAAGTATTGTAAAAATATTTGTAGATGTAAGATAATTTTACTTACAAGTATATGAGCCCTCTTTTTACATTAGATCATTTGAAATAGGCTTTATACGTGTGTGATTAAGGCGTACGTATTATCCCCGCCTGCGCGCTGTAAAGAGGTAAACGCCATGACGAGATCTCATGTGAATCGAGCGGATGAACGCGAGCGAATCTGAAACAGTTGTGAATGTGACGTGCGTACGTATGCTCGATCTGAACTGAAAAAGCGCGGAAAAATCGTCGTTTTAAAAGGTACGCCGTTTTCTTTATAAAAATTCTTTATAAAAAGCGCATATATATATATATATATATAATATTTTATATATATATTTTTATATATATATATATATATATATATATATATATGAGGATATATATACATTTACTTAATAATTTGATTAATTATATTTGCCTAATAAATGTATTTGTTTTTTTTTCATCAATATCATTTATAATTAATTTCTTAATTGTGACTACATAATATTAATAAATTAAATAGAAAAGATATTTAAATTTTTTTAAAATTCTGTCCTATAAAGAAATAAATTTTAACTTTTTTCGAATATGTAATAATTTTCGATATAAGAACATTAACAAGATATCAAATAATTACAATTTTTATACATTACACACACACAACCCCCACACACACACACACACACACACACACACACACACACACACACATTTATATAATTTATATATATATATATATATATATATATATATATATATATGTGTGTGTGTGTGTAAATGTAATGAATAAAAGTTACAGAGTTTATTGACAGCTAAATATTTTATTATTAAATGAAAATTATGTTTATAGCTTATAAATAATCAAATAATATATTTCAAGTAATAGACTAAAATGAGAGACACATTGTACAATAGATGATTGTATAAGAGGAAAACTTTTGAGACAAGAATATAAATAATCTTTATTCTTTGCTAATATAAATTTACGATGTTTTAAAAGTGATTGTTCAATTATCTCTTGTTTTACATTTTTACAAAATATCTTGATAAAATTTATGCATACATAGTAAAATAATCAGCTCAATTTATGTGCACATTTCGTGTCGTTTTGCTAACGCGTCATTAATATTATAATTATTGCTAATTGCTGATTGCTATATAGTTATTAATTATTCTAATTGAAAATGTTTAATCATAAGATGTATTGAAATGTCAGTCACCATTTATTACCAGATTTATTGATAATAATATGTGTAATTTTATAATACTATTTTACAATACTATGAAATTTTTTCTCTTTTGCTTATTCGAAAATATTGTGCAATACTTGAATATAACAAGCTGCTTTTTTGTATCATATGTAAATATATTTATTTAAAAAGATATTTAAAAAATAAAAAATATATATTTGTTAAATGCAATTTTTTATTTTTCACAGTGTCGATGAGAGGTCGGAGCTTAAGAAGATCGTCGAATGATGCTGGATAATCCATCTTTTATTTTGCGGATCAACTCGAAATTATTGCGTCTCAACTCAATGAAATAAAACAAAAATATAAATAACATGTACTAAAATAAATAAAATAAGCACAATTGATCTAAATAAATTCAAATCAAAGAGATGATGATCGAGAGGATTGGGATGAAACTGTTTGCATAAAGATAGATCTCAACAAATTTAAGAAAAGAGAAAAACAAACATAAGAAAAAAGGGCAAAAGAACATGTCGCCAGAATGAAAACGGAGCGATTTTTTTCTTGAGAAGAAAGAAGGAGGATGGATGATCTACCGAAACTTTTTCGACTTCCGGGGACAATTGAGGAAGAAGAGGAAAGGGAATTGGAGAGTCACAAGCCAAGAGAGTTGCTGGAGAAAGCGGAATCTCCTCTTTTGGGTCAAAAGGGTGCCTTGACTATTTCCACTTTACCGAGAAACGTTACCCTCATTAGAGTTAGCACTCAAAGCAGCAGCATCGCTGGTGGTATCGGTCGGCAGGATTCTACCAGGTGAGAGAAAATCTTAAGTTGTGTATTTTTATCGATTTAAAATATCCTTATTCGTTAAATAATGAAGATTCCATTGCATTAAAGAATATGCTAAAAATCACGAGTGTGTCAGATTGCTTGAAGCGTCACTCATTGAAAGCAGACACGTCATATTTGTCAGAGTGATTATTGGCGCCTCTGCTTGACAGGTGTTCTTCACGGTTTTTAAATAGATTAGACAAAAAAACAAAGAAAAAGGACAACGAATAAAGAGAACGTTAAATTTAAATAGGTGCCATTATCATGATAAGGAATTGCAAAGGAAGAGGATTGTAAAAACTTAAATTTTCAGAATTCATTTCATGTGCAACGAGTTAGTATGAAAAGATTACAAGGCAATAACGTCACTTTGTATACTTTATATACTGAGTGTGTAATATATCGGTATAATATTGCGATAATAATGTCGCGTGTAGCAGATACGATAAATAACGACTCATTAGGAATAACGGGTAAAGGGTAAATACACATGGTAACCTCGTTTATGCACGCATATGTGACACGCAACGCGGACGAAATGTTGATTACGCATGGACACGTTAATTACATCTAATGATGTCAGACTTGTTGGCGTATTTTGCAAAATATATTGAACTATTTATTTTTGTTATTGGCAGATTTACTTTTATCACTGTTAGATTGTTATATAAAGAAAAAAATTAATAAATTAAAAATAATTTTGCATTAAACCATTGCTATACATGCTATTTTATTTGATATAAAAGTAAAAATGAAACATTGTTGTTATTATTCTTGCTATTATTATTACTCTTACGTAAATTATTTTTGCTTACAAAAATGGGTTTGTTATTGAAACAAATTTAATTTATTATTAATTTGTGATAATATAATATGTGTTGTATTCACAAATCTTTTCTCTTTTTGTAGATCGTGTATTTTGATTACTTTGATTATTTTGATGATTATACAGCGATAATAAAAATTTATTTATCAAGTATTTATTATTATTTATTTATTATTATAATAAGTATTTACTATTATAAAGAACTTTAATTGATAGAAATAACATTTAATAGTTACTTTTGTAATATATATATATATATATGGCATTGTAACAATCGCAATTTTTGCAAATATTTTTTATATACATATACAAAGTATCTCATAACTCAATCGAAAATTTAGCTTTTTGCAATCAGGAGTTTGTAAATTAAAGAGTTAACAAAATTTTTTAATTAATTTCAGTTAGAATTTATTTTAATAAAATCATGTTTTTTCATTTATGCAATGAAGAAATGAATTATTATATGTAAGTTTCTTCTTAATAATTTGAATATTTTTTACTAGATGCATTTTTAATAATAATATATATATCGACAATTATATAAAGATTTACACAAAGAAATACGCGTCATTTTAATATAATAATATTAAAATAAAAAGATTTATTAATTATGAAAAAATCTATAATTTACGAAATGTTTTATAATTTATTTTGATATGTTGCAACAAAATATAAAATATTTTATAAAATATTTTCACTTTTTAATAACTTTTTTTTCATACTGTTATATAGAATATAAGATGAATAATAAAATAAATATAAGAAAAAATTTACACATATATAAAATTATAAATTTCTAACAAAGATTTTTTGAATGAGATTATATAGTATATATGTATAGATTTCTTACAAAATTTATATATGATCTGTTAAAGTTAAAATTAGCTAATTAGAAATTTCAATCGGTCCTATGATCGTAAAAATAAATGGATCATAATCGCGTAGCCCCCGTTGTAGATCGAGCCGCTTGTTAATTTAATTGTATAGTTCGTTATCACCATATGATAGCGGTCAGTTAGATCTAGCTCGGCTGTGAAAGATATCAAAGAACCAAGTCAATAAGATTTTTGCCACGCATGGTAATTTATTTCGGAAATTGTATCGATTATGGATCGTGAGAAATTAAGTTTTTCGAGAAAAAGATCCATCCGTGTGAGGTCCAAACAAAACAGCTGGTTGGTGCAATCGCTTCACATTATTTTTT
Source organism: Camponotus fellah (assembly GCA_030586385.1). Lineage (NCBI taxonomy): Eukaryota > Metazoa > Arthropoda > Insecta > Hymenoptera > Formicidae > Camponotus > Camponotus fellah. Next base: position 730,319 of record JAPIVC010000879.1, on the reverse strand, counting down.
GTTTTTCGCTTCACTTTATTTTGATGCTGGACTAATTAGCAAACTTGCGATTTATGAGATGATTGAAATTATTATTAGACAAAATATTTCTTTCATCTTCTTTTTGGTTCTAGTTTTCTTCTAAAGATATTTGTTACTTTTTGTAATACAGTATCATATTATTATTCTTTTCTGTTTTTTTTAAGTTTATTGTTTACAATGTAAAACTTGAAACTAAAACTAGACAGAAGCCTTAGATGTTGTGACAAACAGTAATATTAATTTTAGATCTTTAATAAAAGTTACGAAATTGAAATGGAACGCCGAGTATTATGGAATACTCCACATATGTACATACATACATATATAAATTTTATATCACAATTTAATAAAATTTATTTTTTCGAGAAATAAGAGATAGTCTTTTGTCTTGACACGTTTTGCATACATCAGCACAACTTCAGTAACCAGTCAGATTCTGATAACGAGATGCCAAGACGCTGATAAAAAGTATGTGACGTCAGTCAGTCAGTCAACGAGAATCGAGTATGGATCGCGAAGTCGTTCTCGTCGTCTTTTTTTTTGTTAATTGTGCTTACCCATTTTAATTCTAATCTATCCCATCTTAATTCTAAAATTCTAATGATTATAAAACGATTGTGATATTTTCCTGAAGTTTCGATTAACAAATAGTATTAAATTAATTTCTGATAAATAATGAATTGTATGTGTGAAAATCTCAAATTAATTATTTAAATTATTTTATTTAAGCGTCACGCAAATAAAAAAAATTATAAGTTTTTTCTGATATTTATATTTATAATAATTTTTCTTTATTTGTTCTATACATTGCAACTTCTATATTTTGTAGCTATATTCTGTGTTTGTATACAGAAAAAGTAATTTAAAAAATTGAGAAAAATAAAAGAGTAAAAATTTTTTGCATTCTTTTTCAGGAAAAGTTAAATTTGAAGAAATAAAAAAAATTGCCCGCATATATAATCATATATAAATATAAATATATATTTATATTTTATTATTATATATTTATATATTATATATATTATATAGATACAAATATATATATATATATATAATATATATTTATATTATTATATATTTATATATTTATTATTATATATTTATTTTATTAATTTATATTTTTTATATTAATTATTTTTCCTGCATATAACAGAAGTTATGCAAAATAAAGAAAACATATACAGAGACATTTTAAGTTTATATTTATATGGACTTTAATTTCTCAGGAAATTATCAGGGATTATTCTCCAAAAACGTTAGAAATTCTTATAAAAATCATGAAAATTATTGAGAAATATGATATTTCATACGCAATTTCTAATATATGTGGTATTTTTGCTCGTCTGTGACATATTACAGAATAAATGACTGCTATCTGTATCATGTGATTATTATATCGTGACTTTGTTTTATTATCGAGAGTGTGGATTTGCCGAAAGTAGAAGCGATCATCTGTTTATCGCGCGCGAGTGACGCAACAGACGCGTGTGATCACCTTTTCTGCGCGAGAACAGGAAGAACAAACGGCATTTGTTAGCGAGTGATAAACGGCGTCTGATGGTCAGTATGCGTATATAAGACATCGTAGTGCCTGTTTGACCAACTGCTTATAATAGTCTATCTTGCAGCAGTATATCTGCAGTATATCCTGCACCACTATCCGTCTTTGTTAATCGTCACGCATCATTCAGCTGATCGAATCGTTTTAAACGATCCATTTATTAACGAATACATCGACGATTAAAAGACTAATTAAAAAACATAGAATTTATAATTGAGGAATTACATTTAAAACATAAAGATTGCAAGTGTAAAAGTGGATCTTTTAAAGGAAACTTTTAAAAAAGAGATTTACGAATAAAAAAAGTCTGTAAAAAAATATTGAAGATTTAATTTCAAGTTTTCAGTCTATTTTTCATTTATTTTCAATAAAAGTGATTAAAAAAGAAAGAAAAGAATTTCTCAATCCCACGATTGAACTCGTCATTGCTTATTGGGAGTGAAAAAGATCCTTCACAAAATCCTAAATCTTTCTATGAAAAGAAAGGAAATATATAAAACAAGATAAAAACTTGACAATTGAGAAAAGTAAATCTTCAGTGGATCATCTTAATAATTACTTTTGCAGAAACAAAGACATTTAGAAAAGAACATCTGTTAAAATATCTATTTTAATAAATTTTAAATGATTATAAAATTTATTGGAAAAAAAGAATAACGTTGAAAGTGAAGATTTAATATTGAAAAATATTCACAAAAACAAAGAGGATAAAAGTATAAATGTATGTTATTTTATATACAAATTCTTTAAGAGAGAGAGTGGACTATTCCATTATTAAAAATTTGATCAGTATTCAGAATAGCATTGTGCATTACAATATATAGTGAATCAAGATGAACGGAATGAATGACAAGACAGACAAATCTCCATCGCCGAATTGCGGAGAAGAACAAAAGTTGATATCACCGACCACACCGACGACGCCAATGATCGTGCGAATAACGAATCCGTATTCTTCTCTGAAATACAGGTAAAAGGAATTTCGAATAAATGATATTTCCAGGTTAAAGCAATCATTAAAGTTGCTACGCAGTTTTTTTGCCTTGAGAAATATATGATATGATAAATTAACAAATATTCTGAAAACGTTCTTCAAACACATTAGTATGCGAAATTATATTTGAGCATCTTAAAAACGAGAAATTAAGGTTTGCTAAAATTTATTTTTAGAAACTAAAAAATCATTAAATTTTTCTTATCCTCCATCTTATTATCGTAAAACGTCGAACTGTTTCTAGAGGAAATATAAAAACTACTTTTATTAATTTAATAATATTTCTTTCATTCATTTCTATGATAAGATGATGAAGTTTAAAAATTGTATAAAAAGAAATGATATGAAACTGTATTGTTGTGTGTGTGTGTGTGTGTGTGTGTGTGTGTGTGTGTGTGTGTGTGTGTGTGTGTATGTGTGTGTGTAATAGTTGATTAATAAACTTATGAATATATCATATTTCTTGTATTTCTTGCTTTTCTTATAAGTATATTATTTGTATGCGAATATTAAATTTATGCACGAAATAATTAGAAAATGCAGATTTTATATATAAAATCATTTTTAATCGTTATTATGCGACATGCCTGAAAAATGTGAGAAGATTATTGCATTCCTGATATCAATTTATCATATTCTATAAATATTAGTTCATAATATGATGAATCATGAAAAAAATCTTAATGATTTATTTTAATAATAAAAAAACAATTAAAGAAATTTAATTGATCATTATTTAATAAAAAATAATTATTAATTATAATAATTTATCTTTTATATGTTATATGTTTACTGATAAATTTAATTATCTTTTATTTATTATATGTTTACTAATAAATTTAAAATAAAGAAAAGAAATATTGATATTATTGCATTAGATTTAACTAACATTATAAATGTAATATGTAAAAAAATACGTCCAATTATTTATACACAATATATTATAATATTAATATTACAATATATACAAATTAATATAACAATATTAGATTTCCTTTACAAATCTTATTAATATTATTTGTGCATGAATTTTACACACACACGCATGCACATACGCGCGCGCATATATATATATATATATATATATATATATATATATATATAATAGATTTATATAACATTTACAGTAATATTTTATTGTTCATTCATATTATATAACGTTAATTTTGCCGACAAAAGATTTTAAAGTCTGCGCAAATGACATTCTAGAAATTATTTGTTTATTCTACAACTCTTCTTATCAATGTCTCATGATAATTGAGATAAGCGGCTTAGAGATCAGTCTTAATGACGGATCGTTCAAGGTTGCGTGCTAAATCATAAAAGAATTTTAAGATAAATTTCACGTGTTTATCACAAAATGGCAGTAAATATGGATAACTTCACGTGAAAATGAATTATTTTTTCTACTTTGATAACAATTCTTAATAAATAAATGTTTCGTACGAATAGATATTTTTAGAATGTAGAAGAGAGATTCTTTTTTGGTAAATAATAATTTTGAAAAATAAATATTTTTTGTTTAAAATTATATAAATATGTATAAAAAATATTTTATTTTTAAATTATTCTATGCATATGCATAAGAATTTCATAATATACATTTTGTAATTATATTATAATATTTATTTTTATAGAATAGAGAAAATATAAAATAGAGGGAAAATATATATAATTTAAATTAATATATTATTGTTTTTTATAATTTTAGAATTATATAAAATACGCAAAAGAATTACAAATTTTATTTTTATTTTAAGCTTTAATGATTTAAAAGTGAAAGACTAAATATTGAAACAATGAGTGGAATGTTATTTACTTTTATATTGCCAATTTTAAATTAATTCAACGTAAATGAATCATTTTCTTTAGTAATAATGTATAGTATATACATACATATTCTGTATAGTAATAACGATGTATAGTAGTCAGATTCATTTCAAAATTCGATAATTTCGAAAGAATTTGAGAAAAAAATTTAAGAATATGTTAAAATATATAGATTTATTAGTATATACATGAGGTAATGCTGATTAAAAAAACATAGCAATGCTGTTTCAAAATAGATTAAAATTATTTAAAAATTATTTTGTTAGAAAATTTCTATTAATTATTAATTAATAATATAAATAAAATTATTATTCCTTCCTTTCCTTTAAAAACTAGCAGTCATAATACGCAAATATTTAAAAGCGAATGTTGCACGCCAAATATGTTCTGATAATCATATAAATACATGTGTTAAGATTGATTCTGTGTTTATACATAAATTTGCATACATATTGAAGCACATATGGCATGCGCGTTTCATCTTTTAATATTTGCTTGTGATGACTGATACTTATTCGGAAAATAATAATTATAGCAAAATAAAATTTAACAAATCGTTATTTTATTATTGTTGATTTTGAGTATTAATTATTATAATTAATATTATTATTAGTATTAATATATGAAATTTTTTTATTATTAATTACCTTTTCAAATAATTTCGAATAATTAACAAACATGTGATGCGTGAGCATTTAAGGAATCACATGTCCTAAATTTATCTCGATACGCGTTCAAATTTTTGTATAAGGTATTACTGACCTCATATATGCGTACAATCAGCTGATCGGGTATCATCGACCTAGAGAAGGCGGTGGAAGTATAGAGGATGCCGTCACTGACTCGGCGACTGATTAACGCGTGGTAATAAATAAATTGGTGGATAACAGCTGCTCGGTTATCATTCAAACTTAAAATGGCGGCTTCCTTTTTGTACCAACAAGGGGGGACAAGGGTCGCGGGAGTCTTCTCGGCACTATCGAATCGTTGACAGTGATATCTCGAACGAGTAGCGATTCTTCGGCTGTAGGTTTTTTTATTACATTAAAACTAATATATATAATTAATTCATAAAAGTCAAGATACAAAATTTTTATATATCAATATTAAATATACAAATAATTCTTGTTTTATATGGGAATTATATACAGTAAAATTGCTACATAGGAATCACTACGTATATTAATGCGATTTTCTAGATGTTTCAACATTGTTAATTCATAAAAGTAATTTTCGTATTCCTTTTGTGTGAAGATAATACAAAATATATGTTCGCCACATCGAAATATTAATATATAATTTTAATGTGAAAATATATTACCGCGCGAGTATGTGTGTGTGTGTGTGTGTGATAATATATGTTGAAATATAATTGGTGCAATTAATATATAAGTTGTGATTGTTGGACAAAATACATTGGCGGATAGCAAGTGACTTTACAATACGATAACAAAGTGATATCGAGACCTCTTTGTTCTATAATACTTTAAGACGTTTTAGATTTAGTCATGTCAAAGGGAAAAATGATGAACAATGCGCAGAGATCCGTGGTGAGTGTATTAAGACTAAAGTAAACATAAGTTCCTATTAAATAAATTATATTAAAATAAAATTGTTGTATATAATGAGTAAGAATCTCATAAATCATGATTTAACAAAATATTTCAGAAATTAAACGATATGGACGAAAATATTTCGAACAAAAATTTATAATTTTAGCGTAATAGTGAAAATAATAAATTGTTTATAACATGCGTTTTTTTAATGAATAAATATTGACATCACGATATTTTTTTAACAGCTTAGTAACCTAACCTTATACATATGATTTATGCACAAACTTTTTACATAAATTAATTCTCCTAGTTTGTATATAATAACATTTAAATATAATAACAACAAAAGTATATAATAACAAATAAAAAACATAATTTTTATAATATTTTTATAATTCATTGAGAAGAACCTTGCATACACGTTATGGAAAACGTTGGTGAATTTCATTCAAACTTGAACATATTATACATTTGTATGTATATATATATACGCATATATTACACATTATTTATTATTTTTTTACGTTAATATTTAATAATTTATCAATTGTTATTTTTTAAATGCAACAAAGCTTATGATTTATCTCTTTGAGATTTATCATTCAAATCAAATTTTCTTATTGTATTACACATTAGCGTAACAGTGATCTATATATCGAAACTATAACCTTGGTGATAATTGCGCATTGATTTTGCATTTTAAAACTTGATTTATTAATACGTGTTACGAAATATTATGTCACAAAGATACTTTAATATGCAATCCAATTCCGATTTTATGTTAAGTTACGTTACCAAAGTATTATATCTTTTCATAAATTTTGTTTAAAAATTTTTAACTAAAAAATTTTAAACTTTCACAAAAAGCATGAAATGAGTATTTTATAGTCAATATTTTTCTAATTTTGCAAAAATAATTTCGTCATTTTTTTTTTCTTTCGGCCTGTAAAATTTGCAAAATATAAAAATATAAAAAAATTAATCAAAATTAAAAAAATTTATAAAAGAACAATTTTGAGCATATTATATATACATTAGCATATATCGCAGTATGGTTAAAATTATTCTTTTATAAATTTTTTAATTTTAGTAATTTTTTTATAAGATAGTAAAAGCGCACATTAATGATTATAGCAAAAATTTATTAAAAGTTAATATTTTTTTAAATAAAAAATTCAAAATATATTAAAAAGGATTATTTCGGAAAAGAATTAATTTTATAAGTTGTTTTTTATTTTATTTTATGATATTGAGTCATCTCTGCAATGAATCTTTTTATGAAAATAAATATATCTTATATTTAGTCAATATTTGTCAACACTTGATGTCGAAAATCATTCGCTGTTATTTTCTTTTATTCAATTTTATATCGGCTTATTTTTGACTTTGAACAAATATTTAAGAACATTCATAAAATATCTTTTGGAAAAATATCACCTATTTTATTTATTAACAACGGCTAATTCTAAGCAATATATATAATAATAAAGTATAATGTATAAAGTAAGGTAATATTATATTTAGCATAATTCAAAAATTTTCAATATAGATTATACTCTGAAACCTTGCATAATAGCATGCATTTCCAAATATAGTGTGCAAAATTTCTCTCATACGTGAGACACACATGAAAGAGAGAAGATTATATTTAAATATAAATTAATTATTTAATATATTTATTATAAATTAATTAGATAAATTATATTAAATAAGTTAGATTAAAATATTTCTTTAATTGTTGCAAAAACTAGAACAATACAAAATGCGCGTTTTGCGTGCCATTTATTCTTTTCCATTATATATTTTTAATGATATATATAACTTTATTTTATTTTACACAAATAATTAAAATTGATAACTGATTTGACAGTCGCAAATAACACGAGTAAGCAAGTTGAATAAACCAATTAGCATTGCGGAAAAGAAGCAACAATATATTTTGAGACTTCAAGTATCAACATACATGTCTTTTTTTAGAAAGGGAATTTTATGGATTATTAAAGTAAAAAAAAGAAGGACAAAAAAGCGAATAAAAGGAAGATAGAAAAGGCGGGGAGAGAGAGAGAGAAGGAGGTAGAATACAATATCCTGTTTAAATACAAATTATGTGACAAATCTATGTTTCAGGAGCCGATACCGGCCTGGACCGACGCGGAAACTACGCCGTCGTGCCGTCCTGAAGAATGGCGATTGCAACGTGTTGCAGTCGCGCATCTCCCGACGATCGCTGCGCTTCTTACAAGATATCTTCACTACCTTAGTAGATACGCAATGGCGTTGGACTCTGCTGTGCTTCATCTTGAGTTTCCTTCTATCCTGGCTAGGTTTCGCGGTGATTTGGTGGCTAATCGCTTTTACCCACGGTGACTTCGAGGAACGCCATTTGCCACCTTTTCAGGTGGAGAACAACTGGACACCGTGCGTCTACAATATCTTCAGTTTCACCAGTTGTTTCCTCTTCAGTATCGAGACCCAGCACACCATTGGATACGGTAGCCGTTCTACTACTGAAGAGTGTCCTGAGGCTATATTCGTGATGTGCATACAAAGTATCTCTGGTGTCATGATCCAAGCTTTTATGGTGAGTGTTCTCGAAGAATACTAAATGCGTAGATGCGTGAAAAAAATACGAATTCAAAAAGTTATAATTTTATACAATTTGATTGCAGGTAGGCATCGTATTCGCTAAGATGACAAGACCAAAGCAGCGTACTCAAACTCTATTATTCTCCCGAAATGCCGTAATCTGTCAACGGGATGGCGAACTTTGTCTCATGTTTCGAGTGGGCGATATGCGAAAAAGTCACATAATCGGCGCGAGTGTTCGCGCTCAGATGATTCGTAGTAAAACGACGAAAGAAGGTGAAGTTTTATCTCAACACCAGCAAGAACTAGTCGTAGGCACTGATGGTGAAAACGGCGACCTATTCTTCATCTGGCCAACCACCATAATCCATCGGATTAATGAGTCCTCGCCCTTCTACAATATGTCTGCTGAGGATATGTTAACAGAACGATTCGAGATCGTTTTGATTTTAGAAGGTACTATTGAATCTACTGGACAAACCACTCAGGCCAGATCAAGTTATCTTCCACAAGAAATTCTGTGGGGTCATCGTTTTGACCCCATGGTGAGTTATTCGAAGGAGCGACAAGGTTACGAAGTGGACTATTCACTATTTAATAGCACTACTCAAGTTGATACTCCACTTTGTTCCGCTAGAGAACTCGCAGAATTCTATAAAGTGCAGGATGACTTTCGTCACGGAACTGGTAAGCGATGATTGCTTTTTCAGCTACCCATAGATGCTTTTTGTGGTTTACTAACTCAGCAACAAAATATGTCCAGAGTAGTGCTGATGTCAAATTCTTGTCTTATTAATACAATGTTAAAACAATTTATGTTGCTTGCAGTTATAATTATTAAGCTATCTAAAAATCTCAATTTAACAAGTACTTGTATAAAATTGTAATATTTTTCTACTGTAAATAGAGAGTTAAGAATGATAAAGATATGATCTAAGAGGAAATGTAAATATAATTAAAAAATTTGATATCGCGCGCGACGAAATTTAGAATTGTTTTCACGCGAAAAGTCACGTCAATACAGATCTGATTTATGATAATTACTGAAAGAGGAGTGTCGATTATTAACACATCAAAACAAATATTATCTATGTTACTTATCTACATTAATCACAATTTATGACTTTCAGTCAATATGTTTGGTTAACATGAGATAAGTTTTCTATGTATGCCTGATAATTAGCCTAGCATTATAATCTCTATTATATGTCGGTGTAGCATATGTTTACTTAATTATCTTTAGAATTAACATTGACGCAAACTTATTGAAACACTTGAAAGTTTATAACTTAATGGAAAAAATTAACACTTTTATAAATATGCTAATTGCCATCATCTCACATAATATTTAGCTTGAAAGCTTAGTATAAATAGTATCTGATAGATACTAGATAGATAGTATCAGAAGCTTAGTATCCCAAGCAAGTTCGATCCTTAGCTTGCTGATTCAAACGCTTCAGTTTTGCACATAATTCATTGTCTGACTGTCTGGTACCGGCTATATCACAGATGGAAGTTTGAAGAAAGTGCCTAGCGAGCCGAAGAGCGCTCCCGTCGTACTCAACACGTTCCTTCAAGCCGATAGCACAGACTTCCCCATCCATCAAGGTCACTCTTCTCAAAGGCCGTCTAAATTGCATATTGACATTCCATCTATTGATGATTATCCTGAAGTATGATGACTCGATTCCTAAAGAAAGGGCGATGAAAAAAGTTAAAATAAGTAAAAACAAAGAAAAAGAAAGATAGGAATAAAGCAGAAAGAAAAAAAGAAGATGAAGAGACGACATCTTTTGCTCCACAAATGGATAAATAATTCATTTTTTTTTATATTTCGTAAAAATTTTACAAAAATAAGCTGTGTTTCGATTAAGCAATTAAAGGAAATTTAGTGATAAGTAGATGAATTTGACAATTTTGATGGCATGTTTGAAAAATTTAAATTCTTAGAATAAGAATCTGGTGGAAAAAGTAACATATGCTCCAATTATATATTTAATAATTGAAAGATAGCCATTTTGACACATTTAACGATTGAGATTTCATTTTCAGATTAGAAAAATAAATAAATAATTTATATTTTTTAGAATTTCTGCTTGGTTTAGCTTGGTTGTGATTGTCTATAAATCTTTATGATAGCCTACGCATTAAAAATTGAGGTTACAAAGCAAGCGAAAAATTAAAATCTCACATTTACAATTGAAATTTGACTGAGTTTTATTAAAAAGTTATAATAAAAATAAATTATAATATAAGTTATAAATATGTGAAAAGACACCCAATAGTATTACTAATAATATGTAATAATATAAAAATATAATAGTGAATTTTTGATGCACTGATACATATTAAAAATGCTGTTTATACAAAATTATAATAGCATAACAGTAATAAAAATAGAAAGAATTACTTATGTTATTATAAATTTGTATATGACAGATTTTTTAATGTGCATGAAGTCGGAAGCCAGCATGCAGTGCACGCGAATATCTCCATCGGCACTTATTTGGTCAGCGAGCGACCTTTTTAAGGATCCTCCATGACAATCGGCATTGCATCCATTGAGAGATAATACATAAGATATCAACATCGCTCTGGAATTGCATTCACTGTTAAAAAGAAGCATCAGGTATGAGATCTGGATAACTCAGTGGTGTAGAACAGTTGCCCGGAAAGCGAAAAATTCGGGTTTGCTTGCACCTCACATATTTTTCTAGTCCACGAATGTTGTTTTCTAACAATTATTCGTTGGACTGAAAGATGTGTGAATGCTCTTTCCACAAGATATGCGTCGATGCCGTTGCCACGGATGGATTCTGTCGCTCTTTGACCGAATGGGCGTAGACACATCTGACCTCCTTCCCCTATCTTTTCTGGATCTGCGGATTATCTGTCTAAATTGGCAGTATTTATCTAATTTATATTTATTTTAGTTATGCTTTTATTATACAACTATTTATATAGCTTAGTTTTTATCTGTAGTGGAAATTATGAATTTTGAAAAAGTGTATCATATAAAAGTCAATTTACAAAAAAAACTCATTGAAAAGATTGATTTAGGAAGATTAGTTTGAGAAGATTACTAAGCTAAAAAAAGTGTGAGAGAAATTCGTACAAATTAAATCTCTCAATAATGGCAAGTTTGTATTAGAAAGGAAAGAGGCATTAAAATAGAAATTGCAATAAATATTTTTTTTAATGTAACGTAATAATAATAAACGTATTTTAGACTTTTATTATTTTATATATATAATATTTTTTTCTTGTGTTTTTCTTGCAGAACGTTTCGAAAAAATTTGATGGTTTAACTTTCAGATATATATGTATATATAAGCATGAAACTATCGTTTGATAAATATGAATGAAAACGAAAAATAAAACATTAATGCCTCCTTTATTTCCGACATTTTTATAAATTTTTATATTATATTGTTAAACTGTTATAAATAGAAGTTGAAGAAAACATTGTAAAACATGCAAAATGCCACGAAAAGTAATCTTAAAACATGTAAAATGACACGAAATGTAATCTTAAATACACATGATCACAAATGTTGGTCGCATGATACAATTATATAACTTTTTAAATAGTACAATTTTAATCTCAATCTTTAATGAACGTAGACCATGTGCAAGTATAAAGGGAATAGAAACCTTAAATCACTTTATCCTGGTGTTTTGATCCTCCAAGATCTTGGGTATGTGCAAAACTTTCGTTTAATTATATACTATGAATGTAAAAAGTGTAAAAAAGGATAAATGTAACAAAAAGTTTATCTGTTTTAGCTTTTGTTTTTTTTAAATTTGTCGAATTTTAAAAGCTTTTCCATTTTTTTCAACAGCTTTTCTAATTATGTGAAAGATTTTTTTTTACATGGGGAATACTTTTTCTTCAGCATGATGAAAATAAATTGGGAAACGACATTAACTGATTATAAATTGATTCTTAATAAAATTTGAAGTCTCTAAATCGCAGAATGCCTTGCAGATGTCCTAATTGATGAAGATCGTTACGGAGAACAATATTGCTGCAATTGTCTCTTGACCAATCAGCAGCATTCACTACCTCTCACACCTTTGGATTGCTTGAACAGTTACACTAACAATAAGGTGGAAAACGATTATCCTTGGAGATATGCCTGTAAATATTCAAATTGCACTATACACAATTCTCAAAGAGAAGTCATCGATCAAGCTAAGGTATTCGATTTCAATCCTGATGCCATTCAGATCATAGAAGATGTAGAACTTCAACAATTGCCGGAACCAGTAAACAGAGAGATCATGAAGAACAGTCATGAAATTATCTTTGAAGAAAAAGAAGAAAATTTAGAGAAGAATCTAATTAAATTAGGCGGAAAAAATAAAAATCATATCCAGGAAATTGTTTCTGAGGAAGAAAAAGAAGTTTTAATGCAAAGAGCTATGAAAAAGAATATCATTAACAGAGAAAAAGAGAAAATTTTGACGAATAGTCAAGAAATTATTTTTGAAGAAGAGGAAGAAGACATTCGGATGCAAACAGGATTAATCAAATTAAATAAAAACGCAGGTAAGATCTTGAAGAGAAACTTGTCTTCGAAGAAGATAGACTTTGAAGAGAAAAAAGAAGAATTTTTAGAGAAAAATATGATTGGAATGAATAAAGAAAAAGTAGATAGGCTGAAGAATAATCAAGAAATTAATTTTAAAGAGAGAGAAGGAGATTTTTTAGAGACCACCCTAACTGGATTGAATGTAAAAAATGCTAATATTCTGAAAAATAGTCAAAAAACCGAAGAGAGAGAAGGAGTCTTTGAAGAGAAATTAGACAAATTAGACGAAAGAAAGGTTGACATCCTTAAAAATATTGATGAAATTTATGAGAAAGAAGTACTTGCTTGTACAAAAATAAAAGAAAACCGCAAAAATAATAGTCATCAGATTAATTATACACTGTATAAACCTCAAAGAATACACAATAAAAAATATCAGCTAATCTCATTGTTAGATCGTGATCAACAAAAACTTAAAAAAAATGATTCTTTTCACGAGGAACAAAAATCTCAAAAAGAGTTTGATAGAAGTTTGATTGATAATTCTTTCATAATAAATGATAGAAGATCTATTAGGGAACCTCGAGAAAACACAATCAACAACACGAAGAATGTTACGATAATCGAAGAAGATCAAAAAGTTTTGAACAAAATTAAGAAATATCCTATAGTATCTTTAGATGATTCAAAAGATAGCCTAATTTTTCGTCAGAGATCGAATTACAATTTACATAAACAAGAAAGTAATAATATCAGTATTGAAAACGAAAAGCTTATGAGATCATCATCGCATCGTCCTGCTAAAATAGTGATACAACATAAACTTGATCCCAGTGATATTTGTTCGCCGATTTCTCCAGCCTCCAATTTCTCATGCGAATCAGGTTTTTGTGAAGGAAGTATTGATAATAGTTGTAGAGAATCTTGCTTGTTTACAACAAACATGAAGAAAATTGATAAAACTATGGAGAGAGAAAGTAGCAATTCGTCACAAAGTAATCTGATGCAAAAAAGTGTAATTAATGATGTAGATAATTTTAAAAAATATGCTAAAGATCAGGATGATCAAAAAATTACTTTAGACAATAATATTCAGGATGTTGATAATAATGGAGCTTTTTCATATAGTGATACATCTTATATAAATCATACTTTTAATGAAAATAATTCAGTAAAATGTGCTGACGCTTCAACCGTTAAAGAACAAATTATATATATAGACTATGAAATGCAAGACGATCATGAAATGAAAAAGAAATGTAAATGCTCAAATACATTATTGAGAAAATTGGTTAGCAATACTGACCCAAGAGAATCTTCTACAATTGAAAAACAATTTGCAGAAAGAACATCAGAATGTTGATTTAAAATGTTGACGAGGTTAAAAAGCAGTTTTTTAAATTTCAATATATCTTATAAATAATTAATAAATATTTTAATGAATTTGAAATTTCCATGAATATTTTATGATATTATTGTTTTTGAGGAGCAAATTTTTCATAGCATCAAGATGAAGACCGAGAGAAAAACTATAAAAATTTTTTGGATGATATTATATTAATGAAAAGTTAGTTAATGAAAAATTAATTAAGATTGTCACTCTTAATCATTCGAAATAATATGACAATATTGCTGAAGAACAAGTTATTTGTGAAAACATGAAAGGTATAGATTTAAAATTCTAAACGGTAATAGTATATCATGTTAAAATTTATTTAATGATGTATATAATTATGCGAGACAGTGTGATAATGATTGTTACTGAAAATGAATTATTTGTAACAAGAATATATATATATATATATATATATATATATATATACGTGGGCTGTTTGATAAGTTAGTGACTTTGAAGTAAAAGAATTTTTTTTCTTATCAAAATTCGATTTATTTTTCAATGTAATCTTTTATTTTGATATTTTACATTTTACCCAACGATTTTTTAACTTCTTTAAACCTTCCAAAAAAATACGGTTTCTCAAATCCTACAAACAGGCGTTTGCAAATTTGCAAAATTTGAGAAACCATATTTTTTGGTCTCAGCGATGATCTCCTCGTTCGATGCGAATCTTTTTCTACCAAACCATTTCTTCATGTTTGGAAAGAAAAAGAAGTCGCAAGGGGCCAAATCTGAAGAATAGGGTGGATGAGGGAGCAGTTCGTACTGCAATTCGACAATTTTGGCCATTAGCACACAGAATTCATTTTTTTACATTTTAGCAAAAGAACACAAACTTAACCGCTTTATAACGCTGTCAAAACATCTCTATTTGACAGATCTACTTGAAACTTTGTGTGTATACTTTAAAAAGATGGCAAAAATCAGAAATAAAATTAAATTGTGATTTGAATGCCATCTCTGGTAAAAGTCACTGACTTATCAAATAACCCACGTGTATATATATATATATATATATATATATACACACACACACACACACACACACACACACACACACACACACTAATAGATAAGATAAAAGTATGATGTGCGTGTAGTTCAGATAATAAAATATTTTGCGAAAATTAAATTAATAATTTTATAAATAAAAAAAAAATACTAAGATATTTATTAATATTGAGAGAATTATTAAGAAATCCATTTATGTGTGGTAAAATGCGAATGAGTTTATGAAATGACGACTTTATTTTCCGAAATAAGTGATGCTTTAAACTGCTGGTCGGTTGATCATTACTGTACAATATATTGAATCTCTTCGAGAAAGAAGTTTCTTTGAAGAAAAAATGATAACAAAGCAATTAACGTTACATATTGATTGTTATTTAATTAACAATCAATATGTAGAAAACCAAATCTATGATAAAATGTTATTTATTGCTTAAATAAAAATATTGTATATTTTAAATTAACATTTATATAAGACAATTCTCCTATAATTAATTAAATTGATAAATGTCTTTTAAGTCCTGAATTACTTTCACTTAAATCTTAACAAAAATGAAAAAAAATTATTTTCAATTTTTGAAACTATATAAAACAATATAAATTATAAATAAAAATATAAAATGTATATAATATTAAATTCTCTTAACTACTTTATAATTTGTTTGTGATATTTGGCACATTTGATAAGTGAAGAGAATTGTTGTAAATGTGATATATTATTGTTATTATTGTCATATATATTATGAGAAACATTATAATTTATTAATAACATATACGTAATATTGATTATGTATTATGTTACAAATAAAACGATATAAAAAAAATATTTGAATGTTTGGAGATATTTAGTATGCCATTTGAATATTTTAATATAATATAATGTGTCGTACATAACATCTTTTATAATAAAAACGAAAAGACTCCATTTCTATAATAAAACTTTTTTATGTCTTGCTTAAATTAGTTATCTTATATATATATTATATATATATTATTATATATATATCTTATATTATATATATATATATATAATTAAATGACTAAATAACATTAAACAACTAAATATTTGTATTATTAAGTATAAAAGAAAAGTAACATTCTAATTTGTTTAGTTACAGACTATCATTTTTTATAATTGGATTTTAATAACTCTTGAAGATTATTTGATATATAGTATAATGAAGAAATTCCACGAAATCGATTGAAAAAAATCTGAATAATTAAATTATATTTTATTCTAATATCATATATGTCATATTAACTTTTTCAAATTATCTTCAAATTTATTTGCTATAATTTGAAAAAAAATGTTATTTATATTGAAAAAATACTTATTGTTACTAAATTTGTTGTTGCTTATTATAATGTAATTGTAATGTATATTTTAAACATATTATAATATGTTACATTGTACTTTCTAAATATTGAAACAATAATTTTTTTCTTTCTTTGGTTTTTAGAAATATAAGATAATAAATTTGATAAAAAAATTATTTTTTCAATAAAAGTTCAATAGTTTTTTATTAAAAATATAAAAGTTAATTTTAACAAATTGTTGAATAATAAATTTTTATTGCATGATTTCGTTTGACCTCGCAAACATGTGGTTATGATAAAAAATTCTTATCGTAAGGAAATCAAAGTATCATAACAATCTCATAGTATTTGAACTTCTGCCTATCGTTATCGAACCGCGATAGTAGACGAGTAATATCGTTATAAAATTCTGAAGCAACCACAGGCGTTGATGTTTTTTTTCTTTTGTGGCTTTTAATTTTCCGTTTTGTGGGAATTTTCGTAAAATATAAAAGGATAGACTTTATAAAAAGACACAGTTTATTATGAATCTTTGATACTTTAAAAATAATTAATCATTAGTAAGGTACAAATTTAAGTATTAATTTTGTGAAATTGTGTATTATTTTACACATAAAATATTTTTACATATATATAAGATAACGTATATATAATATACATAAAATAATATACATAAAATTATTTATATAAAGTAAATAAAAATATTTTAATATTCACATTCTCTGTTTTACCTGTTAACACAATCTCTTCAATGAATGCATTATATAACGCATCGTAAATGTAGATTTTCAGTATCGTTTACTAGCTGGAAACGTACGCTGCATAACCGACGAATCGTGCGTGCGGTGCGTGTGTGAGAAAAAAGTACATTAAAAATATATTAAATTAAAAAATTAATCTTACATTTTTTTATATTAACCCGATATCTTCAAGATTTAAAAAAAATATCTGTCGAATATTTTATTCTGGCTGTAGAAAAACAAGATTCAATATTTTCCTAGTCATCTCAGGAGAATAAACATATACTCACAATCAGATTGTGTACAAATGGCGGATCAAGAAGAAAAAATCAAAATATGTGTGATTGGTGCTGGTGCAGCTGGTTTGTGTGCAATCAGACATTTGGCGGCAAATACGAAATTCGAGACAACAGTTTACGAGCAAACGAATGAAATAGGAGGTATATGGGTTTACAAGGAACAAGCTGACTTTGATGAGAATGACTTACCGATCCACTCCAGCATGTATCAAAATCTAAGGTTTACTTTTACTCTATTAAAACAATCTGATTTCTTTTCAAATATTGTAATATTGTATAATTTAAAGTTGTTAGGAGAATTCCTTTATATCAATAATTTACTAAATATTTTAATAAATATAAGCTAAAATATTTTGCTTCTAAATAATTAAATAGAAGCAAAATAGAAATAAAAAAATATTTTTTTTTTAACTTTAATGAAAGCTAGATATCTATTTTTTCTATATTTTAAAATAACTTTTTCGATAAATATAAAATTAAGTATGATGTTTCTATTATCTTTTTAGAACCAATTTACCAGCAAAGATAATGAATTTCCCAGATAATATTACAATGGAAGCGCAAGAACCTTGCTGCGTGAGTCATCAGGAGATTTTAAAGTATTTGAAAAATTACGCCCAACACTTTGATTTATGTCGACATATTCAAGTAATTATATTTTAGTATTAAAAATAATAGAAAATAATTGATTTTGCTCATATTAATCATTATTTTTTTGTAGTTTAATACAAAAGTCGAACACGTTCGACTTGAATTATCCGAACATTGTAATAAAGAAAAATGGTCTGTCCAAGTGAAAAAGTTAAAGATAAACAAAACGGAAATGCAGTATTTTGATGCAATTATGATTTGTAATGGGTAAATCGAATCACATATTAATGCATATTTTATTAAATATGATTTTATGATATTATGTAAATATTCTCTTAATTTTTTTCAGGCATTATTTCGATCCTTATGTACCGATTATACCTGGTATCGACAGTTTTCCAGGTTTAATATTGCACAGTCACGTATATAGAAAGCCGGATGAGTTTTTCGGGAAAAAAGTGTTGGTATTAGGTGCTGCTTCATCTGGTATTGACATAGGCATCGATTTATCCAATTATGCTGCTTACGTATACTTAAGCCACAATCACGAAAGGTAATTTAATTAAAAATATTATAAACTAAAAATATTATACAAAAACAACTACACGGTAAAAAACATTTTGTATTTCTGTTGAAATTTTCTCGTGTAAAAATTTTTGTGTTAAATTTTTAACATACTCTTATGTTAATGTAACATATTATCGTTGTGTTATTTTGACATTTCTGCGTTGAATTAATATTCACCGTTTCTAAGAGTTAAAATAACACAATTAATATGTAAATGTACGAATTTTTGATGAAATAAGTTATATGTTAAAATGAACAGATAAGTTGTGTTATTTTTCTCTCTATAACAGTTTTCATATGTTAAATCGACATATCTCTTCCGTTATTTATTATAAAAATGTAAGAATAACATTTTCTTTTAATTAAATTTAACATTATAAATATGTTAATTTAACATAAACTTTATTTCCAGATAAAATTTAAGTATTACACTTTTGTGTTAATTTTTAAACATATTACTTGTGTTATTTATTTACATACTTGCCTTCTGTTAAATTAACATTAAAATTAGAGTGGATAAATTGGGACATGTGAAATATGTTAAATTTAATACAAAATTTCTTACTGTGTAAGATTTTTTTTCATTGATTGAATCTTTAGGTATAGAATTAGAAAAGAGACACTTTAAAATTGATTTGATTAATTTTTTTCTTGCAGATTAACAAGTCCTTTACCATTGAATATGATACAAGTAGCTGGTATCGAAAGTATACACAAAACTACATTCCGCCTCAAAGATGGAACCACTATTGATGGTATAAACGTTTTACTTTTCTGTACTGGATACAAATACAGCTTTCCCTTTTTGAATGAGAATTGTGATATACGGATTGACAATAATTATGTGACACCGCTTTACAAACATCTCATTAACATCGAACATCCTTCGATGTGCATTGTCGGTATACCTATGGCCGTTGTGCCGTTTCCTATGTTTCATATGCAGGTATAATAATTTATTTACATAAATTTAACATAATACGATGACTTAAACATTAATACGATGACTTTAACATAATACGATAATTTTGGACAAAATTTTGCGATAATATACTCACTCATAATGTTGCTCACTCATTAATATGTTTAAGCTGGAGATAATATATATAATAATTTTATGTTAAATTTAACACACATTCTTGATATTTTGCATATAATTATTTATATAAATATATTATTTTATAAATTATAAACTTGGAAGAAGGCTATACGAGTCAGTCGCAATTAATAAGGCGCAATTATTAATCTTTATTAAGTTCAATTAACAAATCAATCAATAAAACTGTTTGACATGATAAGACGTACGTTTCGGCCTTCTTTTTAGGCCATCTTCAGCGCAAAATTAATCGCAATAAAATTATTATAAAATACAATCGTATAAATAGTTGATATGAGGTATTAGAACGCTGTTCTGTCACTCACATGAATGTTGAGACGTAGACAAAATTGTTCTAATTATTGTAACTCTCGGTTCTATACCTCATATCAACTATTTATACGATTGTATTTTATAATAATTTTATTGCGATTATAATAATATTATATAATTATATAATTATAATAATTTTACGCTGAAGATGGCCTAAAAAGAAAGCTGAAACGTACGTCTTATCATGTCAAACAGTTTTATTGATTGATTTATTAATTGAACTTAATAAAGATTAAATAATTGCGCCTCATCAACTGCGGCTCGTATTGCCTTCTTCCAAGTTTATAATTTTTAATTTAACGAGTCGTATTATTGTTATTTTTTTTTATTATATTATTTTAATTATATTATTTATTTATCTCTTTTAATAACTGTGTATGTTTCCTTACACATTTAAAATTATTATCTAATTTTAGCTCTAAGTTATAATCATACACTTAAAATTATAAAAATAAGAATATTTGCAAAAATGCGATTTATTCTATTAATTATGTTAAAATTATTTATTCGTATTGTGCGATATATATTTTCCAAATTGTTATTTTTTAGGTGCAATATTTCCTGGCTTTATTAGAGGGCCGAGTGGCTTTACCTACAAAATCTGTTATGTTGGAAGATTCGATTTTAAAAACACCAAAGAAAAGACACGCGCATAAGCTAATGGATCGCCAATGGGATTACAACGATTCATTAGCAACTATTGGTGGATTTAATCGATTACCACTCTTTTATAAAATCGGTTATAGAGCATGGGCAGTTCAAAGATCTGCGAATCTTTTACGTTATAAGGATTCCAAATTTGTCTTTTCTGAAGATGGACAAAGCGTCGAGTTAATTATACCGGAATAAAGTCCTGTAAAATTCTATTATATTAAATGTTTCCTGATAATTATAGCCAATTTTTTGATAACATAGTATTCTAATTGGTATAATTATATTTTACAATATAATTTATATTTGTATACATTTTATTTTAAAACATATACATTTATGTTAATAAATTTACGTTAATAACGTATACAAAAAACTTTAGACGTGTTTTTTTCGAAATCACATTTTTCAAACTGGCGCCCATGATCGAAAACCAGTTGACCAATCAAATCAGGCTTACACACATATCTTCAGCATACGTGTGACTATAACCCTTACCAAAATCAAATTGAAAAATATTTTTTTTTAATTTTTACAGTCCTTTAATGATGAAAAAAATGGCAAAAATCGGAACTTAATTTTCTAAACGCCATTTTTTAAATGTTCAATATTTTTTTTTCCTTTTAATACCTGCTATAGCCAAACTCATACTAATTATCTTTTTAGTTTTTTTTTGTTTCAAATAAACAGAACAACCGGAATCATGGGCGTCATGGACTAACTTTTTTTTCATGGTTTTATTTAATATATTGAGTTTATTTATAGTCATTTTCTAATAAAAAAATTTCTAAAGGTACGTTAAATATGTAGAAATATGTAAGAAAAACCTTATTATAAAAAACCTTATACTCTTTTTTAAAAAAATTCATAAATATCGCATAAAAATTCGACTTGTAGACTAGAATATCTTCTTAATCCATTCCAAAAAATTTTTCTTCTGTTTCAATTCCCACAGTCACTCCACACTCTTGCCAAAATCTCCCCTTACCCCACTCCCTGCAGTATAAACAATAAATTTACAAACCTTTTTACAAAAATATACTGCTTCTGCATCTCCATCCAACATCTCATCTCACATACCCGAATCCAAAATTTCTACAAGTTAAACTAACTTAAACGATAACTCAACTTACAACAATTCTTACTCTACACTTTCAAACGAAATATTAAATAAATGGATAATATATAAAAAGAATATATAAATAAATATTAAATAACATCTTCTCCATTTCTTCATTTCGATAAAAATTGTTTTTTTAATTTAATAATTTAATAAATAACGTACATTACAGAGTTTTTTTTAATATACAATCTTATTTCAATTACATTGCTCTCATTAGTCGTTCAGAAATGTACAGAGAGTCATTCTATCTCTTTCCTAGTTTTTCTCATCGCCCACCCGGGAATTGCTGGAAATGTTTTTGAACGCAGCCTGTGACGTTTGAATGACGTTATTTATATTGTTGAAACATTTCCAAATGTTAAATCGACCGTGAAATGCTCAAAACATCCATAATGTCTCTCCAACCGCACCTCTTGCCATAACGCCAAAATTCACATTTAAATTCACCATTAACAAATAGCATCAACTTGGCGTATAAGCGAATGCACAACGGAGCCTAAAGGACTTTGCACAATGCTAGGCAACAGGCAATAGGAATAGAGAAACTAGAGAATAGAGAATTTACCAAAAAATACGCGGAATAGAAAATATTCACCAATAGGAGCAGAGAATAGATACTATTTCTGTTGCCAACAGGCAACAGCCTAGCATTGTGCAAGGGTCTTAACTATTCATAAAGAACATGAACACAGAGAGAAGATTGAGAGATATCATGACCTGCTTTTAGATGACCTATACTTTTTCTGTGGACATTAAAAACGTGGACATGAACTATAATACAAAGCCAATGTTCACGAATGTTCTTAGAGAGTAACATATATGTCTCTCTGATAATATAAATAATATAAATAAAAATATAAAAATATAATTTAATTAATAATAATTTATTATATAAAAATATTAGTATGTTTTCTTTTTTCACGCTATTATTTATTTATTTATTTATGTGTCTTCTTTTTCTTCTCTCAACATTATTTATTTATTTATTTATTTAGCTCGTTCTAAGTCAGTCTTTTAAAATGCAAAACTAAATATTAAAAAAATTTAACTTCGGAAAAGCGCGGTAAAACAATCGAATGAATTCAAATCATTAGCATAACAAAAGCTTCCGTGACAATCATTTAATAATATTTTTTA
Source organism: Camponotus fellah (assembly GCA_030586385.1). Lineage (NCBI taxonomy): Eukaryota > Metazoa > Arthropoda > Insecta > Hymenoptera > Formicidae > Camponotus > Camponotus fellah. Next base: position 706,975 of record JAPIVC010000879.1, on the reverse strand, counting down.
ATAATATTTTAATATTTAATAATTAATTTAATATAATATTAATTAATATAAAATAAAATATATCTCTATAATTTAAAATTCCGCTTGTATATGTAGTACGTAAAATATTTCGGCAGAGAATTATCAATAATATCAAGTTTGACCTTGGCGACGTATAGGAAGCGTGCTATACATGTCACGGGTTTGTCATTATTCGCACGATAAAACTCGAATAATAAAGTGATAGGTGTGCGAAACGCTTCATATATTATCAAATTCTTTTTCCAACCCGATCGTGACTAATATTGCAACATAATTCGTTATAATTATTATAACAAGTATCTTTTGATTAAATTTTTCTAAAAAGCATAAATATAAATATAAATATAAATTAATTATTAATTAAACAATAGTTATATTACGATTTTTTATTACTTTAATTTTTGATCTTACGAGATTTATATGATATTTTATGCATAGTATATATACATACATCAATAGTACTAGCGCTATTCGCTCTGCTTATTACTGCTATATTATTAATTTTAATCTCATATAAATGTTGCTTTTATAATATAACAAAGTGCGAATTTCATATGATTATTCCGCGATCGAGAATAGCATGCAAAATGTCCCACGTACAGAAAATATTTCGGCAACGAAAGAATTATCAATAATACCGCGTTCGCCCTTGATAAACAGTATAGCACTATTGTTGACCTAGAGTAATGACGTGAAAGACGTTTCACATATTATCAAATTCTTTCTTTCATAGTCAACCTTGGCAATATAAACAATACCACGGTAATGTTCTGACTTACGATCATTCGCTCAGTAGCTCTTGAGCAGTGAAGTAGTGATGTGAGACGTTTCATATACTATTAAATTCTTTCTCTGAACACAATTGCAAGTACAACAAGGAACTTTTCGTGAATGAGTGTAAGTGCAACGAGGAATTCAAATGAGTGCAAGGAGAATTGAAATGTCATGAGGAAAAAGCGAAGAATACAAAAGAAAAAAGGAGATTTTGGAAATGGATGGATCAATAAGATATGTAAGTTATTAATATAAATTATTTATCACATTTATTATTTCTTATATTGTTGCATCCCCGCGTCCCGTTGAACGTATTCGTTACTCGTTGAATTCTTTCGAAGCAGATCATTTCGTCAAGAACGCGCGCGTTGTCAAGATGTTATAAACAACAATTGTCAGAGAGTCTAATTGTAAGCCTAGCTATCGAGTTGTGCGGACACGCGTCTATTTGTGATCCGTTTTACGATTATTCTGAACTCTTGTATGTTACTCGCAGTTTATTAAAATTCTTGTGCACCTTAAATCGCGTTATTAGTTACGAGTGCATGAACGTTAGAATATGCCGATTGTATCGCGCGCGTTTCGATATCGTTCGATATATCGTTCCGCGGACGCAACAATATATAAATTATTTATCATTAGTATATATTCAAAATATACATATTTCTCGTTTCGTTTTATTTCTTTGATAGTGATTTTTAAATTGTAACATGTAATAATACATATACTTATAAAAAATATTCCATTTTATTTTAAAATGATTAAAACATTTATAAAGTTTTTTTTATTAATTAATATTTTCAGATACTTCTTATATTTTATATTAATATATTTATTTAAATATTTCATGTATAAAAAAATAGAAATTTTTTTATTTATCGTATTTCTAAAAGTTTATATCTAAGAAATGTAATAAAATTATTTTGTAATTACGGAATTTACAATATTAAAATATATCTATTTAAAAGTAAAAATGTAAAAATTAATTGCGCGCAATAATTAGTTTTAAAATAAATTATTTTAAACATTGCTTTATGTAATATATTTTCTTTTATCTTTTATATTTTTATTTATTGTCTACATTTGCGAATTTAAATTTATATAGTATATATTACGAAATAAATTCTACAAAATATATTATATATAAATTTATATATAATATAACCCTCCCATTGGGTACACCTTGTCGGGGTGGGAGGGCTTAGTACTTGGATGGTGCCTTGAGATTTATCTTAAATTTTTCTATTTAAGGTAAATCTTAAGGAGCCTGAAGGGGAAGCTAAGTACCCTTTCGCGTCATCGGTGCTGTCAACGTGTCGCGGACGGCAGCGTTTCGTTACCGCGTTTTCGCGTTTAGCTTTCTCGCGTCATCGCGTTTTCGCGCTTCCGCGTTGGACTTTTCGTATAAAAATCCCAATTTTATTATTGTCACGAGTCTCTTCCGATGCCAACTAACTAGAATATGTCCGGGCGAAGCACCTGAAATCATGCTTAGTAGGTCCAGGTTCGATACGAAATAGGATACGCGAAAAAGAGTTGGAAAAAGAACTTCATTTTTTTCTATTTCCGTCAATCGTTTCCTCTTCTTTCCGGTTCGAGTCTAGTCTTTGATCGTTGCATTCTCTGTTCTGGCTCGAAGTTGATTCTCATGAAATAAAATGGGATTTTCGCTCGTACCGAAACTGGAAGTGTCGTACAAATTATATATATATTAAATATATACATCGCGCGATCAAATTTTTACTTGTACCGAATTAGTGCGGGAGTGCCGTTTAGTTTCGCGCATAAAATAGCGAAAATAGCGATATAAAAATATCGCTCGTGAGTGCGGGAGTGCCGTTAAAAGTATCGCGCGTCAACAACATGAGAGGAGGAGGAGGCCTGGGAGAGGCATCTTGCATCGGCGGAGCATCCTGATGGTGAATATTTATTATTTGTATATCAATTAATATGAATAGTACGCATAATAATTCAGTCTTATTATTTAAACGAATTAAAAAAAAAGTTAGAGAAAAAGATTTTTATAAAAGTCATATAAAACTTTCTATTAAAAAACAGTTTCAAAAATTTATAAAGTTTTTCCACACGTTATCTCTGCTTATTATTTTACACATCGGATATAAAATTCCGAACGATAAAAATTTTTTTAAATATTGATTGCATTTTGTAAACATTATTATAAATAAATTTTATATTTGTATGTTACAGACAACGTAGCTTCGATAACTACAACTCCGCTGTTGCGCATCAATGCCGGTGAGTGAGAAAAACTTTTATTTAACTTTAAGGTAACGAATTCGTACAGATTGTAGATGTAGATTGTAGTAAATCCGTTACCTTAAAATGGATGAGCTAGGATAGATTAAATTAAATAACTTTTAATAAATTCTTTCAAAATGCTTTGTATCTATTGCGAAAATATATTGAAGTATTAATTGAAAAAACAGAATTAAGAAAAGAAAATTTTTTTGTAAAGATTTTATCTAATTTATTAAATAAAGAGCGCGTATTAATAATTTTATCAATTTTACCAATTTTGGATGCAACTTTATTTTTATAACGCGCACTTATTTTATTCGAATTTCTTATAGTTCATCCATCGTAGAATTTGTTTGTAGATATTGTTTTTAAACTTTACTTTAACTTAATATAAAGCCAAATAATTAATTAATTAAATAATTTGTAATATGATAAAAGTTCAGACACACACATGAATTTTATATTTTATTAGGAAATATAATATACAGAAATTTGTAGTAATTTGGCTTTATTTGAGTTAAAATAAGATTATATTTAAATATTTAACGAACGATCGAGCGGTCGTTGCGATGAGCATGAAATATTTATGCTTATTTGCCGATAATTAATCAAACAAAAGAAGAAGTTTATTTTCTTTTTCGATCTCTGATTAGAGATCGAACGAAAAAGTGGCCAGAATCAATGAAAAATAAGTTCAACTGGCTTGAAGAACAGCTTTATGTACAATAGTACGTAATGTCGGACATTTATTCACGCAGTTAGAGAATGTAATTAGGTCACGTAATTAAAATATACATGAGAGATAGGCTTTCCTCGAATAATTTCACTTAATCGAGAAATAGAATTGTTAGGGCTATTAGGCGATCATTAAGATTTTTGAATTTTCCTTTCAAGAAGTAGAGGATTGTTAGAGCTATTATGTGATTAATTTAGATGATTAATATATTTTATATCTTTTAAAGAATCAGGAAATGTAAGTTTAAATATTATTAGGGAAAAATAATAGAAGAATAAATATTTCAGAATAATAAATATTTCAATAATTATATTATTAATATTAAGAATTTTTAAGGGGTCAATATTTTTTGAGTGTTTTTTAATAATTTTATTTATAATATAATTTTATTTTATTTATACATATAAGGATGAAAATGATTAACACTCAATAATTTTTATAGTAATACGAATTTTTTTGCGAAATTTTATGTACTTATGTAAAACGAAATTTATGTATACTTTTATGTAATACGAAATTTTATGTATGTAAGAACCTAACACTACTCCGAGACCGCTAAATAGGTATGCATTTTCCCCACACAAAAAAAGGATTATTAGCGTTATTAGGGTTATTAGGTGATCATTAAAATTTTTTAAATATTCTTTTAATGATAAGAAAAATATATTAAAATTCCATAATAATCTTAGGAATTAATCATAGCTAATCTTGTCTGGAATATGTAAAAATTTTTAATATATTATAAAATATTATACATATATTTTGGACATTTTCGGATAATAAATTATTCCATATTATTAATTATTTTGTATTAAATTTCAAATTATATTATATTTTATTTATATTATATTAACTTTTGTATTAAATTCTGTATTGAAAGAAATAGGTTTGAGTACTCTAATGAACCTAAGAGCTATGCCGGCGGTAACATGCCAATATCCATAGACTTTTCTTATACTTAAAATAATTTTAAGTATGATTTTAAATATAAAAGTGAATTATGAATACCGACCGTAATTACTGATAGGGTCACCCATGCCGAACAGATTGAAGGAGAAGACTAACAATAAAAGAGATACCAAGATTATATAAATATTTGTTATATTAATTATATTAATATTTTTAAATAAAATGAAAGAAAAAGGGACAGTAATCAAGAAAATAGAAAAAGGCAACTATAGTGATTTGAATGTTTATATCTGAAAACAAATGTTCATAAAAAGTTTTCCGATGGCACATTTTGTATTACCAAAATCTTAATAATTCAAAAACTAATCATTTCCGGGTCTATGTTTGATTAACTTTTTTTTCTTCTCTAAGCATGAGAAATCCATTCCTGAAATTTTGCTCATCACTTAATATGAAACACCCTGTACAATATATTAGACTGCGAAGTCCTTATACATACAGGGTGTCCGCACTACCGCTCCATATTTTAAAGGTAGATTCTCTGGCCAATTTAAAAATGATTTTTCCTCAGCGAAAATGTCAAAGGAGATCATTATTTTTTGCATATTCTCAATTTTTGTCATGATGTATCTTTCTAACTAAGCCTTAAAAAATTTAAATTCTATTAAAGTAAACTCTACTTAAAATTAATTAAAGAATGTGACTTTATTAATATTTTATTCCCATAAGGCTTCAAGTTTGCGAAAAACCCTTTATTTTCAATCATTTATAACTCGAAAACTATTAGTGCCTCGACATTTTCGCTGAGGAAAAATTGTTTTTAAATTGGTCAGAGAATCTATCTTTAAAATATGGAGCGGTAGTTGGGACACCCTGTATATTCGTGTCCCGAAAGGAGGGTATCCGATCGATCACGTCACCAATTGGCCAATTCAAAATAGAATTCTCTGATTGGTTAATCGTTACTGGTTACCCTAGGCACAGGTCGATATAAGCTGTGTTCCAAAAGTCACTGTTAGTATTGAAAATCTATAGTTTAAGTCACGTAAACTATAGATTTTCAGTACTGACAGTGAATTTTAGAACACAGCCATAATTGACTGTGTTCAATCGCAACGTAATAACGGAATACTCCCGTGAAAACCCACCCTTACGATAAGGAAGAAGAAAAAGATCAAAGTTAACCGCGTTGAACCACCTTTGAGGAAACGGATATAAATGTCAAGAAAAACGGTAATTAAATAGTTAATATAATATAATTTTTATTTTAAAATATTAAATTTATATTACCTCATATATATATATATGAGGTAATATATATCTGATATTTTCATTATGTAGTATGAAATCCAGTTTGTAAATAAAACATATTTAAGCTATATTTCATAAATATAAGCTATAAAGATAAGCTAATATTTCATAAATTTCATGGTTAAATGTGTATATTTTTATGCATAGATATTATTTAAGGGTAAAAAAAAATAACTAAATCTTGTTTTAAACTTACATATATATATATATATGTGTGTATGTATATATACATATTTAAAAAATTAAATTTAAAAACATTTTTTAATTTTTCAAATTATATATAACATTGTTTCAATTTAAATTATCCTAACCAAAGAAAATAATTATTATACTTTCAAATAATTAATTTATAATTAATTTATCTTTGCGATAGAAGTATATTTGAAATATTTTAGTCATTTTTTGTATTTTTGTCAATTATTATTTTGTATTTTTTAGTAATTATATTAAATTAAAAAACCTTCATTATTTGTATTATATGTGAGAGATATAAAATTTATGCCTTCAATTTAACAAATATATAAAAATAGAGATAGAGAAAAATTCCAGAAATGATGAAGTGTTAGAATTAAAGTAATAGTAATCAATCTTTCTTTCAGAATTTACTTGTGAGAAATTCTTGAACTTTTTTATTGTAATGATTCGACCTGCTGATGATGAGAAACTAGCAATAATAGAAGCCAGATTTATGCGATAATTTTACACAAATTAAATGAAATAAAATGATATAAAGTTTCTCAAAACTGATAAATGCACGAATGGACTTTCTATTGACTTTGCATCGAAGAAATGAAAGCAGATGATATAGATTAACGAATAACATAATGTGGTTCAGATTAAGACGACCTCGTCGTCTGTCGATGATCGTCTTCTTGATCGCTATATTTTTAGGCATATTTTTGATTTGGTCTAGAAGCCAAAGCAAAAGCATCAATCAGCAAGATGGCTTCATTTCATTGAGGTATAAATTTTTTTAGTTAATTGTATTATTGAAACTGATTTAAAAATGCTTTTAAATTTGGAGTGATTTAATTATCATATAATAATCATGTTATGATTAAATTATCATAGGTCACATGGAAATCAGAAAGATCATATTGATCATCAAGGAATTCATGTAGTAGTCGGTCATTACATAGGAGACTCTGTAGATTCTTTAAATGTTTCGAACATTACAAAAGGTAATATATGCAATTATATTAGAAATATTACACAGGATGTTTCATAAGTTGTGGGCAAAATTTCAGGAATGGATTCCTTATGCTTAGAGAAGAAAACAAAGTTAATCAATATAGATCCGGAAATGATTAGTTTTCAAATTATTAAGATTTTGGACAATTAGAGGAAATGTTCAGTGTCCACCTCCTGTCACAATACAAGCTCGTCGTCTCATTGAGTCCTGAACACGCTTCCAAATTCCTGGGTATGGAATTGTAAACAAGAATAAGAATAATACACTGCGCTAACGTAAACATAGGTTGCTGAACATGAAAAACATTGTTGATGCCTGTAAAAGGATTTCTAAGACGAGAAATGATACAAAATCTTGTGTTACAAAAATCTTAAAATCTCAAAAACTAATCATTTCCGCACCTATGTTGATTAACTTTCTTTTTCTTTAAGCATGAGGAATCCATTCCTGAAATTTTGTCCACCACTTACAAAACACCCTATATAATTAGAGAAATATTATATATTATTTTTTCTCATTACAGATATCATAAATAAAAATTTGTTTGATCCGCGGCCATTTGAAGGGAAAAATGGAGAACCTGTAATAATACATCCAAAAGATTTTTATAAAATGCAGCAATTATACCAGATTAATCGATTTAATTTAATGGTTAGTGATAGGATACCATTAAATCGATCTCTACCCGATGTTAGAAAGAAAAAGTAAGAACTCTATAAAAATTCTATAAGAATTCTATAAAAAACTTTTTTGTTATTGATTTTCAATATTATTTAATCATAAAGTTTTAAGTAATTCTACTTTAAAAACTTTGTAGATGTATTTTAAGATATGTAAATCTAAGCAATCTGCCGAAAACGTCGATTATTATAGTATTTCATAATGAAGCTTGGAGTACGTTATTAAGAACAGTACATAGCGTCATCAATAGATCGCCGAGAGAATTGTTAAAAGAAATTATTCTTGTTGATGATAATAGTGAAAGAGGTAAATGAACAATAAATTATATATATATATAGGATGTATAGAAACTATCGCTGCATATTTTAAAGGATTCTCTTCAATTTAAAAACGATTTTTCTTCAGCGAAACTGTCAAGGCACTAATAGTTTTCGAGTTATAAGTGATTGAAAATAAAGGGTTTTTCGCAAACTAAGCCTTATGGGAATAAAATATTAATAAAGTCACATTCTTTAGTTAATTTTAGGTTTAATTTTAGAGTTTACTTTAATAGAATTTTAATTTAAGGCTTAGTTAGAAAGATACATGACAAAAATTGGGAATATGCAAAAAATAATGATCTTCGACATTTTCGCTGAAGAAAAATCGTTTTTAAATTGGCCAGAGAATCTACCTTTAAAATATGGAGCGATAGTTACGGGACACCCTGTATATATTAATTTTTTTTCTTATTTATTTATTCATTATCAACTTCAATTATTTATAATTAATATTTTTCTTACATTGTTTTTGTTATCTTATATATTTTATATATTTATATTATATATTATTTTTAATTTTATATTATTTTTCATATTATTTATTGCTAGAATTCTTGAAAAATCCTTTGGATGATTATGTAAAAACTTTAAGTGTTCCTACAAGAGTTTTGCGATCCAATGAACGGATAGGATTAATAAAAGCAAGACTTTTGGGAGCACATGATGCTAAAGGGGAAGTTCTCACTTTTCTCGATGCTCACTGTGAATGTACGGTTGGTAGGTAAGCTTCATTATATTACACTAACTAAAACAAAATCATTTCACAATACTACCGTATCAGTATTGAATTCAATATTTACAGGATGGTTGGAACCATTGCTTGAAGCAATCGGTAAAAATGCGACAAGAGTTGTCTCTCCAGTAATTGACATAATAAATGACGATACCTTTAGTTATACAAGGTAAAATTATTTGTTTTTATATTTGTTGCTAAACTACGATATCTTTGTAATTTTGTTGACTTTTTTATTTTATTTTTAGTTTATTTTTAGTTTATTTTTTTTTATAAATATAGTCTATACTATAAATTTTAATAATTTCGTAGATCGTTTGAGCTTCATTGGGGTGCGTTCAACTGGGATTTACATTTTCGTTGGCTAACATTAAACGGCCGTTTATTGAAGGAAAGACGAGACAACATTATCGAGCCATTTCGAACACCTGCCATGGCAGGCGGATTATTTTCTATGAACAAGGATTATTTCTTTAAATTGGGCAGTTACGACGATGAGATGCGAATCTGGGGTGGCGAAAATTTGGAACTATCATTTCGAACTTGGCAATGCGGTGGCAGTATCGAAATCGCCCCTTGTTCCCACGTCGGGCATCTTTTTCGAAAATCTTCTCCTTATACTTTCCCGGGTGGTGTCGGTGATATCTTATATGGCAATCTTGCCAGAGTCGCTTTAGTATGGATGGATCAGTGGGCAGACTTTTATTTCAAATTTAATCCTGGTAAATGTGTGAAATTATTTTTATAATACAAGCAAATTCATTAAGTGTATAGATAAGTTTTTTTTACTATTTTTTATGAAATTCAATATTCATTAACAAATATATATACATAATTCAATTATATATAATTATATATAATTTAATTATATATAATTCAATATTCATTAACAAATTATTCAATCGTGAATAAATATAATAAATTTTCACTATTTTTCAGCACTTACTTCCATTTTTTAGGTAAATTGTAGAAAATCTGATTTTTACTTGCGATGACTTCATTGAGCTATTTTTTTATTTTGATATTATTGTTTTCTGTCAGACAAGATGTGCTGTATTGATCAAAACAAAATATAAAATAATACTCTGAAGGCATTCAGTGAGTATGTTGAGTGGGAACCCAAACAAAGCAACTCAATTAAGTTTTAATAATATGCCATTGATTAATTTTGTTTCATGAGGCTAAACATTATCATATCAAAATTTAAATTTGGGCAAAGATATTTCCCAGTAACAAAGATTATTTTCTTTTTTACTCCTCACTCAAATAAAATAACCGATAGCAACTTGCATGTTTTGTTTATGTAGTAAGTAGTTTATGAAGTTGTTTATGCAGTAAGTAATTTATGAAATATAAAAAGTAATTCATCATAAAATAAAAATTTATAGTAAAATAATATCAGTCCTATCTTGCTCGATCTCATGTGACATTACAACTTATATATATAGGGTGTTTCATTAATTGCTTCAGGTAAATATTTCAAAAAATATGAAAGATGGGAAAACGTTTCAGACAAAAGTTTGGTTCAAAGAGGGACTTAGGATGGTGTTATTGGTTTGATCTTGAGTGAAAATTTAAAAATGTCAAAGAATTAAAATAAATTGATAAATCGTAAGTAAAAATCAGACTTTATCGATTTGGAATATATAACTTGCTTAAAAAATGGAAATAAGTATTGAAAAATGATTATTTTCATAATTAAATTGTACATTTATAATTTGTTAATAAACATTAAATTTCATAAAACGTTTAGTTTAATAAATTTCATAAAAAAAAACATTTATATATCTAATATTTTATCTATTAAGAAATAGCTGTTTTTATTTTATGAATATTTATACCTTGTTAATTTTATTAGAGGCAGCTAGATTGAGATATAAGCAGCAAATACGTTCGAGATTAGCCTTACGTGAGAAACTGCAGTGTAAAAGCTTCGAATGGTATTTGGAGAATGTGTGGCCTGAACATTTTTTTCCTACGGATGATCGATTTTTCGGCAAGGTGTAGTGTTCATTTTTTTATATATAGCATCTCTCTTTATTGAAAGTATGATTTACATTTTTTTAATCTAGTATCTCTCTTTATTGAAAGTATGATTAGTCATAGTCATCATAATTCTATATTCAGTTCTATATTCTATTCTATATTCATATTAGATAGTGCATGCCGCAACAAAGAGATGCCTCATGCGACCGAGTGCAAAAAGTTTGTACGCACAGCCTTCAGGGAATGCAATTCTACACTCATGTATACCGCGGCCAGTACACAGCCAGATGTTCGTGATGACGAAAAACGGAGTAATAATGACGGACGAAAGTGTATGTTTGGATGCACCAGAACGAGATATGCAGCAGAGGACACCGAAGGTGAAAATAATGGCGTGTAGCGGTCGCGAAAGACAAAGATGGCAGTATGATGAACAAGTAGAGTATTTCCGTTGAAATATTGTAAAACATTTTCCTAATGGGAAGTTTGCATTGTAAATGTGATGATTATTTTTAGACAAAAATATTTTTGCATATGCCTTCCAAGATGTGTCTTCAGGCAATGGACGACGATACGCTTGTGATAGCGGCTTGTACTAAAAATCTTGATCAGAAATGGATCCTAGAACCAGTTGTTTGGAAATAATATTTCTTCAAAGTATATCTCTAAGGAATATATTACATTTAATCGTGCAGCAATGCACAGAACTGCAGATGCAATACTTCCTTCCATCGAAAAATGGATCCTAGAACCTGTTATTTGGAAGTAATATTTCTTCAAAGTATATCTCTAAGGAATATATTATATCTAATCGTGCAGCAATACTTCCTTCCATCGAAAAATGGATCCTAGAACCTGTTGTTTGGAAGTAATATTTCTTCAAAGTATATCTCTAAGAAATATATTACATTTAATTGTGCAGCAATGCACAGAACTGCAGATGTAATACTTCCTTTCATCGACGGGGAAAGAAAATGTTCATATAAATCTCGCAAATAATCGAATGATATCTTTTACGGCTTTAAACATAACAAACGTGAGGGTAGCCTTATTATATTATATACAAGCTGCGTACATTTTAATTAATGTTATTAACGAAGAAGATAGTGTTTTATCAGAGCTATCAGTCTGCAATTAATGTACACTTTTTATGATATCCAGTTTGTACTCTACACGATAATTTTTGAAAAATTAATATTTTTTTTTACTTTTATATTTTTTGATAAATTTATATATACATACATATACATATACACATATATATATATATCTTTATTCCATGAAATAATTTGAATTGTGCAATAAAAAAATAAATTCTATTTATTACTTATACATTCTTCTTTCTTATATTTTTCAAGTTTGAGAATCATTACAACTTATATATATATAAAGTGTTTCATTTTAATCGCTCCAGGCAAATATTTCGAAAAATATGAAAGATGGAAAAATGTTTCAGACAAAAGTTTGGTTCGAAGGACTTAGGATGATATTGATTTTATCTTGAGTGAATGTACCAAGATTATATGGAGTTCAACTTCGTTTTTTTAGTGTTTTGAAAAGGTCTCAAAGTAAACTACAAGAATTTGCAATGGAAAATAGGAGATTCTATTTAAAAAAAAAATTAAACTCCATATGATCTTGACACGTTCACTCAAGGTCAAACTATCTTCGAATCAAACGACTTTTGTTTGACACGTTTCTCTGTATCTTTCATATTTTTCGAAATATTTTCCTGCGGCGATTAAAATAAAACACTCTATATCAAGGGTGTCTCATTTTAAAAGATTCCTCAAAAAGTGTATGGCTTGAAGCATATTGATTGGCTGCGAGATAATAATTTTTTGATTCTTTAGAAACTTTCTGTCTCTCAGCCAATCAATATGCTTAAAAAATTTGTCGTACGACAAATCTAATATTAGCCTTAAATTATAATATAATAATATATATTATAATTATTATATGTATTATAATTATAATATAATATATAATAATATATATTATAATTATTATACGTATTATAATTATAATATAATATGTAATGTAATATATTAGCCTTAAATTATAATATAATAATATATATTATAATTATTATAATTATTATAATTATAATATAATAATTATAATTATAATTATAATATAATAATATATATTATAATTATTATACGTATATAATTATAATATGTAATATAATATTAGCCTTAAATTATAATATAATAATATATATTATAATTATTATATATGTATTATAATTATAATATAATATATATTATAATTATTATACGTATTATAATTATAATATAATATGTAATATGTATAATATTAGCCTTAAATTATAATTATTATATTTATTATAATTATAATATAAGATCGAACTTTGAATTCCGGCCCGAAAAATCTAGGAGAAAAATTAGTCACCGAGACGTGACACTTGTGCGCTAGTGTAGAAGGTTCAACCATAGACTGGTTCAACAATAAAGAACAACTTTTACGTGCTTCCTTAAGATTCCAAAAGAGGGCGACAGTGTCATCAGTTCGCTTCGAATACGCTGTTCGCCACGTTGGAAGACTCGGCTTGACACTAGGTCATTATAGCAACTACAGACTTGAAAGAGAAATATATACATGTTTTAACTCTGTTTTATATAAAATCTCTGTTTACAACTGCCCGAAAAATACTATCAAGGTGAGACACTGAGATTTTCACGTTACCATGTGGTTCCATTATGGTTCGAGAAATGACGATATAAATTTTATCTCGATTTATTTAATGCGGCTGACATTTGACATCTATGGAATTTATGCAATTAATTTCTGTTACTTGAGCTTCCACATACTTTTATTTGTATTGGCTGTCAAGAAACATTTTCTTTCAATATCAAGACTAATAATATAAAATTATTTTTCAAGAAACTATTTTTAAGAAATTATTTTTCAAGAAAAGGGATTAGAAAGTAGGTTACAGGATTTTTCTTATATTATATACAGATGAAGGTCAAGGAACTACTGAAGACTGTGAACGTAGCATGGTCTCCGCCAGCTCAACATCCCATTATGTTAGCTGCTGGGACTGCGGCACAGCAATTGGATGCGAGTTTCAGTACATCCGCTAGTTTAGACCTATACTCGCTGAATTTACAACAACCAGGATATGAAATGGAACTCCGAGTCAGTGTCCCTAGTGATCACAGGTCAGTAGCTGATGGTAAATTAAATCTGTTACTTTGTCATTATTGTATATCATTTTTATGAGTTTATCATTTCTATAGGTTTCACAAAATTATTTGGGGATCATATGGTAATAATCCAACAGGTATAATTGTTGGAGGTTGCGAGGATGGCACTATAAAAATCTATTCCGCTGCCAAGTTATTAAGCAGAGAAAGTAATTGCTTGATAAGTAGCCCTCGTCGACATACCGGTCCTGTTAGGGCAATGGATTTTAATCCTTTTCGAGAAGAAAACCAATTAGCTACAGGTGCGACAGAAAGTGAGATCTATATTTGGGATATTAATACAAGTACACCGACAACTCTTTCTAAAAGTCAACAATCAGAGGATGTTCAACATATTGCTTGGAACAAGCAAGGTGCTTTTATTAGATTATAATTATAAAGAAATTACATGCTGATGTCCAAAATAGTTTATTTCCATGCCAATCTAATTTTGGAAATTAATATGTTGTACTTTCTTTTTTATTGTACAGTACACTTGAAAGACATTCTCGCCTCTACATTTTCACAATATTGCATTATATGGAACGTGAAAGAAAAAAAACCGATATTTAAATTGACAGATGCAAATTCGAGGGTATACAATATTTTCTTTTCATCTTGAATAATGACGTGAGAATATATTTAAAGAATATCTTCAAGCAACTATTACATTTTGGCTACAGGTACGTTGGAAAGCTGCCCAGTGGCATCCAGATATTGGAACACAATTGTGTTTAGCATCAGAGGACGATCAAACGCCTGTTATTGAATTATGGGATGTGAGAGTTCCAACATCGCCTTTAAAAACGTTGCAAGGCCATCAGCGTGGTATCCTTTCAATTGCATGGAATCCGCACGATTCGGACCTACTTTTGAGCTGTGCTAAGGATAATAAAATTTTGTGCTGGAATCCCAATTCAAACGCACCGGTATTTTATAATGGATTATTTTTAATTTTTAATTAAATTTTTTGTATTAACTTTAATTATTAATTAATTAAAGAATTAATTAAAGAAAAATTTATCAAACTCGAGTATTAATATATGTTCTTTATATAATATAGAATGGTGAGATAATATGCGAGTTAGCTCAAACAGCACAATGGAACTTTGATGTGTCTTGGTGTCCAAGGTATCCTGGATTAATTGTTGGCAGCAGCTTTGATGGTCATGCTGTTGTTTACTCTTTACTGGGCAAACAACAGCAAGAAACATCCAAGATGGATTCATTCCCAGGAATGGATCCTTTTGCCCAATCTATGGTACAAACAGGATCGACAGCAGTATTAACGAAAGCTCCCAAATGGTTGAAGAAACCATTTGGAGCATCGTTTGGAGTGAGTTTTTAAATTTGGAATCAAACAAACATTATTTATTTATAATAAAAAATAAGAATTCTCTAATAAAAATTAATATGAATTTTAGTTTGGTGGCAAATTGGTAATTTTTAAAAATCAATCTGCCGATCCAAATTTAATAAACAGAAAAGTTATTATATCACAAGTAATCACACAACCAAATCTTATTCAACGTTCAAACAAATTGAAAGCAACATTGGAGACTGAACAATACAGTGAATTCTGTAAGGAAAAGATGGAGAAATCTCCAGATGAGCATACTAAGAAAATCTGGTGCTGTGTACGTGCTTACTTTGATAATAATGTGACAAAGAGCATATTGGAATTATTGGGCTACAATATTGATACAATGAATAATAAATTGAATCAGTTTGTATCTCAGGATGACATCAGCAATATTATAGAAGGTGTTTCTAATTTTAACAATGTAAGATTTGACTGATATTTGCATTATGTACATTTTTTCCCATTCTTCTAATATTGTATAATAAATTATAATAAATTATACAATATTAGAAGAATGGGAGAATAATTTTCTAATAATGTATAATAAATTATACATCTTTCTCTTTGATAGGTACTGAATGGAAATGTTATGGTTGGCAATACCGCGTTTGGTGGCATTGTGCAAGAACAAGACAAGAAACCGGTGCCGTCAAATAAATCTGCAGATAATACTTACACTATAAATACTTCTGATGGTAATCAGCACATAATGATATCTGTTATAGTTTGAAAAAAGAAGGAATTTTTCAATTATTGATTTGACGTTATTTTCAAGATGAGGATGGTCTTATCACCCAAGCTATCCTCTTGGGAAACATTGAGGCCGCGGTATCGTTATGCTTTACTAGCAAAAGATACGCCGATGCTATAATTCTTTCGATGGCCGCTGGTCCTGAGCTGTTGGCGCGTACTCAGTACAGATACTTTTCGGAACATTCCAATGCATTAAATTCTCTCATCAATTCATTAGTTAGCGAGAATTGGGCGGAGGTTGTCAAAAATAGTGACATAAAATGCTGGAAGGAGGCACTCGTCGGTATATTTACAAATTCCAGTACGCAGGAACGATCTGCTCTATGTGGTAAGAATGCAAATCATAAATGTTGTAGAAATAAGTTTATTATAATTTTACAATATTTATATCTTTTATAAATTTATATCTTTTATAATTTTATATTATTTATATAATTTTATATTATTTATATCTTTTATAATAATTTTACATTATGTATATATCTTATAACACGATATGTGTATATAATAGATATGCTTGGCGATCGTTTGGCATCGTGTGAAAACCCCGCTCTTAAAAAGCAAGCTCAAATCTGTTACATTTGCTCCGGCAACTTGAATAAATTGGTCGAAGTGTCCAACGCCGATATTCAAGAGGTGGTAGAGTTAGTTGTGATAATGCAGAAAGCTTTGGAGCTTCAGGGCATCAGGGAAATTCATATGCAAGACAGAATCGCCTCTGTGCTGTCGCAGTATGCCGAGATGTTGGCAGCGGAAGGTGATTTAGAAGCTGCCCTGAATTATCTCGGAAATGGTCAAGAACAGAGAGTTGCAATGTTGAGAGATCGTTTGTGCAAGGCTCTGAGTTACGTTCAGGAGCAGACAAGCGTCCCAAAACCTGCGGGCCCTCAAAACTATCAGTATGAGCAAACTGTACCGGGAAGATCGTCGCAAAACACATACAATCCACTGCAACAACCATTGCAGCAGACAGCACCCGCGCAAAATTTACAAAACACGTACAATTCGCCACAACAACCGCTGCAGCAGGCAGCAACACCTGTGCAATACTGGAACACGACTCCACTGAAACAGACTTATGGAGTTTCTACGAATCAAACGCTTCAGAATCCTCAGGTGTACGGAATGCCACCACCTCTTCAATCTCAACCGCAATCTACGATCTACGATCAATATCCCGCACCGCAATCGTATAATCAAATTCCAGCTGCTCAGCCGCTTCCTCCTCCACCTCCGTCAGGTTCCAGTTTGAGTGGTGGCTCGAGGCCGTCCAGTGTCGGACCGCAATCGAGATCAAAATATCTAATTGACCCATCCGTCAAATCCACTCCTGCGTACAGTCAAAGTGGTTATCCATCATCGAATCAATTGTACAATTCTCAACAAATCGCCCCCGTTCCTGGCTACTCCTTACAAAATGCATATCAACCTCAAGTTCCCATGTTGAGTAATACCTATACCAGCCAGCCAACAAGTTTTATGAATAATCCTAAAGAACTCGAACCATACAAGCCGCTTCAACCGAACATAATTCAGCCTCCATTGCAACAAAACACGCCTCAAACTCAAATGTATGAGCAGTCTATGAGTGCGCTGCCTCCTTTGCAAATGCACATACATGGGAACGGAAACGTGCATCAATTGTCGTCACAAGCATCCGGCTGGAATGATCCACCGATCGCAAAAAGTTTTAAAACGCAGGTAAATCAGTTTATTTAGTTTCCAAGTACAATCAGTTTAATTCTCGATAGCTCCTGTACGTTTTCCTTCATTCGTACAAGTTATTTACATTACTGATATAAGTATATATGTATTAAAATTATGTAGCCAGTACTGGCACTATGCAACGCAAACGAAATGTCCGCGGAACATGCGGGTACCAAAAAATGGAAGGCAAAGCATTCGAAGGGTGTAGGCGTTAAGGTAGCTGTTTTCACACTTTGAGAATGTTACATTCTATAACATCTCACAATATGTAGCATACACATTTTACTATTATTGAGGTTCAGAGAAATTCTCAGGGATTTTCTTTACCTGGAAGAATTAAAGTATCTGGAGGAATTTTTAAGATGTAAAAATTTCTTAAAAAATTTCAAAATTTTTTTCTTATATTGTAAGCAGTTGGCAATAAGTAAGAATTATTTCTTTAAGATATATTATTCATCTCTCTGTTTATATATTTATGACTTGACAAAATAATGCATATATTTTAATTATAATTTTTAATGATAAAAGAAAATATGTAAGTAATAAATCTTACGAAAGGTTTTTTTTTTTTTTTTTTTTTTTTACATTTGGGACTTTGGTAGTTCTTTACTTTTCTTTTCACATGAATGAAAAACAGTAAAATACACAATAAATTTTTTTTAATTATATAAAAAAAATCTTTAAATATTCTTTTATTAAAATTTGAGCAGTGTATGCAGTAGACATTCTGTGATTGTTATCCATGTATTCCTATAGTTTATTAATATAATTAATCCAACTGAATTATAATGTGACATTTTTATACATGTGTGATATAAAACTAATAAGTGTTTTGCAAAGAATTCAAATTGCTTTGCAAATTTTGAAATTAGTATTACACAGATTTTTGTTGATTATTCATATTTCATTTGAATTTTATCATAAATTATACAAGAATCAATAATCTTTTTCATGCATTGTTTTATTGTTATCACTTCAAGTATCAAAGTGAATTTTATTGAAAGCTTTTCATTTATTTTCACCATGCTAGATATTATGCGTCATCAATCATCACTGCAAAGTGATTGAGAGGATCTGAAAAGTTTAAAGCAGGAATAAATCATCAAGAATAAATGACATTTATATTTTTTTTCAGTCAAAAACCGAGTATCAACCGCAAAATCCAATTTTGCATCCATTGCGAAGCAGTCAACCGGAATCGAATGTAAGTCTTACATATATATATAAAAAGATTTCTACATATTCATTTTTTTAATAATCATGTATTTTTTAAACATAATTTGCGTGATTATATTTTTTTGAATCAACTTTAGCCATCATCACAAGATAATTTCTATCAAGAATCTCATCCACCTTTCAATGTGCAATATGGTCAAAGCACATTGAATACTGCACCAGTTAACAAACCAATTGAACCATTATTACAATCTGCGATTCCTGCTGTTCCTGCAAAAGTGGCCGAACCAGAAAAACCTAAAGCACCTATTCCCGAGCAATATGTGCATCTAAAAACGATATTAGATGAATTAAAAAATCAGTGTTATGAAAATGCCAAGAATCCAGTAAGAGCAATTGACATTATTATACAAATTATATTTGTAATAATAAGATAATTGTAACAATTTTCATTTCTTTAAAATACTAACTTTACATTTTTTTATCGTCTCATATCAGATGTTTGAATTCATGTTATTATTCTAGCAAATCAAAAGGAAGATAGAAGATGTATCAAGGAAATTGGAAGTATTATATGATTGTCTTAGAGAGAATAAAGTAGGTCAATCATATATTATTGTATGCATTATCAAAATTTATAATTATATTTATAATTATATTTTTTTTACAGTTATCTCAGAATACTTTACAAGGGTTACATCAGATATCACAAATGATACAAAATGGCAATTATACAGGAGGATTAGATTTACATACGCAATTAGTATCAGGACCAGATTTTAGTCAAATAGCTTCCTTTATGCCTGGGATTAAAGTATTACTTCTAAGTGCCCTTCAATTAAGCGTTTACATTAGATAGAATCATACGTTTAATTGTCCACATTACATATTGTATACTCATGAATTTTTATGATTCTAAATATCCTTAACGACAATTATTTGCATTAACTTTATATAACAATCAGTATATCGATAATGTAGCATATAGCGATATTCAGGCTTCAATTATACATCGTTTATTTACGTTTTTATATACTCTGCTTTAAAAATTGTATATTTTATTAGAATTCAGAGTAGCTTATATAATTTCGTTAATTATCAATGATCTTTTATTGTTATATACATGTATACACAAAAAAAAATAACGAAATATATTTACAAACGATATCTATATATAAAAATTTCAAGGCAAAATATGAAAAATTTGTTTTAATAATGATATATGTATATAATTATAATATTAAAATTTGTTATGAGAAATAAAAATTAAAAAAAAAAAATTTTTTTTTTCCATAAATCTCAAAATTTTTATTTCCATTTTTTGTGCTCGATATGTAAATTGAAATTTTGTGCGATAAATAAAAGGAATATGTTCTTTTAATTGGACATGAATTTTTTTCTATATGTTATTCCATATAAAATCTTCACAAAATATTTCATTTATATAAAATTTTTTGCCATGTATCACAAGTTATGACAAAATTAGAACAAGATTCAAAATTAATTCATGAAATAATTAAAGTATGTAGAATTGCAGTTTTTTCATTGACTATGAATTTTTGTAACAATTCGTCTAAAGGATCAATGCCGTCCCGTGCAGCTAATCGACGCATGGCTTGCTTCACTTCCTCGCGCACTCCTTTATCAGCACCACGAGTAGTAATACGGCGATCTAAAATACAAATTATTAGTTATTTTAATTTACATTTATCATATAAGCAATATAATAAACTTGTGTCGAATGAAATGTACTTTGTAAAACTCCCGCGCCTGTAGTTATGTCCAATGATATTCCACCACCGTGTTCAGTCCATAAATATGTTAATTCTTCCAAAATATCTACGCATATTATATACGTTTGGAATAATGGGTAAGCAAAACTTCCGCGATTAAGAATTCTTTCAGTTATTGCAGTCAAAGTATTGGCTTCTTGCGGCCAATCTATCTGTATTAGGACCAAAGCATGTCCAATAGCCAAGTCCCCGACATTTCCAAGTAAAGAGAAATTTTCCTAGAATCATAATCTTATATTCTTTCTCTTTCTCTCATCAATACCAATCATACATTACCTTTATAGCTAAAAGAAGCAATTTGCAACAATATTGCAAAACAGAAAAACGGGCGAGAGTCAAATAATGTAAATGTCTTATGCTTGGAACCGTCAAATTGTGAGATATCTTGCCTGACACAGTGGGTAACAAACTTGCTACCAGAACGATATGTTCCAACATTCCCTAAAAAAAAAAATTATTTTTAATAACTTTGAAAACAGAAGGGAAATATATGAAATTAAAACAAGGGAAATATATGAAATTAAAACAAGAAAAATATATGAAATTAAAAATCATGTGATTATAATAATAGCGCACCTTATAATCTCTCAAAAAGAAACACATACTAGCCAAACGAAGATTAACAGATAAATTACTGCCTTCTTGTGATAGTCTGGCCAGCACTTCATGATGTAAGCCTTTATACATCGCCAAATCTGTTAAGAATGGATTCAACCAGGAATCTAATCGTAACTGTTGACTCAGTTTGCCGATTTCTCTTTGAAGATAGTCACTACTGTGTAACAAGTCCCACAATTTTACCGCCAATGCTAGACCATTGCCATTGTAATCACTATCACTGGTTACTAATATACTCGTATTTTCTTCTCGTTTTCGTTTTTTCAACTTTGGCTCTGAAATTTTACAGAAATCAAGGAGGAAACATAAAGCTATAATCATTTGAATGTTGTAAATATATTTTACCTGTGGAGGAGTGTATTCCTTCTCCAAAAGCCTCTACCAGGCAATACATTGTCTCGTCATTGTTAATAAGAGTGGCATGTTCGTTTAATATTCTTAATAATGTTACAACTGTACACATCAATAATTGTCTGACTACAAGCTCGTCGCATAAGCCTGTATTGTGCGCAATTGCATATTGTTGCAATCTATCGCTGTACATCTCGCAGTTCCAAGGCGTAGAAAATAAATTGCTCAGCTCCCATCCCAATTTCTTGCCTATTAACTCCACAATTTGGAATAATCTGTCCCATGGGTTTTGAATATGTGCATCCTGCGGCTGCTGTATATATGCCAAATAAAATTCTATGGCCTTACATAGCAATCTTAAACTGAGACGGGGATTCAATTCTACAGGAGCAGCACCAAGCAATGGCAATGCATCGCATGCTAATAATCTTCTGAAACCATTCACAGCTCGGCCTGGATGACTGTGTTTCTCAGCAGTTAAGAGAGTCTCCACCAAACGTGGCTAAAATGATAAATAGATAATTTCTAAGAAACACATACTTTTATATATTTTAATTAATTTACTAAAACAATTTATATATCTTGAGATACTCACTCCGTGAGTTGCTATGGTTTGGGGAAATCTACGTAACAACAAAAGCAATAATTTGCAATGCTCCATTGTGTCTTCGCTGTGATCGGCTGTCATGATAAGTAATCTATGTTGCAAATCCTGTGGAATATGTTGAAACATTTGGCACAAAAATTCAGCCTCACTATCGCATTGCTCCAAGCGAAGGCATGTCGTCACCGTTTCTATTTCTTTCCATATGTCACGATCGTCCGGAAAATTTTGGAATCTATATTTTGGATTATTAGATAAAAAAAGCTATAAAAGTATAAATATAAATTTCACATAGTAATCAGTACTCACATTTCGCTGAAACATTTTGCTGCTTCTTTGACATTTTTTGACAGTTTCTCGATTCGATATGCCTCAAACTAAAAACAGTGCAAAGAATTAAGCAACTGTACATTATTATACAACTATATACACAATTATTATACAATTATTATACAACTATATACACTACTTTCAATCCTAGTTATTGTAAAATTTAAATCATTAATTTTCAAAATGTATAATTAATTATCATTATTGTTAATTTAAAAGTAAAAAAAAAAGGAAAAATTTAATAAGATGATGGAATATTCAAACCTGAACTTTCGCACTATGAGGAAACAGAGATTTTGCAGTAATTAGCCACGATTTAGCAGCATAAATATCGATCGGCAACGCTTCTTTAGCCCTCCTTATTAAATAATCTTCCTTAGATAATTGATTATCCGGACCAGGTGGTTTTTCCAACATTTTGCGTATATAATATTAAATGGAGAAAACGTAATCTTTCTGAAATTTTTATCAAATACACCTGTTAAATGTACACAAGTCTCTCTCTCTCTCTTCACACTTTCCTCTCTCCATAATATTTGTAAATATATAATATTAAATTGTTTATTCTCTTACATAGGCGCTCTTTATTGATGATAAATAATATCTTAGCTAACAGCAAATATTTTCAATTATTTCAAATAAATGCCAAATAAATATCGCTATTAAATCTTAATTTCAATTTCTGATTTGGGTAATATTACTAGATTTTCCGATGTAATTTGACGCTGATTGGTCGGATCTGAAAGTAGAAACCAATCATATTCGTTTGCTACTTAGCGGTTATGTCCGCTGAATGCAGCCATGATGCTGAAGACGCTTTGAAGCATTTGATTGATCAATCAGGGTAAAAGGAGGAAAGATTTCTTTAACCTGATTGGTCAATCAAACGCTTCAAAGCATCCTCAGCGTCTCTTTGACTGCAGCCATTACTAGAATTTCCAATGTAATTCGACGCTGATTCATCGGATCTAAAAGTAGAAACCAATCATGTTCGATTACTATTCGGTAGTTTAGTTCGCTGGGTCCTTAAGGCGCATTCACGTCTTAGCAAATAAAGTCACTAGATTTACAAAGTAATCTCAAAACTTCAATCATTCGCCATTTTGGCTCCAACAGACGGCATTCAAATTATATATTTGTATGAATCCTTGATGACAATATATTTTTGTCAATTAATTTCAGTTATTCGTGTTTTTTATTTTCGCTTTTTGGGATGAGAAATAAACGAAAACTTTTTTCGTTTTGATTTCTCGCAGAGAGAAGCCTGAGAGCCCCCTTTAGGTGGAACCTGTATTTGAAGCGCTTCTAAAAATAATTTATAATTGCTCTTTCAATATTAAAAAATTAATATTATTACAGTTCCTTAACAGCATATGTAGATAATATTCAAAGAATATCGCAAAAGTATAATGCATATATTCCCCAGGTAGAACATGAAACTCATAATATCATTATGACGTCACCTAAAAGTCATTTTAGAAAAATCATAATGATCTCATTTGATATACTTTTTTTTGATGACTTATTTTAATATCATTTTTTATATATATTACTTGTTTATTTAATTTAAATGCAATTAATTAAAATTTTATATATATTACTTGTTTATTTAATTACTTGTTTATTTAATTTAATGCAAATAATTTAATTGCAATTATTTGTTTATTTAATTCATGTATATTTTAATTATATTTAAGCATAATCTTTTTAAAATTATATAAGCGATTATTGAATTTAAAAATTTATGATTCTTTTTGTCATCTTTAACTTATTTTTTAATCATTTTTGTTTAAGTAATTTTTAAGTGATAAATAATATCATGATGACGTGAATAATATAATGATGTCATTATGAATTTCATGTTCTACTGGGTCATCATTCAGAACATTCGAACTCTGGAGCTCCATATAATTAATAATAGACGGTTAATTTTTTTATCATATATACAGAATTTTATCATATAATTTTATCATATATACAGAACATTAAATAAATATCCATCCAAAAATAAATATTAATATATACGTAATAAAAAATGTATTTATATATAATAAATATTCACTAAATGTTGTACAGATATTTACAAGATATTGATTTACATCCTGTAGATATTTATGAAACCTCGAATTGCGAACATTGGATATCTACAATAGCTATTTTTCAAATATTTTTCAAATATATAATGGAAATCTTTAAGTCTATGAAAAATATATCTAGTGGATATTTAATACCAATTATTTTCTGTATGGGAATTAAATCGATCAAGTTTTTCAGAAATGACATTAAAATAATAAAAATTTAGTAATTAATAGACATGATATTAAATTAACTGAAAATTGACTTATAATCGTCATAAAGTGTTGACTTCTAAGTCGACTATAGTCAAATCATTTGTCGGCTGTTATTCGACTTTAGGTTGACATTTAGTCTAACTTTGAAGTCGACTTTAGACTTTTTCTGCCGATTGACAGTCAATTAACGGTCGACTTGGTGCTGTTTGGGTATTTATTCTATCTTTTATAATACATATATGGCGGAATTCGACATAAAAAAAAAATTAATCGTAGCAGCTAACTTTTGGAGCTCTGGACTCCTCTCATAAAAGAAGAGATACGGCTAATATTCATCAAGTTAATGCGCTCTTTTTTTCCGATAAGCCGCAGGACCAATGCCGCAGTCTTACACGGAAAAAAAATAAGTGTCAAATCAAAACTTATATACTTATACTTAAATTAACGTGTTCATTGTTTCATATATACGCAACAATTTATAATCTTTTTAGAGGAATTTAATCATTTTAAATTTCAACAATATTATAGTCTTATTTAATATTGTAATTGTCATCTCATCTAAGAATATATAATTATTTAAATCTACTTTAAGAAAATTATAATCTTTGATTTAAAAAATGTTATTTTCTAACATTGTTTCTTTTCCATTCAAGAAAATTAAATCTTAAATCATAAGAATATATTTTCTTGATTGAACTATATAAAATGGCTTCATTCAAGTAAGCAATTATTCAAGTAATTATATTTTTCTTTAATTAACGCAATATAATTTTATTTCAAGATTTCCATGTTAAAACTAAATATATTTTCACAAGACAAAAACAAGAATGTCCTTTTTTCTGTATATATACTGTTTTAGATGGATTTTCGGGACGTTTTCTTTTTCGCCTTCTAGCGAACATGGTACTTTTTATTACAGATTCGAACGTGAAAAATTGTACGTGAAAAAAATAAGAAACTTTTGTATCAAACGTTTTTTCTAAAAGTGCCTCTGTCAATCTTAAAATTCTTGAAAGTAAATGTGATGAACTTTAATAAAAAGTACCACGTGCCGCTAAAAAAATTCATTCCTTTGATCCGGATGACGTATTTCTGGTCGGAATCAAAAGTTGAAAGTATCACCATTTGATTCACGCATGCTCAGTCTATCACTTTTACGATGTAAAAGTGAGAAAAATATTAAAAGAGATAATGGGTGGATTCTGTGATTTATAAAGTATTTAATTCATGTTTTGTGATACAAAAAATATTTTAATTAATTTCGTTTGTTTATTTTCTTTTATATTTATATTTTATTTTGTTAATCTCTATATACAATTAAATATTTATTATATTTTATATTATATTTTAATCAAATGATCATAATGTTTAGTTTCTCTAAAGCGTTTATTTTTTTATTTATGTTGCTAAAATATAATGTTTATATAAAATTTAAGATTTGTCTGATTCAAATATGAGCGAGAATCTAGAGCTCAGATCTAGAGGATCAATTAAAAACTGCATATCACATGGCATGATTCTTGAACAGTCAGATATAGATTTATTTTTATATTTTGATCTATATTGATTCATGGTTTAAAAAAATAAATATCCAAGATTAAAAAATATTGATCTTTTGATAATTTATATTTAAACATTAATAAAATGTCAAAAAGATCAATCATTTCTAATATTCTTGAAAAAAATTCTTAAAATGTCAAAAAGATCAATCATTTCTAATATTCTTGAAAAAAATTCTTAAAAATTAATTTTTCCTACTATTAGAATAAAAACTGGGTCCTCCATTTCAATTATAATACGCGCGATAAAGCATCCCAATGGATTATATTATCGTCTCAATTACCGACATCATCAATTGCCAGGCAATCCGCGTCGATCTGGCGGCTTAAAGGTCGACGATTTTTCTCGAGATTTTTCCCGGGACAGCGCGAGGCGGGCAACAAAGACGTAATTTTGCAAATCCCCTGAGCGATATGGAGGCGTTTCCGCGTACGGGCTCGAGTAGTTCCATTTATAAAGATATAACAGAGCGTCTTAAATCCGCTTATGCTATACTGTGTACTCCATGAGACGCAGATTCTATCTCGCCTCCCTGAGCCTCCCACAAAAGCTCCCTTAAGTGGTTATGGCGCTTTGGCTTTGTATCCGACGGCTTTTCGCGGGCTCGACTTAAGTATCGGAAATAAAGCTTCATCGACCCGATCTTGATTTATGCGCGAAAATGGAAAATCGCCATCGAACTGCCCTTTTCAGAAGTAACCTGCACGAAGGATGATTTATCGATGGTCCATCTGATTTCCTTGATATAGAGAATCTAGAGGTAGAACAAAACAACTCTTTACAAAGCAATACTCTTTGAAGATATTCTTTGTCTCAACGTTATTGGAAATATTAATAATTAAATTAGCTAACAATAAGAAACATACATATATTTTATTGTTACTTTTACGATCCACAAGATAATACATAATGTTCTTTATAAAAATATATATTCCTTCTTCTTTAAAAATTAAAGAATATCTCTTTAACTAATTTTTAAGTAATATATCTATATAATTGGAGAACGCGTATTTCAAATCAAAGATAAAATATAGTAAAACATTAATAATTTATTAAAAAACAAAAAATTTGAAATAAAAATTATAAATAATAATGAAATAAAAATGAAAATTATAAATAATAATGAAAGAATGAAATAAAAATTATAATAAATTAATTTTTGTGTATCGTAAGATTTTTTTCTATTCTTAACGCATTTTTTCTCTCTTATCTTCCGAGAGAAGATTGTCGAATGGAAATTAGTTAATATAGTTATTTCGAGCCGAGATCCATGGGGTGGCAATGGTGTCATGTTTCGTCTGCAACTAAATTTCGCATCTACAAGGCGGTTAGGAATGCACAGCCGGTGGCTGTATTAGTTTCTTCTCTGTCTCTCCTCCACGGTGGTTCCCATAATAGCATTAAAATTACCGAGGAAATTCAATTCTCATAGAGTTGGATATATCGCTCACATAGCTCATATTCGTGCTTATAGTCGATTGTGCACGAAAAAAATCACGACAAATGGATAGCGTTTAACATTCGATTCGAATCAATATTCAGCTTAACCTCAGATGAGATAAGAGAGAAAAATAAAATTATATATATCTCGATATAACATTGTGATACAGAATTAATAAGTATAAACACTTACAGTCGCATTTATATTTCAGCGACAAGAGATTACACGTGATACAAGTGAAATAAAAATTTTAGAATTAATTAAAATTTGTAACCAGTATTTTTTTAAAACAATTTTCATGTTAAATAAATGTGAACATAAATTTCAAATATGTAATTTTACTAAAATCTATTCAACTGAGCTTGGATATAGTAATTGTTTATATTTCATATAAACAATATCTACATTTTGGATAATTTTTATAAAAAAATATTTCAAAAAGCTAATATTTATCAAAATAAAAGAGATTGTTTCGAGTGATATTATTAGAATTTTATTCATATTGCTCAAAATATTTGCGCAAGTGTTTACAGTTTCATGAAAATCTGCTGAATATTATCAGATAAAGCAGCATAGAGTAGTTTAAATATATGTATATATATTTAAATGTGTGTATACACACCGGGGTAAATAATCAAAGTATAGATATTTAAAAGAGCCGTTTTTCTTCAAATTCTCTGACAAGTATTTTCTCTTAATAAATTTAGTTAATTTTTTAATTTTGATAAACGTAGATAGTATACTCTTCTCGGTTCACACAGATTTGTTTTAAAATAAAATTTAAACAATATAAAGGAAAAACATTTCTGAAGGACAATTCTTTCTCTCTCTTAAATTCTTTCAACTTTTTTTTATTTCTAGAAATAAACTCCCCGTTGAAGCAACTCTTTTTTGATCGAACGAGAACTCGCATTTGATGAAAAACACCCTGTATATGTCGCGTACAGCCACGTAGCCAGCAACCACTATGGATAGCTTAGGTTGGTTAGTTAGCGTGCAAGTACACGTATCAAAGGCACTCAGAATCCGAGCTTAACAAAGGCAGCTTCGGGTTTACCAACCGTGTCACGTAGTACGTGTATACCTTACCTGCCTACTCACGCGCGCGCTTCGCAAAACCTAAACCTCCTGGCGGGCCGTATAACTTTGGCCTTAATGCGTCGACGGGGAGCGGGATAAGTTTCCGGGGGCGGATCAATTAAAACTAATTATTCCCGTCGGCGTAATCGGAGCTCCCGCGGGCGATCGCGACTAATTGTATACGCAAGGGCTGTGTTTAAAGGAGGGATTCACACTGATAGAAAACAATATCGAGAGTTTCTAGGATAATTCGTGAAATGTCATCCTGTGATTAACTTTATAAAGAATCAAAAGAGTATGATTATAAAAGTTCGATATATTATAAGTTTTAATATTATTAATAAAATCGGAAATTTAATAAGATATGAAATTTAAAGGGTGCACTTTCGAAAAGAATATATCTCTTATTGTTCTGAAATTTTATATACTAATGCATTTCGACGCGCGCGCTTATTACGAATGTGACAATGAAAATTAGCGACAAGATTATCTTCAAGGTCAAAATGAGGAAAAAAATAATTTTTTTGTAATAATTATTTTTGTAATTATTTTCTTCTTAATAAATATTGATTTTAATAGAAAAAGTTTCAAATAAAAGTTGTACCTCTCTTAAAAATGCAACTTTTATGCTCTATAGATTATTACTGCAAAAAACAATATTTTATGAGAAAAATGCGAATTAATATTTTGGGTGTTCTTTCGATTAGGACATCCATGTTTTTTCTATAATTTTGCATGGATTTGTAACTTTGCACACAAAGCAAGATTTAAATTGAATTTTAATTTATAATCATAAATAGGTTTGGGTCAGGTAATACACCAGTATTTCCTTTTGAAAGTGGAGCCTCTCCGTAGGGGGAGGGAGGAATTCATTGTATTCATGCATGTACTTTTCATACGAAGGATAGATTAAGATGATAACGCACTGCACAATAGCAGATGGACTTAAAATTTTATTAAAATTTTATTAACGATTTTATTAAAATAAAAAGAAATTGCGTTTTTCTTGTAAAATATTGCTTCAACAGTAATAATGTATAACATAATAATGTAGAACATAAAAGTTACGTTTTTAAGGTAAGAAATATAATTTTTATTTGAATTTTTTTCTATTAAAATCAGTTTTATAACTTGTATCAGAAAAAATCGTACAGTGACAGTCGAAAGTGGATTTGAAAGATAAAGACCAATACTATACGATGCCATTGATGGAAATATTTAAAAAATTAGCTTCCCTTATAATAAATTCATGAAATTAGTCGAAATAGCCATTTTTGGATTATTTAACCAAATTATTCAAGAACGTGTTGAAAAAATTCTGCGGAAATTCTGCTAGAGATTCTACTAGATTTGTCTTCAACGTTAAAAACTTTCAGATTTACCTGCTCTACTTTTTTAACTAACCAAACCAATGATCGAGTAATCGACTTTTTTCTTATAATTCGATATTTTATTAAAATCGTTCATTCTTAATTTAATATATAACTCAACTGATGCTTATATCAAAACATGCGTGAAACAGGAAAAATGTATAACTAACATATAATAAAATGTTATTATAGTAACCATAAGGATGAGCCCCCCTCCTAAAACTCGAAATATGTGATGGTGATTAGGCATTCGCACGGATCACAGAAAAGTGCCGATAAGCATCGCAAATTCGGTCTCGTGTGTACGATGCTCCTCCACGATAGGGGCTATCACAAATTTCAAGCCAAATGTGCAACTAAGTACCTACTTAGGCACCCCGTTTGACGCAAGGGATTGAGCTCGTCCATTTGAATGGGAGATTTAGCCAGCGGATTTTCCCGTCCCGAATTGAGCTATTGTGTCCTTTTAAAACGACCACCTGACGGCCCTTGACACACTACCGTTTGCCTTTCTGCATTTTAAACACGGCTCGTTTGTCCTCTCTCAGTCGAATCTCGATTGATAAAGACAATTCAAAAGAAAAAAATATGTAACTGTTAATTACAAATTACATATTTTTTCTAAAAAAACATTATATGTTTTCTTACCAATTGATTTTTCTTATTATTTCATGCATACAAATATTGAGATAATAATGAAAAATAAATATTTTACGAGATATTTTATAGTTTATGTAAAATTAAGAAATTATTTTAAGTCTCATAATTCGAAAAGTACTTAATGAAAAATAATTTAATTATAGTGTTTTGAAAAGCTCTCGAAATAAGCTACAAGAATATGTAATGAGAAATAGGGGAAATATTTCCATTTAAAATTTTTCAGTTTTTTAAGTTTGACTTTCAAATAGTCTTCAAATTTGATCCCTAAGTTAAGATCAAGATCATCATCAGATATTCCTCTCTGAATCCTGCAACTTTTGTATATGACATTTTATTCTAAAGTGTCTTCTTAAAGAGTTATTCCAATGAGTCATTTAAAATGGAACACCCTTTATATGTATATATGTATATGTATATTATCTTTGAGAAGTAAAGAAATTATATAAATAATAATAATTTTATCCTAAGTTATGTTATAAAAATTATATTAAATATATATTGTTTTAAGCAATTAAATCAGATAAAAATTGTTAACAAAATCGAGATAAGATAATCCATATGAGATAAAAATCGATCAAAATTTTTACAAAGATTCATTCAAAAATCAAGATGAGACTTAAGTTTTCAAAAGATTTCAAAACTAATAAATATTTTTATGATTATTGATAACTTATCTTAACTCTCTTGCGATCCTAGAATCGAATACGAAAACACAATGTGTGTATCATTAAAAATTGGATATTGGTTTAATATTATAATGTATTCAAATCATATTTTATTTTTCGGAAAGAGATTTAGCTGGACTTATTGCGAGTATTTTAGAAATAATCGTCAACGCGACAATATCAGACAGTGTAAATTGTTGTGCGAACATTATCGCTTCAATTTTGGCAGCTGCTTTATTAACACCGCTTTTTCCAAGCCACGGCGCCAATCTGCCCTAGAGCATAACACGAAAATCTAATAGACGCGTTCACGCCCAAAAAATTAGCCCAAATGAATAAATACGAATGCGCTCGATGTGAAAAGAATTGACTTTGGTGAAGTCCTAGTCTATAATTATTCTATATACAATGTTTCATCAATTTCGTTAAAATTCATGTCATGTCTCTATTAAAAATCGTGATATGTAATAGGATAAAGTATAAACCAAACTCCAATGAGATGGAGTTTTAACTAACGTATAAATGTAAAGGACGGCAATCTCTTTTGCGACAATACTTTTCCGAATACACACGAGATGTTTTGGCACCCCAACGCGCAGAAATTGCTCGTCCCTCTTGTAATACGCGCGCTACCCCATCTATCGAATTATTTTGATTCTGCGATAATTCACCCTTAATATGCCGTTCCCTCTCTGTGTAAAGCGAGAGGAAGAGAAAAATGGTGATTTGATCTTTTTGATGGAAACTTCGAAAATATCACGCCGCAGTGCGCGAAAGCGCTCTTTCTGATAAAAATTCGACACGAGAGAGGGATTAACGGTGTTTATCGGAAATAAATTATATATAACGAAAGAATATTAATGTTTATATTAAGCAGACGAATATTGTTTAACGAAATTATTCCAAATAAAAAAAATGGCATAGAAACAATAAATTACATAAAATTTAAATATATATATATATATAAAATTATATATAAAATTATATATAAAAAATAATATAATTAAATATATATATATATATAAATTATATATAAAAATAATATAATTAAATATAAAATGTATATTAAATATAAACTCGTAAAACTACAATAAATCCTAAAATTTTATAAAATCGTAAATATTAAATATTAAAATAAAACTATTTGACAGTAACAAAAAAAAAGATATTCTGCTACAAATTCTGATTCAATAATGCATCTAAATAATAGCTGAATTGATGTGTTTTTTTATTGCGGTTTCCAAGTAAAACCTTTTTTTATACAATATCTGTTTTACACGATTATCGAGAAGGAGAAACTCTGTAAAGTTTATCGAACAGCTTAAAACGTTGCCACGTGGCCTCTCCCAATGAAAGAATGAGTCATTAGCGCGAATCCTTTGGCCGTGTCAAATCGTCTTTGAGAGAGAAAGGGATGTGAGAGGAAATTTCATCGAAGCTGATTTCGAGGCTTCGTAATTTTTGGAAAAGTACACGCCGTACAACGCGCGCGATAATCCGTCGCGGCGACCATTGTCGACGTGAAATTGAATTTCGTCAATTAGATTTTCGGCATTTACGGTTGGTTAATCCACGCACCGGGTCGACAATGGACACAGCTGCACATATATGAGTCGCGATACATACTCATGCTCATGTTAGGATCACCCCATCCTTAGGGGGCTTCATCCGTTTCCTCGCATTATCATAATGTGGGCCTCGGGCCACGAATTTTACCAGATCATGAGCCCGTGTCTAATTTATTGTCCATATTCAGGATCAGGACGAGTGCGAGATCTGGCCATTGGATCTGGATAATTGACAGGGATTCCACTTCGGGCTCCCATTCGCGACGATCGAAAGACATAGTAATGCTTAAATATTTGTCAAAATTCTCTCTTAGAGATTGAACGAAAATTTTAACATGATCTATATTTTAAAGAGCGATCTATTTGTGACATTAAAATATTTAAATATATTTCTTTGCGAGTAGTAGAAAGACGTAGATTTTTTTTAAATACAAAATAACACATCTTCTTATTTTTGGAATTCAATATTAAACTTCATATTGATTTTCAATGTCAAATTTTAATACTAATACAGGAAATAAATTTTTATACAAATATAAGAAATATAATTCAACGGATGAGAACTTTAATTCTTTTGTGATCTACATAATCCTTTAATTTTTCCATTTTTCGGAATACATATAATTATCTTAATTTTTTAATTTGATAAATTTTATTGTTTTAATTTTTGAAATAATATATGAAAATATTGTGACTTGTGTATAATTAAAATTTACAATATATAATTGTTATAATTAATTACTTATAATAATTATTAAAATTATTATTAGATATTATTATTACGTATTATTATTATTATTTAGTATGTATTATTGTTGTTATTATTATTATCATTATGTATTACTATTATTATTATGTCTAAGTAAAATTCAATCTACGTGTTATGAAATAAAAAGAGGTGCAATTTTATTATTTACTTCCATCCATTTTATTCGCAATCCATTGTAAAAGTATTTAACATGATTTCAGATCGAGATATTAAATATCCGGAGAGAGATCGGATAAACATTCTTCGAGAGAGAGATTCCCTCCTCGTAGAGTCAAGTATAGCGTATTCAAACGGTAAAAGAAAAACGAATCTTCTCCTCTCGCGATATTTCGCCCTTAATTGAGGTGCTTCGAAGATCGTCGCACGAACGGACGTCGGATTTGAATATTCCTTCGACTAATTCTCGGCCGACAAAAGATGTTATTTTCTCTCTCTCTCTCTCTCTCTCTCTCTTTCTCCTTCTCTTCCTCCGCCTCTTTCCCTATCCTCATCTTAAACCCCGTGAACCTCTTCCTCGCTCTTTCCGTCCCGCGTTTCCCCAAGAGAGTCCAAGTTTGCGCCGAGCGTCTTGGTTAATCACTATAATTGATATTCCGCTGATATCACCGTGGCGAGTAACGGAGTAACACAGTAACGAAGTAACCCGATTAAAGGGGGGGAAGGGTGAGGGTCTCTTATTGGCTCGCTCGCTCATTCTCCCGGATTGAATTATATTATTACCGCCAGTATGGCAGGAAGGAGAGGGGAAGGAGAGAAAACCGGGGTAAGGACAGTTTCCTCTCGCAAACTCTCGTGAACAGACAACGATTTTCGAATCGAGGGAACATGCGACGAGTAAACACCGTCAGAGTCAATCTTTCGTATTCTTATCGATTCGCCTTTCTGTCAATTATCGAGTCGAATATTACACTCTATCACACAAGATTTTATTTAAACTTGAAAAATGTGTATATTTTTTTATCTTTTAACGAGTAATTAGATATGTTTTTTACAAGAGTACATATTAAAAAAAATTTGTGTTAAATTTAACATATTTTACATGTCCCGATTTATCCACTCTAATTTTAATGTTAATTTAACAGAAGGCAAGTATGTAAATAAATAACACAAGTAATATGTTTAAAAATTAACACAAAAGTGTAACACTTAAACTTGATCTGGAAATAAAATTTATGCTAAATTAACATATTTATAATGTTAAATTTAATTAAAAGAAAATGTTATTTTTACATTTTTATGATAAATAACAGAAGAGATATGTCGATTTAACATATGAAAACTATTATCGAGAGAAAAATAACACGATTTATCTGTTAATTTTAACAGATTATTAGATTATTATATTTCATCAAAAATTCGTGCATTTACATATTAATTATGTTGTTTTAACTCTTAGAAACAGTGAATATTAATTCAACGCAGAAATGTCAAAATAACGCAACGATAATATGTTACATTAACATAAGAGTATGTTAAAAATTTAACACAAAAATTTTTACACGAGAAAATTTTAACAGAAATACAAAATGTTTTTTACCGTGTAAAAATAATAATACTAATAAAAATGAAAATTATTGAAACTAAAAATTATTAAAACTAAAATATGATTTGCTATATTTGCAAAAAAAACTCATCACATTGTACACATATGTATGTATGTATTGTAATGTGTTTCCAACGTTCAATTAATTGATGTCACGATATGTAATAATATATTGATTCCCAGTATAATGTTAAAACGATCGATAACATCGCGATACGCTAATATTTAATTTATTCGTAACGATGGCATCACCTAATGACTAATGCTAA
This sequence comes from Camponotus fellah, assembly GCA_030586385.1. Lineage (NCBI taxonomy): Eukaryota > Metazoa > Arthropoda > Insecta > Hymenoptera > Formicidae > Camponotus > Camponotus fellah. The sequence goes on along the minus strand of JAPIVC010000879.1, from coordinate 670,930 downwards.
TGCTAATATTATCTTCAAAGAAATATTGTACATCGCATTTTATAAGTCAAAGATCATTACACAAAAATCATGACGCCTCTCTCCCTTCTGCGTTTCTTTCCAGAGCAGCGATTCGTTTAGCAGAGGAACAATGACGTATCGGTAACTTCCGGCACGTGAGACCGGGAATTCTCCGCATGCGGAATGAACTCAATCGCGGCGGAATCCTATGTAGAAAATCCTGTAGCATCACGCAAGGGCGGTTACGGAGTACGGGCCGCTGATTTCCGACGTTAATGACATATTTGCGACAATAATGTTCTGTGTAAACGAGCATATTATATAATGGCGAAATGCGGGAAACCGGGTGTATTCAGGCTCGGGTACAGAATAGGAAGAGAGAAAGATTTTTTTAGAGAAATATATAGAAAACAAGAAATATTTATATTTAAATAATATTAAAAAATAAATAAATAAATAAATAAATATAAATATATATGTATGTATATATATATATATTTATTTATTTATTTATTTATTAATATTATTTGAATATCAAATTGAATATCAAACTTTATATATCGATTTCTGCTGCCAAATTTTTTAATATGATATAATACGAAATATTCAACAGATGAAAATTTTAATTGTTTGGAACTCACGCGAGCTTTAATTAATTTCTCGATTTTCCGAAATACGTATCATTGTATTATTTTAATTTTTTAATTTACTAACTTTTATTTAATTTCTGAAACGGGATGATTAACGAACATATCGTGATTCGTCAAGAACTGAAATCTAATACTATTATAAAATGTAATAAAATTAAAAAAATCGAAATAAAATAATAAATATTATCTAATAAATATAAAATTCTAAAATATAACTACAATTCTTAAAATATTATTATTAATATTATTATTAATGTTATTATAATTATATTATCTAATTAACATCTAATCTATAATATCATATTTTTTTTGAGAAACTTCATAGTTACTTAGCCTGTTTATTCCGACCCTGAGTGCGTTTATGAAATACGCGTGTGCAGGTCGTTATGTATACGTGCCACTTGTGCGTGTACATACATACACGCATGAACCGACGACACGCGTGCGTTTTTCTTGCGCTACAGTGTGGGTGGAAGGTACTCACGGCCGCAGGAAACAGCGCATCATGGTAATAACTGTCATCAAACGACAACCACTTAGAACCAGACCAAGTTCCACGTGGAAAATTCGTTGTTTTACATCCCATTTTGCGGAGACACGATACACACTAAATCACTGCGACAAGAGAGAAGCAATCTTTGCTCTTCGTAAAGTTTATCAGCGTCTTTTAATCAAGAGACACAAAAAGAAATGATTTATAATATATATACATTTATAATTCTAAAATGACTTTTAATTAAAATATGAATCATCAGAGAGTATTTAAGTATCGCTGTTATAACAGATTTAAAATGTAGTAAGAAAGCAATACTTTACTTATCATCAACTAAAGTGCCATTTTAGTTTAAAAAAAATGCAATTTTACGTATAAATATGCGTCTTTCCGCACAAAACTATATTGATAAAATTCTTAGAATTTTTAAATTTCATCTATTTGCCCAAAAATATTTCGCAGTATTTTTTATTTAATAATTCATTTAGATAACCGAATCTGAAAATTATTAGAGATCTATTGTCTTATTTATTTAAAAAAATTTTTTTGGATAATTTATTAAAAAATTCATGAAATAACTGAATATGATGATATGAAAAAAACATTTTTCTTTCAAGGATAATAAATGAATGGCAATGAGTTCAATCACATTCGGGTCCAAATATATCGGAAAAAAGGTGATAATTTAATGACACATTTTGATTTGACGTTTATTGCCTTTTTGCTAGAATATCCGTAATTCGTGGCACGAAATGTCGTGTTGATTTTGTACCAGACATGCTTGTTCACGGACGCAGGAAACGGCGCATCATGGTAATAACAGTCATCACACGGCGAACCAGTTAGAGCCGGGATAGAAGATTCGCGGAAAATTTACCACAGCTATGATGAAATAATATTTTAAAATAATTCAATAGAGAGATATCTCTTCGATTGAAATAAGTCGATTTAAACCAAAGATCAATAACGGTTCTTATATATTCTTATAATTTTTTCCATTACTAGAAATATATTTCAATTTGTGTATTTCTCACGGTATATGTTATATATTAGCAATTTTAATTTTTTAACATAGTATTAAAAAGTTCTTTTAATAAAATATTTTTTTAAAATAGATTATATTTTTTTTTAATTTACACACATTTTAATTTACATTTACATTTTAAGTTAATTTATATTTTTTAATTTACACATATAATACACATTTTATTTTTTAAATATATTTATATTTAAATAAAAAACGTATATTTTTTATATAAATTTATTATCATTTATATAATTTATATAAATTATATAAATGATAAATATACATATAATTTTTTTTATACATATAATTTTTTATAAATCTCTCAATTTTTTATTTGTCACAAAGTTTAGAATAATTATTTATATTTTATTATATTCCGCAATTAGAATTACAATTGAAAGATATAATTGCAAAAATAATATAAATTAATAATAAGTCGATATAAAAATCGTTGCAAAATCTTCGAGGACGATTTGATGAAATGCCAGTCAGCTGATTATATCAAATTCACGAACTAAAGCATCGCTCACCTAACGAGCGGTCGTGATGCTGGCGCGGTATTAAACTGTCCGCAATATCCGCCATTTCAGCGAAATAGGGAAACACAGAAAAAATGAGAGCGGGATAGAAACCAGTGGAGGAAAAGAGAGAACCGGAGCCGACAGACAGAGAAATTACAGCCGCATGTTACATTCAGGAAACAGCGCATTCTATTGTGCTTTATTGTCATAGTTAAACTGTCAGGCCGATTCTGCGTCAAGCCAATTTATGCTCACGTGGCCCGATTCATCCGCGATCCCGCGGATCTGTATCTCTATACCGACCCGCACGTTATGCTATCCTGTATAATTCCACTGAAATTTTCTGCGGTTATATACGAGACGAAAAAAAAACGGCGAACAACGGTGCCTGATATTATAATTCGCGTGAGTGCCAAGTGAAAACTCATTCGCATCGATATTTTTACGCGGGATTACAGAGATATTTAGCGTATATTTATTTCACGAGATTTTATCAGCTTGGAAAATCAATAATCTCCAGATATGTCAATTGATGGAAGAACAATTATTTTAATTTTTATATAAGATGATTATGTGTAAATGTTTATGTGTAATATATAATATTTTAATATTTAATCATATAATATTTTAATGATAATTTTATATTTAAATGCGCAAATCTCTCTCTCTCTCTCTGCTTCTAATAATTATTTACTAAGATATTATATTATAATTATAATCACAAAAAAATGCATTTACAGTTCCTCGATTTTTTTATTCAAAATTTAAAAAATCTCTTAAATAAATTCAAAATTTAAAAAAGTCTCTTAAATAAATTTTAAATATTTCTGATTTTTATATATACATGTATAATTAAAATCCAAAAAATATCCAATAAGTCATTTTAATTAGCAAGACTTCTTAATAATTTTTAAATATTTTTCTAAGTTTTATATAATAAAAAAATAATATAAAAAAATTGAGAGAAAAATCCAAAATGCAAAAAGAAAAATAATAGAATAAATAAGGAAAAACAATAGTAAAATTGCGATTTATATAATGTGATAATTATGCTCATTCGTTACCTTTTTCAAAATCGAATAATTTCTTAATTAATTTTCAAATATTTCTGAATTAATATATGTGTATCAAAGTGTAAAAATCCAAGAAACATCCAACAAGTTGCCTAAAATCTAAAAGTCTCTCAATCTCTGAATTTCTTATATATGATAAAAGAATAATATAATAAAAAAAATATTGAAAGATAAATGATCGGATAACATTTTAACAGGAAAAAAATACTGTAATAAGCAAAAACACAGTGATATAAAAAATTGTGATTTACATAATATTAAGTAAATTAATTATGTGCATCACTATCTCTCTTCAGCAGACAATAATCACATTCGAAAAAAAAGAAGGAAAAAGAGAGAGAGAGGGAGGAGAGAGAGAGAGAGAGAGAGAAGGGAGGAGGGAGAGGGAGAGAGAGAGAGAGAGAGAGAGAGAGAGAGAGAGAGAGAGAGAGAGAGAGAGCTCGATTCGTTTGGATTCTGGAAAGTTTATTTCAGCTTAACGATCGCCGTTCCACGGACGGCTCGTAAATCGCAAGAGGCCGGGACTCAGCGGCGGGCAATTAGCGTAATTAAATAATAATTGAAAGGAGAGAACGGTTGGTCGAGAGCTAGTAATCGAGCCACGCCCCAAGCGTTCGTGATATGGCGACCAATCGGGCAGGACGATTTTCTCCCGACTTGTCTTGACGAAACTCTATAAAGAGTGCACTTCCAACGAACGATCCTTCGAGAATCTAATAAGCTTTATTCTCACAAGATTGCTAACAAGTTGAACCGACCTCTTTCAATTACGCATCTCATAATGATCATCATAATTATGTCGTCGCATCTGTTATGAGTATAACAATTTTACTATTTTAAAATAATAATGTATATTATATGCAATTAATTATTAATTAAGGAATTAACAAATTGATCAAAATGTCTTAATTTTGCAAATAGATATAATTTAATTTTATATATAATATATACTATAATATATATTTCTCAGTTTATTATTACATAACTTAAAATTCAGTTACGAAATATTTTTATATATTATAAACAAAATCATGTAAAATTTTCTTCTAAATTTTCTTTACAAGAAAAACGTTTATTAAATTATTTGTAAATATTTTTATGACAAACTTTTTGTAATTATTGAAATATATTTTAACACTCAGATTTTGAATTATCGATTATTATTTGTTTTATCATGAGTTTTGATATTATGCTGAAAAAAAGAATTACAGAAACGCGAATCTCACGTTATACAATCCAGGAATACGAAATGATCAGTAACTATGGAGGCTTTTATTCGCAGCACGTAACCAGGCAATTAATCAAAGTGATAAAATATTTTAAGGTTTCAAAGAAAAGTGACTTATGCACTTAAACATAAACGATTCTACTCTCAACTAACACTTTCGATGAATAAATCATCATTTCAATAAATGTTCAGGAAAGACAGACACTCTTTAAAAAGTACTTTACTTAAAAAATGTAGTATTCATGATAATCCATTAAAATCTTAAGGTTTATGAGAAAAATGTTTCAAATAAATTTAGTTTTAATTTTTTTATTAGAACACAATATAATCGGCACAATTGTTTTCTAGAAGACATTTTCAAAATTTCAAAGTTATATTTTTATAAATAAAATTATATTTTTTCTTACACAAAACGATCAGTCGTCATCCTATATATATGTAAGTTATTTAGCATATATATAAATATATATATATAAAATAATAAAAAGAAATAGTTTATGAGATTCTCTTCATAATTTAAATTGACTTTGCTACCTAAAATGTCTAATATTTTATAAAATATTTATTTTTTGATGACTTTAGCTTAATACTTTTATATGCTAAATAATAAGTTAAATTAAGATAAAAAATGCATCATTATAAAAAAAATATTGCATTATGCATATTGTATTATATACAAAGACAGAATCGTAAGTAAACATTTACTTTAATTTATCCCCCATTAATAACTTTGAGCTTGACATAAGTTGTCAAAGTCACTACCCTGACCCAAAAAGTTTTAGCCGTCACTTGTTGTTTATTAAAAAGTGATAAACAAGAAAAAGTTTCATGAATTTTGCTTAATTTTCGGACATCATATACATTTCATAAAATCAATCTCTACCTGATTTATTTATGTGTGGTGAACGAAACGTGTGAGCGGAAAAAGGGTTCCGTTGCTCCTTCTGCATTCCCATCAAAAGACTAATTTAATCCAAATTTATTGTTAGCATTAAGATTTAAAATCGAAATTTGGTTGGGCTATATCTTTTGGAAGTGGAGTTCTCCGTAGCGAGGAGCGGAACCCATTGTGTCTACACATGTACTTTCTAACACAAAGAAAATTCTAAAACAAAGAAAATTCACTCTCAGCAAGGGTCAAGATTAGATGTGGTAAACTTCGCTTCGTCTTGCAAAGAGCTTGCGTGAGTTCCGTTCATCTCCCCTATGGGGGTTCCACTTCCGGAAGATCTAACTCAAAACTATTTTTGATTTACAATTAAAATTTGATTTGGATTACGTTATATAACTCAAATTATTTGCATCATGCTTTTAAATTGTACAAAACGGAAACTTTTTTCGGAGGGGTGTAGAGGACGGAACCTCCTATTTACGCGATTTACTCACTACACATAAATAAATGAATTAGATAGAGATTTTATTTATTTTATTTATTTTCTGAAACGTTTTGTGAACGTGATGTCCGAAAATTATGTAAAATTCGTGAAACTTTTTTGTTTATAACTTTTTAATAAACAATAAGCGACGGTTAAAACTTTTTTGGAATCGTCGAGGGTAATGATTTCGATAACACATGTCAAAGTCAAAATTATTGATGGAGGATAAGTTAAAATAAATATTTATTATATATAAATGCTTAAATGTTTATCAGCCTGGCGCCTTAAGAAGGCATCGCCGGGTTGCTTAACAAAAATTGTTCCATTTATTGAGATTTTGCTATCATCCCTTTAAGTTTGTCGCAAATGTCCGGAAATACCCTGTATATATATATATACATAAACATATATATATATATATATATATATACATACTATACTTACAAGAATTTACGGGAGATTTACATTAGATAGAGTGTAGGATATACGTATATAGAATTAGATAGAGGGTAGTGTGTACGTATATAAAATTAATTTTTCTTTAAAATTTGATGCAAGAGATTTATTAAAGCTTTAAACTAAATTTGTTAAATTATAATGTCTATATTTATTTACTTATACAATATAAACATTATATAAACATATTTTATATAAGAATCTTTAATTTTTAATATTATAATTGATATTATATGTATTGATATTATATGTATTGATATTATATGTATTGATATTATATGTATTGATATTACATGATTGAATTATATGTAGAAAATTGATCTCAAACTGTTATATTTTTCATGTAATATTTTTAATATTTTTGTAGATAAAATATTTTGTACGATAAAATATTTTGTCATATTGATAAATGAATGATATTGCTTAAAGTAGAGCAATTAAAATTTGAGTAGTCTCCAATGGCTTCTAAACGCGTAATGAAATAAATGCATGTCGCAGAGGGTGGGCTTCGACACGCAGATACTCGCTTCAGGAAATTACGTTATTACCAACGGGAACCTGTGATTGTAATCGATGACGTCAGCAGCATCAAAGTCGTATAACAGAATATTGCAGAGTGTGGCGTGCATCAATAATTTTAAGGAACTCGATGAAAAGTTTACTTTTCCTAACAATCTTTCAAAAATTTAAATCGTTGTTTTTACTTTTCTTAGGCGGTATAATTTTTACATTTTATAATAAGTAAACAATTATTATTGGAACTATTTAAACAAATGATAAATACAACGATGAGATATTAAAATTTAAATTTATATTAATTTATTTTTATGACTTAATTTTCTTCAAGAAAAGCCTTTTCTTATTGCAATAAAAAAAAAGGAAATATATATATATGTATATCAGTTATAGTTTAGTATAAGTGTCAGTATAAGTTATTTCTGCCAGAATAGACATAATATAGCTTAAAAATAATGATTTAATAATCACTTTATATATTTTTATATTTATCATACAGTGAGAGATAATTTTTATCGTCGCTTATATATTCCTGTTTTAGAATTCCGCAGGTTCGTTTCTCAAGAGAAAAAAACGATAAAGTGTTTTCACGACCATTTTGGTGGAGCGAATGGTTTCATGATGGGTGCATGAACAGTGTAAGGTATATAAGCTCTCTTTTTTCCAAGGGTGACTATCGGAGATGCCGAAGCATTCTAGATGACGATAGTAACGACAAATGTGTAGGTGGCTTCATGTGGAACTCCTCGAGCGCACAGGGACTAGAAGCTTCCAATGAAATCGCGAAATATATACATATATATATATATATATATACATATATATACCGGGTAGTACGGCGCAGACGCGTTAGACGGGCCGTGAGAGAGTTGCGCGTTTCCACCCTCTCGACTTGGTGTGGCGGTGCCGTATCGCCGGCGATCCGGGGTGTGAAAATCAGAGCAGCGCGAGCTGGATGAGAAGCAGCGGGGAGCGAAGAGCTGTAACACTCTCCCCAGGGGAGGGGGGGGGGGGGTCCAGTGGACCCTATGGCTGGCAAAGGGAAGGGGAAGGTGGTGATGAGAGAACGGGGGGGACGAGTTTGGCGGCCGCTCGAGTGAGGGGAGAGATTGCCGCCATTTTACAGTGGCGCGGATCTGCATAACGATCAGAGACTGTCGTGTTTATCAAAGCTTTTCTCCGCCATCTGCATAATTTTCTGCCGCGTCGAGAGAGAGAGGGTGCGAGGAGGGGGGGAAGGAGGGAGGGAGAGGAGGATGAGGCGGCAACGAAAACGAGATGTGGAGAGAGAGATGATGGAAAGAGAGGAAAGGAGGAAGAGGAGATGGGGATGGGGGTGGATACACTCTTACTCTTCATTCTCGAGTGCATTTTATGTGCACGACTTATGAAACTTTAACGCTCTTGCGAATAAATTACGCGGGTAAGCTGCAGCCTCCTGAACGCGTGATCGAGCAATTTGCATTCAAACTGAAAAAGCAGAGTTGATAAAAATGAATGAAGAATATATTCCCCGTCGATTATAAATATCAACTATTCTTATTTTGGCTTTCTCCCTTTCTCTCTCTTCATATTAATTGTTAAATGATAAGAACATTAATACAGAGATGTTCTAAATTAATATAGAATTATGTTCGGAATTCATCAAGTATCTTAAAAAAAGTACATAATAAATTTTTCTTGTATTCCTAAAAAATCAAGTATTCTCAATATGTAAATGGATACACAGAAAAAAAGAACATTCTTGTTTTGAAAATATCTTTAATTTCAACGTGAAAAACTTGAAATGAGATTATATTGCGTTAACTGAAGAAAATTTGTTTGAATGAAGTCATTTTATATAGTTCAATCAAGAAAAATATATTCTTATTATTTAAGAATAATTTTCTTGAATGGAAAAGAAATAATGTTAGATAGAAAATAACACATTTTTAAATCAAAAATTATAATTTTGAAAATTTTTTATTATCAAGATAATTATATTGTATTCTTGAGATGACAATTATAATAAGATTATAATATTGTTAAAATTTAAGATTATTAAATTCTTCTAAGAAGATTATATATTCTTGCGTATATAGGAAACAATGAACACGTTAATTTAAGTATATAATTGTTAATTTGACACTTAATTTTTTTCCGTGTAGTAAATATTATTATATAATTTTTACAAATCAGGATATTGCATGTATATTAAATCTCAATCTTAATGTCAGGATGATAATCATTCTTATGATATATAGCTACGCAATATTCGATTCCAATATATTTTTTGTCAAAGATATTAAGCAGAATTTAAGTTGGGTATTTCTTGTTAAATATCAGGAATAGAAAAATCGATTCTTACTGAAATTAAATCGTCGATATAGAGCGTATACATTATATAGCATCACGGACCAATTCCCAAAGCAACCGTTGAAGAAGAAAAATATTTAGTGACAGCCCCTATGTACCAAAGAGGTGGGGAACCACTCCATTATTAAGACTCTTATTAGCCCAGCATATGGACCAGAAGGGCAACTACAGATAGCGATCGCCGCCAGTTTGGCCCTTCGAGCGATCACAGATACACGGTAAAGTAGTTTACAGTAACAGGTCCTATTTCAAGGGATTATAGATAGTCGTAATCTGTATCGACCATCTTATGTTTTTCGATCCATCGACAGAGATGCAAATTACGCGCTCCTTTCCGACCGCAAGGGATGAAAAGAAAAAAAAAAAGTATAAAAGAATAGAGAGTAAGCTGCGACGTAATATTACACTTCATCCCCTGCGGTGTATCATTTCGTACATTTCGAGATCCATCGAGATCGCGATGATAAAACATATATTTGATATTTCATATCGTCGAAACAATACAAAACGTGTTCAACTTGTGTCATATTAGAGATAAAATATCACCTAACTTTGACCTGTAATATCATTTTTATTATAAATCAAGAACGAGAGAATCTACGAAAAAAATTCCTCTTTTGGTTCAATAATAACATTTTAAATGAAAAATTTTAAGCGATAGTGCTTTCGAAGGAATTAAAATTTTTGTATATTATTTTTGTTTTTAAAACTTTCAACTGGTATTTTAAAATTATAAATAATGTGCACGATAATATAATATAATAAATATAAAATTATGAAATACTCCCGAGGTTAAATCTATTTCTTTCATCCTCTCTTTTCATATATAATTTGGTTTAAATACATATATTCAATTATTTTTTAAATAATAGTTTATGCAAATAATAATAATAATAATAATAATAATAATAATAATAATAATAATAATAATAATAATAATAATAATAACAGAATTATCTTTCAAAATAATAGAGTTATTTTAGTTTTTCGTTCATATCAAAAAACATTAAAAGTGACAATATCTTATGGAATATCATTTGCATATTATCTAATTTGTAAAATAAAATATCTTGCAAAAGTATAGTGATATATATATAATATGTATTATATAATATATATATATATATATATATATAATATATAATATGTGTATATATAATATGTATTAAAAAACATAAAACTATCATAAACATTTAAAAAAAATAATTAAAATTTAATTAATAATTAATATATAATTAAAACTTGTGCGTGAATTATTATATAGATGATGAGTTTCTTAAACAAAATAACTTTTATATTGGAAACATTTTTTTAGAACTCTAATATTATTTAAAAAAATAACATACACTTAAACATACTGTAATTGCGTTTTTTTTCTGTATATCGACGAAAGATGGAAACTCGAAAAGCTTTGAACCGTCGTGAAATGAAAAGGTGTTGTAATGTCCAATGAGTGCATAATGGCATCGACGAATTCAAATTAAGGCACTATTCGAGGTGTTTATCGGCGAACGAACGGAACGGTCGAACGGTTACCGCGTTAGTTCACCTGATTTGGAGGCTTAATGAGCCCGTTGACACTTTGATGCAGGGGCGTACCGCGCGCGTGTCACCGGGGAATTGCCAGCTCAATAATTCAGAGCCCGACCGTAATGGAACTTGTCCGCGGGACTCGATCTATCATAGGAAATTGCACGGAGCCCTTTTACCGGCGCTCATAAGAAACATACATATTAGAGGAATAACGGCCCGGCTCGTAACCCGCTCCGTCGCTCTGTCGTTTCGCCTTCCGAGAATTGATTAGATCCCGGAAATCAAACGGACAGGCATGTGTGGGTGCGCGCGCTCGCCTGTGCGTGCTCTGTGGAAAAACGTAATATCCGCAAAAAGTATCCGCAATGATACCGTACGCGCACGCGCTATAGTACGATGCGGAATAAAAAGAAATATGTTCAGTTTTGCTGGCGAGGATAAAATCTATTTGAAATTAAATAAAGAATAAGAAAATTGTGTAAGATAAAACAGTATAAATAATATGCCGCCTCCCCATACATTTATTTAATTTAAATCAATGTAAAATATACTTACGGTGAATTAGTTTTGTTTATAGTTGAAATTAAAGATTTACTAATATTACAATAATTGCAGCAATTTTTGATCAAATGAATTATTTTAATTTTATTAAATAACTTTTTAAAAAGGATGTTTTTCCTCACGCTTTAATGAAAAATGTCTTAAACAATTATAATCAACAAAATAATTTTTTTATTTTAAATTATAAAATTTTTAATTATAAAATTCAAAAAATTATATTTTTATTAAATAAAAATATTGATTGAATATTTACAAGAATTGCATTTCCTTCTTTATTTCTTCCAAAAAAAATATTGACATTTTTAGTGCCTTGATCTTCGCTGTTTTTTCTAGCAATGTCTCTTTTTTATTCTCTCTTATTCTAGCTTTCTTTTATATATTTTACTCATAATCTGCCAAAAAATGTTGTAATAGAGGCCACTTTTATTTTAAAGAAAATTACATCTCGAATAGAAGAAATACATATTTGTATTCGTCATCAGTTATATTTTATAACTTACATCTTCAAAATTATACAGTGCAGTGAAAACATGTATAAACATAATGACAATTATTTATATAAAATAAAAAATGATTAAAAATATCAAAAAATTTTTACAACTTTTTTTCTATAAAATTATTGATTTTGAATTCTTTTTAATGTAAAATCGTACTCAGAGCATTTCTATGCAATTTTTCAGTTCATTGTGAAAAACTTTATGGGTAACTATCGATTCTTGTATGAATAATACTTATTGGTAAACTCATTATGTCTGAGCAATGAATGGAACATTTTATCCACTGGCAGATATTCGCTGTTTGCTCTTTATATTGTTTTTCGTTCTACGGAAGAGATTATTTTTGAACAAAAAGATTCTTAGACGTGCGAAAATAATGCACGTGTCAAGGATTTTTGTCGAGGACAAATCGAATTCGGAATTGGTTAAAGCGTTCGTATATGAGAAAGAAGCGAAGTGCGTTCCTGCGTAGAAAGGATGCGTAGGATTCCATCCGTGACTAAAGAGAGAGAAAAAGAGAGAGAGAGAGAGAGAGAGAGAGAGAGAGAGAGAGAGAGAGAGAGAGAGAGAGAGAGAGAAGCTCTCGACCAGACTTTAGCAGCGACATCCGTCGACAGCGCGAAATGCCTCGGCATCAAAAGCAAAGCTCAGAGGCAATCATGAGCTTTCGAATGCAAAACAGCAGCTTTCGTCTAGCGGCACTCGGCACTTTTACATTTAAATGTAAACTTGCTGAGTGCGCGCCGCAGATCCGCCTCGCCGTATCCTCCCTCCCCATCATCTGGGAGGGTAGCTTCCAACCCCTTTCTGTTCTCTATCTCTCTCTCTCCTTCTTTCTTTTTCTCTTTTCTCCACTCTTCCTCCCTTTCGAGGACGTAGGCGATATGGCGGAGGCGCTTGGATTTAATATTTTACACCTCAAATGTTCGGCGCGCGCGCGAGAAATGCAAAATAGCTCGACAACCACCCTTCCATGCCCTTTTCTCCCCCACCCTCGCTCTCTCTTCCCTCCCTAGGTGTCCACAACGACTCGCTCTTTCAGCACTGGATTGGATTTAAAACGCGCTAATTTGTCGAGCACGACACATCCCACGCTTACAAGCCCTTACGTGTGGTCTGTATGAGTAACGTTTCGCGCGCGCGCGTATACGTGTGGGCCACAGTGGGCCGCATCTAAATTTAAAATCTGCTTTGCATAATGCCCGACCCCGTCGCTCTGCGCTCATCGTCGTCGTCGTCGTCGACCCGGGCCGGAACCGCCTAATTGCGGGCTCGTTCGGAGCCTCGTGTCCCTTCGACACCTACGGCGGCAGTCGTGGTTCCCGAAAAACCCGGCTCCTTCCGGGCCTCTCCTCCCATCCCCCTGGGCGCCCGCTTCCGTCACTTTGAATCGCCAGGCGAGATAACACGCGCGACGTGCCGAGTTGTCTCTCTTTCGTCAGCATGATCGATACGCGCAAGATGATTGCCCATCGCGTGAAGCTTGAACGTTAAATGATAGATGGTCGCGCTTATTTAAGAGCCCAGTTTACTGTAGCAGTATAAAAAAATTGATGATTTTCAGGAATTTTTTTTGCAAGAGTATTCGAAATTGAGTATTAGAAATTGATCTTTTTAGCATTTTATATTTTTTATATATTTTTATATATTTTTGTATATTTTATATATTTTTATTGATATTTAAAGTAGGTTCATCAATATTTTTAAATATTAAATATTCTGCTTTTTTTTAATACAAATGAAAATGCATAATTTAACGATATAACATGCTTCTCATATGATTGAAATGAAAAAGAGTTTAATTTGATTCCATAAGATATTTTTGGGAAATTAAACTAAATTTTATTAGAAAACATAAGCCAAATAATGAAAAATAATGAGGAAATATCATTAAAAAATTTAGATATTTCAATTTTGCTTAAATTTTCTCATTTCTTGAAGATCAAAATAATATTGAATATTAAGTTTTAAAATTCTAGTTATAGATTCAGTATCTCTAGAAAGGTTTGTTCTCTCAAAAAATATTGAAATTATGCATTATTTGATCGATTGTTTTTTAAGATATCCATCGCATCAAATTTGAAAACAATTGTTTCGATAAAAACGTGTTTGAAGTTTTGCAGGCTTATTGAAGATATACAATAACTATCCTATATTCAAAGTTTTATAACTCCGTCAATTTTGCGAATTGTCCAATAAAATTTGAAAAATATATTCTTCAAACATTATACTCTTAAAAAATGTAAAAAATTGATTTTTTAAAGATAGTTTGGATTTTTAAAAGATTCTCTCAAAATGTATTAGTTAGAGAATGATAAACTTTAATATATATATATTTACGATATATGCTTTATTTATTTTGTATTAAAAAGAAAAAGGAGAATGAACGCTGTTACTTGACAAAAACTTGATCAAGATTCTGATCAAGATTAGTTCTTAGTGAAGATATTAATTAATATTGATAATCTGAAAATTGTTGCTTATTATACATATAGATATACAATAAGACGTATAATGACTCATTACGTATGTCTTATTGTAATGACTCAAAGACGTGTAGTCTTAATAAGCACTAAAATATTTTGTATTGTATCTCAAGATCGAGCTATTATATTAATTCCTGCCTAGTTTGAATAAAAAGGAGAAAGAGATATTCAATATTATATTTCAATAAAAAGAAACATTAGAATGAGGTTACATATTTCCTGTAACTTTTTGACAGTTTTGATTTTTAATTAGTTCTTTTACATCATAATTTCGAGCAAAATTTGCAACTAAAGTTGCAAGAAATAATTTTAGCATATTTATCCAAAGATTTTATTTTAAATCGCTGAACAGGAATCCGATATAAAAATTGATGAGTTTAAAATGATAAAATTATGAAGAAGTCAAAATTTAATGATGTTTTTAGATTTAACAAATTAATAAATTGATAAATAAATTTTTAGATTTATTTGGGAACATTAGATTCATTTAAGTAAACATAATTGAAAATTATTTGGTAGATTTTCAACAATCTAATTTGTAACTTTTTCATAATATTTAATCTTAAATATCTTTAATCACAATACACAGATACAAGTTTTTTTTGAAATCTGAAAATCTTAACAAAATAAATTAATTTTGATTGCAAACCTTTTCCAATACATCACGCACCATAGCTCTACAATGTGATAAAATACACTGAAATAGTTCTTTCTTACAATTTCCTCAAAAGTGATATGATGATGCAATTTGGTATCATATACAATATTAAAAAAATCACGACAAGTGATTAATGTCATTCTTGTCTTTAAAAATAAATTATTTTTTGTTGAAACTGTAATAGCCGGATCAAATCGAAATATTTCCGGTTGCTATTCAGTTGATGCGCGAAAGCCTGGTAGTGATTTTTCGCGCTAATTTCGCAGCATGGCATTGAGCGTAACGGCGATGCGCCATTGAATGGTAATTAAAATTGCCGCTGAATATTCAGAGCGACCGCTTTAAAGGTGAATTTGCCGTCCGGACACGCCGCCCCATAATTTACATCCATATAAGTGCGCGATATTGTGCGGCCAATTGCCAACAATTACCAATTACGTAGTGCGGTAACGAGGCGGAGCGCGCGCAATTGCTCAAACCGCTGCAAACCGACGTACGTGCGAGAACGTCGATGCAGGAAGTCGAAGGAAACTCATTTCGAGCAGTTCTTTCTCGACCAAGGATAACGATTGCGGCAATTTAGTCCAACGTTGCAACGCAATCTAAATCTTGATGTAAGTATCGAGTGAGTATTATACTGTCGATACACGTACAATATACATCAAGATGTGTACTTCCTTGTATTTGAACAAAGAAACAAGTCATTTCTTTTCTACGGAATAGTATAAGTATTGTTTTAAAATTTACAGCAAATTAAATCTGATTATTTAGAATTTTTTAATTTAAAATATAATATTTATAGTACATTTTTATAATGTTATATTTATGATATTAAATGTTAAGGTTATAAAATATTTATAATTTATGTATAATTTATATAAAATGTTAAGGTTATAAAATATTTATAATTTTAAATTTACACTTATTTAATTTCTTTAATCATGATAGTAATGAAATTGAAAATGTCTATTAATTCCTAAAAGTATCTATTAAAATTTCAATATATATAGTTCATACATCAAGATATGCAACTTTTTTCTATTAATATATAACAAAAAAACAAGTTATTTCTTTTTTGTGAAATAGTATAAATATTGTTCAACAATTTATAATAAACTGAATCCAAATATTTATAAATTTAAAATAAAAATTTGTAATATATTAAAAATATTATATATTTATATGGCATATTTTTTGAAAATTCTTTAATATATATACGTATATGTATATAATATTTCTTAATTTTAGTCATAATACATGCAATTTAAAATGTCTGTTAGTTATCGGTGTGATTGAAAATTTAATTTTTATCATATAATACAGAATAAGGTAAATATTGGAGTGAGGAAGAACTCTTGCACAGAATCTTTTTCAAGCTTACATCAAAAAATAGACCTTGATGAGAGAACTCGAGGTATACTACTCTCACTTTTTAACTCCTACTTCGACCACATAAATGAATGAACAAGGTTGAGGTCAATTGTTCATTTTATGAAACGTACATGATGTCCAAAAATTACTTAAAATTTGTGAAATTTTTCTTTTTAATAAACAACGAGCAATGGCTAAAATTTTTTGTGAGTCACTCAGGCTAATGATTTTGACAATATATGTCAAGATCAAAATTATTGATGGTAGATAAGTTAAAATAATAAATATTTACTCATTCAGAATAACACAAGCCTGTGAAATTTCAGATTTGATTAGTTACAAAAGAGTAGATGAATCTGGTAGATTTTTTGACGCTGGAAACGAATCTGGCCGCAGAATTTCCCCAGCACGTCAGGCTTTTGAGTAATGTGTAAATAGTCCAAAAATATTTCGACAAATTTCATGAATTTATTAGGAAGAAACCTAATTTTTTGAAATATTTTTGTCAATGGTATCGTATAATATTAATCTTCACCTTTCAAATTCATTTGTGATTGCTGCCATACGATTTTTTTCGACACATTTTTTTTAATTTGTGAAATTAAAATATTACTACACAATTGTTTAAAAAAAAAACAATTTATTTATTATCCCTCAAGAAATATAGCTAAAAAATATTTATGGATGGATCGAAAATGTCGCTGTAAATCTAATGTAACTTATATAGAGTATAGAAATCAGTACATTCTGTATAGAAATCAATTTTATATAAATACTATATAAATTACGCAATATAAACACTATAAACTATGAAATAAAAGTAAACTATAGAGATTCCTTCTTCTAAAGCGAAGAAAACATGTACACTGAGAAAAAAAAACGAACGGATGAAAAAGTAACGAACGGATATTACAACGATCACTTTAATCGGAGAAAAAAGAAACCGAGATATCCAATCAAAAAATATCGATTGATCGGATATCTGATCAGAAAGTTCAAAATTTGGAATTTTCCGATCAAATATCCGAATAAAATGATCGGTATAATATCCGTTCGTTACCTTTTCATCGGACATTTCTCTCATTTTTCTCAGTGTACTATTTTACATTGCATATAAACGTAAGATTTCTATTTGGAAAGTGAAAAGGGGGGATAGATATTTCTCGATAGCTATATCTAAAGAGAAGTTTGTCACGGCGATCACGATTGAGGTCATTCTCCGATGTGCTTAATGTACTATTAAACGCAGTCATTGTGTCGATGGTCGTCCATTGCATTCACAAATTTATTTCCGTTGCCTCCTCTCTCTATCCGTCCATCCCTCCTGTCTTCCCCCCTTTCGCGTTCGTCCATCGAAGGACCACGTGCCACCCTCTTTCCGAATGAGATATACGAAAGAGCGATCCCTCTCCCTTCGTTCGTCAGATCTCCGGTCATCGGCATGTTTTCAAATCGCTATTCTATCAAGGGAAAAAAATCATACATTTCACTAGACGGAGGTGGCATTCATATGCTAAGGCGTTTTGCTCGAAGATCTTTTTGGACGATCTTCAACTTTTCAGCATGGGATCGCGTAATTCATTCCCTTTCATGAATTGAAAATTTTTAACTTCTTTGTAAGGCTTATATTTATAGATCATTCTTGGATTTTTAGCGATACTGATCTTTTATCTTATACTTTTCTCATAGGTGTTTTTATATAACAAGTATTTTAAATAAAATTTATAGAAATAAATAGAAGTCAAATCTTTTTTTTTAAGATTATATATAAAGATTATATATATTATCGAAAATAATGTAATTTATAATCAATTTGTCACATTATACATATCTCGAAACGTAATTATTATGATTAATTTCCTCTCACGATGAAAAATTCGTATGAATATGATTATTTATTTATCAAAATTTTCGATTTTTCATTGATTTACATGTCATTTCCCACTTTCGGATTGAGTACGTACATACAAATTTCTAGTAAATCAAATAATAAAAATTCATGATTATATTAAATTATTAATTAATATGAAAGAATAGATACTTCTTATGGATTTTTTTTGTGATCAATATTTCGTTGCGATAACAAATTAAATCGATATGTTTACAAGTAATTTATCAATTACGCAAGTTGATACTCGCTAATTAAAAGACGCAATCTTCTAATATTATTTATCAATCATATTTAGGAAATTGAAACTACGACATATTTAGCGGCTCAATACTCACCGCGCGAATGCCATGATTAGTGAATCTCGTCCGTGTATATGTATATATATACATAAAAGTACATTCCAAAGCAAGACATATCAACAATAAATAGAAACATAACGTATACGATGGTCGTATTACTTTATGATCTCGATTCGAGAATGTAGACGAATTATGTTTAAGTCAAAAAGTGTTTATATTTAAAGCAAAAAGGAACACTGGATATATTCAAATATCTATATAGGAGATTAAAAAATAATTATCATTAAATTCAAAATGATTTGTAATTAAAATTTTCTATCAATATATTTATAAATGGGAATTAATCAATCACATGAATTGATAATCCGTAATTATAAAAAATGGTAATTTTAAAAAACGATCGCATCATTTTGACATTTCCTAATAGTACTTGTGGCAATGATATTTCGAAAGATATTGAAACAATCATATGTAGCGATTTGGATACTTTTCTGCTTCGAAACTTACCATCTAATTGACAAAATCGCAATGAATCTTGCACATGTATATCCTTTTGCAGTCCATGACTTTTACCAATTATTTAATATTCGAATTCTTTTATTCTTCAGCTTCTTATTTTTCAGGCCGTCGAACTTGAAAAATATTGTTGATGCTTGTAAAAGAACTTTTAAGACGAGAAATGAGACAAAATTTTGTATTCCAAAAATCTTAATAACTCAAAAACTAATCATTTCCGGACCTATGTTGATTAACTTTTTTTTCTCCTTTAAGCACGAGGAATCTATTTCTGAAATTTTACCCACCATTTATGAAACACCCTGTATATATATTGCTCGTAACTATTTTTTAGATATAAATTTGCTTCATATTGCTTCAAATTTGCTTCAAATTGCTTTATATAATATTTATTTATATATTGTATGTCAATAAAATTAACAGATTTCTTTCAGCTATTCAATTACCTTACTTTACTATTACTTTACGTCAAAAATCCCATTATTGATTCGAGGGATGAATGCATTATCTTTCTTTATGATTTACCTAAATTTAATGATCTTCGGTTCAGATTATCAATTTAGCGGCAAGCGACGTGCGCTAAAATTCAAATAAAGGACAGTCGCGTTCGGGGAGAAAAAGAGAGAGAAAGAGAGGAGGGAGGAGAACGAGAGAGAGCATACCTCTTGCCATCGTTACTGGCAGTTTCCTGCGATAACCCCGGCATTATACGTATTCGTCCGCGTCCCCGGCGAACGGGGAGTTAGCTCATAATGGTCCACAATGACTGGGCCAACATTACAAATTAGGCTCGGTTACGCGTTTATTGCCGATTCCGGTTTCGGGGGCAGCGGCGTCGGGTGCACTTTTCCACGTCGACGTCAACATCGGGGTGTAATCGACGACCGGGCATCTGCGACGCCACTGCCGAGACGAGAAGTATTAGCATTGGTTAGCTTTATGGAGCGTTCAGTTCCGCCGTTTTCTTTCTCCTTCTCTCTCTCGTTCCGATTTCCTAGCCCTCACTATTTCGACACAGCGAGATAAAGAGAGAGAGAAGGAGGGAGAGAAAGAGAGAGAGAGAGAGAGAAAGAGAGAGAAGGAGATAGCAGCCGTGGTGCAGATCAATAAAATCTGTCTGTCTAGAAAAGTAATACCAAATCGGTGCTCCCCAGAAGAAATGCCACAAAAGAAGCGGAACAACGAGTAATGGTTTAAACTTCGTCGCTAAGTTGCCGATTTCACTGTCAAGTTTCCGCTGCTCGCGGGGAATTGCGGAAATGATTATCTCGTTCGAGGAAATATTATCAAAGGGGAGAGAAGAAGAAATATCGAGATTATATTCCGAAAGGGATTTTCTTAAACGAAGTATTCGACCGAATGCACATAAACATACACACACGGATGCACACATACCATATAGTATTTACAGAAAAATAGTACAGCTACGATACACCAGCTACAAACATTGAGAAAATGATAAGAGATTGAAAATATATGCCGTCTGAATAAAAAAGAAAATTAATCGCCGCCAATTTAGATAATGAATAAATATTACGTGGAATATTCGGAGTCCTTTTGCAAGATTATTGATGTACGAATTCTTTTTTTCTTTCCCTTTCTCCTTGGAATGACTGGCGAGAGTCCGAGGGGGAGGGTGAAAATTGGAGCGCGATTATTAATCAATTTCCGTATTAATTGTTTTCTGGACGGCAAGCTTAAGTGGTATGTTGTGTTCTGGTTCTTGGCAAGCTATACCCTGTAACCAGCTAAAGTGTCATGTGAGAAGATTAATTACGTCTACGGCTACGTTTTACGTGTGTCATATGAACGGATACTCTTCTTCGGCCGTTCGAACTACGAAGTAGGCGAGGTCACGTAAAATCAGTTTTCAAGAAAATCATCTAAGGAAGAATTTGAGACGTAGAATATAATTATATGTTGAAAATTTTGGGGGTGCAACGAGTAGAGACATAAACAGAAAATAATTAATAAATTATGTAAATATAAACTATAACGTAAATAGAAGAAAACAAATTTTTTTTATAAAAAGTAAATTAATGATTTTTTTGTGAAAAAAAATAAGCCTCGATTTTTTCAGGAAGAATGCTTTGAGACGTAGAATATAATTATATGTTGAAAATTTTGGGGGTGCAACGAGTAGAGACGTAAACAGAAAATAATTAATAAATTATGTAAATATAAACTATAACGTAAATAGAAGAAAACAATTTTTTTTTATAAAAAATAAATTAATGATTTTTTGTGAAAAAAATAAGTCTTGGTTTCTTTAAAGTTTCATTTTTTTTTCATATTTAACATCTTTATATTTTGATTGTAAGAATGATTTTTCATTATTATATATAATAACTTTTTATTATTTTTTTATTTTTGATGATAAGTTTGAATTAATCATTACTTTAATATTATTTACATTATTTTAAATATAGATTACTAGAAATGTAGATTCTAATTAGCTATATAACTATGTAATTTTAATTAGGCAAATTCTCCAAAAACAAATCAAAATTAAACTTGAATGTATTGTCTTTATGATAGATACAAAATAGTTTATAATATATACATAGTATTTATAGTTTTTTAAAATGTATTTTGATTACTCTATTTTAATATAATAAAAAACTAAGAAGTTGAAGTTCTTATATTTTTAACTAATTTTTTTTCGAAAATAATTTCAATAGATTAATGAGATTTTTGCGGTTAAAATGATACTAAACATGATATAATTCGATTAATTTTCAATTAAACGTGTAATAAAAAATTTTGTTACACATTTAACTAAAAATTATTCGAACTATGTCGTATTTAATATAATTTATCACATAATCTCCTTAATTCATTAATATTACTTTTGAAAAAAGATAACTAAAAATATAAGAATTTTAATTTTTTTATCAACCAAAGAATATAAAGAATATAATGTATAAAAAGTAATGAAAAAATCAAATCTATTTTTCTTTCAATGAAAAGAAATATTTTTTTCAATTGTTGTTTCTCAAAAATGTATCTCGCCGTTTTCTTTACATCTCAAGCGACGAGACATCTTCTATATTAAATCTAAATTTATATCGTTTGTAATGAAGAATTAAAATATGTAATATAAATATTAATAATTTAGTACGATAAAATACTTATATATAAAAACGAGAACCATTTTCTTTCGTAATTAAATCTATTATCAATTCACAATGAGCATCTTTAATCTATTTATATTCTTAATATCCATATTAATTACAGAAGAAGTTATTTGAATAATATTTCGTTAAAGTATCTGCGAAAAAAAATGATTACAATATGCAATTTTATATATATATATATATATATATATATATATATATACTGAGAAAAAATCTGATTGTATTAATTAGAAATCGGGTAAATTCAACCAGTATGTCTGTTGGAAAATAGACGACTCAAAATTCCTTTAGGAATTGCCAGATGAATATGATTAATTTTTTCCTATTAAATTTACCAAATCTTTTGGGTGATAATACAATATTTACAAAAAATGGCATCACTGTGTCTATGTTTAATTAATAAACAAGACGTTTTATAGATTCAACTAGAAAATACTAATTAATCCTTATAGTCCATAAAACGTTCTAGTTATAAAAAATCGAGTCTTATCATGATAACTAGAAATTCTACTTAATTTAATCAAAATGCCTTCCATCAGATACGTTTTATATGGTACAATTAAACGATTTTTCTCAGTGTGCATATATATATAGTGTGTGTATTTTTCTAAACTAGAATGGAAACTGGTTAGTCAGGGTAATGATAACGGGTTACTTTTGGCAACTAAGCATGAATCTTGTAAGGCAAAGGTCTCTCATCAAGCGTCTTTCTCAAAGCAAACTTTATCATTTCTCCGAACAAACATGACTCGTCGATTGTACTTAACAACTGTCGGACTCCCTCTTTTGCAAGGGAGGAAAGGGAGAAAAAGGGTACATGAAAATAAAAGAGATCCGCGGGAATGAAATTTTACCAGTACTCTCGAGCCACGCGAAAGAGCCAAGTTAGTTTTATTTTACAATCCATCGGTTCCCGCGACACGCAGGGGTGGGCCTCGTCCTTTGGTGATGGCGCGGTCGAAGAGAGACAGAAGGGAAGGGGTGGGAGAAGAGAGAGAGAGAGAGAGAGAGAGAGAGAGAGAGAGAGAGAGAGAGGGAAAAAGGCAGAGGGAGAAATCCTTCAGGATGGTTGGCCGGGGGTGGAACGGCTGTCAACTAGTGTTTTAAAAGTTTGCGACAGCCTACAAATTGACTCGCTCAGTTCTTTTTAAAAGCACCGGCAACCAACCACGTCGCGCAAGCCCCCGTGTCCCTGGCATCAGGATCGTGTCGACGACTCTGAAAAATCCAAAAGTATTACCTCACCGCGTAGTTAGACGATTTTCGTTCAACAAATATATTTATTTCTGTCTTCTCTTGAACTTATTTCAATCTATTCTCTTTATTAAACTAATTTAATGTATTATTTGTAATTTAATTTTTGATCAATTTTCTTGGTATACAAAATTTGTTTGTGCGATAAATTCTTAAAGATAAGACAATTATATTACACAAATTTTGCACTATATGCAAAAATTTTATTTCATTTGCGTACCTTGCAATATTAAATATATCATTAAAAATATGCACGTATACGTTTCTATTTTATTTTTTAATTTATTATTAATTTATTATTAATTTATTATTAATTTTGAATACATTTTAAGTTACAATTAATTAAGATTTAATTAAATTCCTATGTTTGAGGATAAAATAAAAGACTTGTTAAGATTATAAAAGTAAATTATAAAAGTACTTTTATACGAAGACATATAAATAAATTTAGAAAAAGAGACGCTTAAATATATATACAAAGTTACGGAAAGTTTTATATCATTCTATACTTATTCTTGAAATACTGAATGAAAAATTGCCAATATATAATAGCTTATGTACCATTATTAAAGTATATATCTTTGCATAAATAACGAATTTATTATACGAAATCAATACGACAAAATATCTGTAATAAATTGTATCGAGAGTCTTCCTCTCCATCATCTATTGTACGCTCGATCACTATTCTTAGGAATATTGTTGAAAAGTTGGAGCTATTCTCGGATAAATCGACTTCCATCCGAAGAGACGATCGATCCTGCATAGTGAATATGTTTGCGTGCGATCCAAATCCAGGAAATTTAAAAGTATTTCGATGTAAAACGCGGCCGTTTCTCATATTTTTTATGCAAGTCGAGGGCGCGTTTGATACACTCTATTAGTCGCCTCTCCCGCCTGATTTATGTGTAGTTTTACTCTCTGCATTATTATACATCTCCCTCATCTCTGGCTTACCGTAGCGAAGTTTAGTAGCTCGCGAATATTCCATTAGATAGAAGAAATGTATCAAATAGTCTGCCGATCTAAATTTTCGCAGAAATATTGTAGCTTATGAAAATAGAAATAGATTAAAATGAGCTCACAAACATATTTTATATATATTTCGTATATTAAAAGATTTCTACATGTTTTATTTCTAGAACTCGCACTGGGCATTGATTAAAATTAAATTCTAATTTAATTCCATTTATCTATATCATTTATCTTTAATAAAATTTTATTTTGCAGAGAGAGAGAGAGAGAGAGAAAGAGATAGAGAGAGAGTTATCTCATAGTAAATTTTATCATGTGAAATGAAGCTGCTATATGTCTCGCAAAATAATGTTAAATAAATTTACAAAGTAGTAGTACTTCTGTGAATTTTAAAAAAAATATTTCATCAGTTGTATAAAAGCATATTTGTGTGAATGAATTTATTAATTGACAATATTTATAATACAAAAAGGAATTTAGAAAAAAACATGTTATATGTAAATAGTGTCTCTTTCTCGAATTATAATATCAATGAGTATTTACTCGTTATTCATAATCGCAAAATCCCTTGGCTTTTCTATTTCATATGCATTATTATGCGTTTCTTTAAACATCCTCCTCAATTTTATAAGTTTTGATAATAGCTTTATGCGATTCTATTAAGAGCCTTTAAGAATTATCCAGTTCTTCTCGTAGACTTTTCCTGTTATTTGGATGGAATCGTCGGCGATCGCGGTGATTCGAACATGGAAAAATTTTGCGAGAGAAATGACGGTGACTTCAAAGCACTGTTATTCGTGAGTGATACTGATAGAGGATCCGGCAGCCTTGATTCGCACTCCACATGATGCTGCTCCTCCTCGTACAATTGTTTTCGAGCTGCTTGCACAATCGTCCACAAATAGATGCTTAAAACTGAAATTATTGTCAAGCGTATAAAATGTTCTTTTACGTAAAATATTCCGTTAATATTTAGAGCGCTTTATAAAATTTGAAATTAATTTGCCTTTATGAAAGAGATTTTTCGCATATTATTATTTTTAAAAAAATTATAACGGAGAGTAAATACTTTTTCTATTTAAATATTTGCATTATATAAATATACACACACATAAATACATACGATAACAGTATGAGAATATAAATCGATGATATTCATCTAATCTGTTTATTTAAATTCGATTTTCGCAGTAAATATACATTACAGTTGCTTATTTTAATTATGTTGGAAATTAGAACATATATCGAAAGTACAATAATCAATTTGTGTCAAATTATCAAGAAAATTATATTTGATATAAAAATTATATTTGAACTAAAGCAAAATATAAAAATAAAATTTCTAGTTAAATTCAATCTCTTCAATAATTTTTAAAAATTTTTAGAAACATTATTAAAAAAGAACAATATTTCACAAAGAATGATATTTTGATAGCAAAAAGTGAGCGAAGAGTTGATTCTCCTGTTTAAATGCAATAAGATATAAGATAAAATATTTTTCGATTAATGTTTATAATATTTAGTACAATTATATTATTTTTTATTAAATTTTTATAAAATATGTAACCTAACATTTAAACAAATATTATATTTTTTGGAGTATTATATATGTACATACATACATGTATGTATATATATGTACATGTATGCAAGTATGTATATATTTACTTTAATGTTAATTGGAACTGTTAATGGAAATTGTAAAGTTTTGATTTGTTTGAATGATAATGATCATTGAATGATATTCTCTCAATTTTTTTTTGTTAATCTTTTGTTAATTTTTTTTTTGTTAAATAATTTAATTTTGTAATCAAATTGAGAACAATTCTTATTTGCATTTATAAACATAAAATTCATAAGAAATATACATTCATAAGGATGATTTAAAATACATTTATGTTTAGAATTTAACGATAGACAATTATAATTTAAAACCTTGAATTTTTTCATTAATTGTAGATAAGATAAAATTAGAAATATATTTATACTTACTTAAATAGATGCTGCATACCATGGATTTAGTTAAAGAAACATTTTGTCGATCCTGTATTATATGATCAGATAGCGCTACGATCTGATCTATTATGCTAATCATTTGCAAATACATCCAAGGCACGGCGTACTTATGTCTTCTCTGTGAACGTATGCGGAAGTTAGCGTAGTCGTTAGCAAGCTGAGACAAGGCTGTTACGTGCCCGAAATACATTTTGCGAATAAAGAGCGTTTGACAAATTTGTATTCGATCGGCGATGAGGTCGTTATTCACGACCTTTATCGCGAAAGAGAAATAATGAAAATCATACACATTCACTTACTTATAAGCAACGTATGCAAAAAGTTTCTTTAAAAATTTCTTTAATGTTTAATATTTTTTTAAATAAAAGAAGCCAAAAATAAAATTTTAATAAATATTATGAATAATAATTTTTACATAATATTATTCGTGATATTTATCAAAAATCAATAATTTATAATCAAAAATTTATGATAATATGTTCAAAATTAGAGAAAAGGAGTAGAACATATGATATAAAGACATACATATAATGTAGACTTATATAAGATATACATGTGTATTTGTAAACAATGTATGCACAAAAATCCTTTAATGTTAAATATTGTTTTAAAATTTTTTAAAATCACAAATTTTTTAAAAATATTATTCATATGATATTGAAGGTTTATCTATTAATGGTTTATATTGAAGGTTTATGTATTAATGATTTATAGCGGTACGTTCCACATTAAAGAAAAAATATCTCTCTATATGATAAAGTTTTTCTCTTTTTTCTTTTTTACTCGATCATTTACTTGATCATTCGAGTCGATTGACTCATAAAAGTCAGATAACTTTATCGAATATATGTACACGAATATATGAGATGTTAATTTAAATTCTTAGCGGCCAAATTATAAGCAGTTAATTAACAATCTATGATATTTCGAAATGCTTACCGAAAGCAATCCCAAGGAGAGATACGCACTGGCTGTCAGAAACAAAACGATGTATATTAGAAAGCACACCATGGCTGTTTGCACTGAAACATATGTCGTTATTGTTTTCGTTTCGCGGAGTATAATTCAAGCATCTTCGCGTTTTTTTTACCTTTATTCTGTAAATGTGTATATCTGAAAATTTGCATCCAATTTAATCCTAGTATTGCCCAAGTTTTGACGGATTCGAAAAAATCTTCATCCTTATTTCTTGAGAAGAAGTTGCTTACCAATACGTTTATCATTAGAATCGAGATGGACTAACGATAAAGAGACAAATAAACATGTGGTAACGAAAAATGTAAATGTTCAAAATAATATGCGCAACTCTGTATTCAAATATTCGAACTAGCATCAATAAATTCCGTACACTATTGTGTAAACTTTATTTATTTCTCAAGGGAGAAATTTTTTCCTTTAGACTTGTTTCGTTCATGTTTATAAAAATTATTAAAGCATAAAATAACAACAATGAAATATAATTTGATAATATTTATATATTTTTGTTTACACATTAAAATATAACTACTTCCTTGTTTCAGTGAGCAATGCAGTATTTTTAACTGATACTGTAAATATCGCGATTGTGAATTCCAAATATTCAAGATCACAACATTTATAGTTAATATCTTTGATATTTGCAATAAATATAGAATTAATGTTTCTCGAGAATACTCTTTTTTAATTACTTAGTCTTTCATCAATTGTCAATATCACTGTCGATATTCATATAATATGCAAATCGGACGTATGGACGTTACCTTCGAAATAAAAACGCACCAGATAAAGAATCACTTGCTCACCATCGTATATGCTCCGATTATTCTCGCCGCTGATGATACATCGATGCAGCAGCTCTTGCGAGTGACCATGTCGAGAACTTTGAAAATTCTTTTAGTCCGATCGCGTTGCTTTACAGACACGAAATGTCTGATTCCATCCAGCGCGATGGCACTCTACGCATTACCTTGCCAAACAACACACTTGCATGACATCTCATAAAAAATAAAAATAAACACGCTTGGTTGGAAGTAAATACGATCCTCGAAATTGATTTCACCGATAATTATCAAACTGTTTGTTGACGATCAATGTGTTTTGATGTACATATGTGTGCATGTGTGTGTGTGTGTGTGTGTGTATATATAAGATTGTTAAGAGTTTCTAATTCTCGCCTTGACTGTTTCAAAAAAGCATTAATAATTCATTATCGTAAATAATGATAATCAAGTTTGTCAGCATATTAATGCTACTTCACTGCGAGCCTTTTCAACAGGTTTTATACAAAGTCCCTTTTCCAATGTATTATGTTTATCAAGCGGTTTTCTGTTAGGAGTATAAACATATTATTTTATCTGATATATCAATTTTTTGTATCGGACTAAAAGAATTTTCGCGATCGGACCAAAAGAATTTTCAAAGTTTATGAAAATTAAATTTTAGTATATGTAAATTTATATGGAAATATAAACATATTTTTTTGTTATTTATTAAAATTTTATTTTTCAAAAAAAAAATAATATAAAAATTTTTTTACTCTTCTTACATTATTTTTTTTCTAAAACAAAACAAAAAATTCTAAAACAAAGATTATATAAAGAGGAGGAAATATATATATGTATATGTATATACAGGATGTTTCATTTTAATTGTGCAGCTCGATTAATATCGTAGAAAATGGTCGGATCAAAAAATGTCTATCTCGTATTTAAGTTTTAATCATGAAAATAAAGCTTGCAAAGTTCGACAAATAAAATAAAAGATGTACTACTTCAATTTAATTTCTGAATCTCTCAATGGAAACTTCAGATATTAAATTGATTTTATAGCTCGCACAAATAAATGTCCAGCAAACAAATAGAAATGATGTATTATCTATTTAAGATTTATAAAAGATATATAAAGTTCAATACATATAAATAAAATTAAAATTTTTAATTTTATATGAAATAGATAGAGATTAGTACAAATACAAAATACTTTAAGATTTTTGTTTAATAGTGCAAAATATAATTTTTTTAAAATAAGTATATTATTTTAAAATATTTGTATATTTTTCACTCTGTTTTCATTCTTTTAATGTAAATTAGAATTCCGAATGTATTCTTTTTTATCATGTCAGGGATTAAAGCATGTCCACCCAGAAAAAAATAAGTATCAAATCAAAACTTATACATATGTATACTTATACTAACGCGTTCATATATACACAACAATTTCTAATCTTCTTAAAAGAAGATTTAATAATTGTAAATTCACGTTCGTAGAAAATCCGAAAGACGTAAAACGGACGGTCTATGAATACTCTCAATATCCTTAAAAGATATATTCGTCTGTCTGAGTGCATACTAGAATCTAAACAAACATTAAAAAATTAATTTTATAAGTCCTTTAAATAAATCTATGAAATATAATTTAATATGATTTAATATTTAATATTTAATATTATTAATATTAATTTAATATTTAATATTTAATATAATTTAATATATAATTTAATATTTAATATTTAAATATAATTTAATATATAATTTAATATTTAATATAATAATATTTAATTTTTTAAAAATAATATTTATTAATTTTTCAATAATATTTATTTTTTAATAATATTTAATTTTTTTAAATAATATTTATCTTACTAATGCATTGTTGATAATGATATTAATATAATAATAATTTAAAGGCATATAGATATATTAACACAGACTGCTTTAAGATAGTGAAAAACGGGAGGCATCCTTCTGAGAGAAAAGGATAGCATTTCCCACACAGCACAGAATATTACAGTAATATTACAATATCGCTACAATATTGTAATATTACTGTAATATTCTGTGCTGTGTGGGAAATGCTATCCTTTCTCTCAGAAGATGCCTCCCGTTTTTCACTATCTTAAAGCAGTCTGTGTTAATATATCTATATGCAATATTGCTGCAATATTGTAGCAATATTGTAATATTACTGCAATATTCTGTGCTATATGGGTTACTTGTCTGTCTTCTTCTTTTGACGCACGCATAGTGCAATTTCAGGTTTTAAAGCCGCTCATACAGGTACGTTCACTAGAAAAAGACATACACACAAGTAATTCACGCTATCCTTTTTCCTGAAGAGGATGTTCCAACTTCAGGATATCGATTGTGTAACTTTTTCTAAAGTGAAAACGTGAAAAGTGAAAAATTTCCGCCAGTCACGCATTGATTTTAAAATGAAATCGATGTGTGATTGGAAGAAATTCTTCATTTCTCTTTTCACGTTTTCACTTTAAAAAAAGTTACACAATCGATACCCTGAAGTTGGAACATCCTCTTGAGGAAAAAGGATAGCGTGAATTACTTGAGCGTATGTCTTTTTCTAGTGAACGTATTATTATCATATTAATGTCACTATCAGCAATGCATTAGTAGGATAAATATTATTAATAAAAAATTAAATATTATTAAAAAATAAATATTGAAAAATTAATAAATATTATTTTTAAAAAATTAAATATTATTATATTAAATATTAAATTATATATTAAATTATATTTAAATATTAAATATTAAATTAATATTAAACAATCGATACTCAGGCTGCACTGCTTTTATAAGCAGTTTATGTAAAGGCACCTTTAATTCGCGCGCACTGAAATGCGCGCATGTGCGCATGCGTGCAGTCTGTCACATGTTTAACGTTGCAACGTGCTTGATGTGTTTCTAAATTACGGTTTATAATTGTTATATTGCAGAAAAGTGATTTGCTAATAAAATAATTGTTTTGTACACGATGGTAATTCAAGACATGGATATTTCTTTAAATGTAACAGCGGGTCCAGCCTTCTCAGCGAGAAATGTAAGTACTTATTATATGTTAGTCTAGGTTAGAAAATCTCTAACACGTGCACAGATGAATACACATGAAACATGTGCAAAAATATAACAAATTTTGTATCATCATTAAATGAGGCTTGAATAAATAATATATAAAAAGGGAAAAGTAAATTAATTTTTCATAAATGTTTGTGCATTTTAGAATAAACAAAGAAGAACCGAATCTTTCCAAGCTTCAATTAAAAGATTGAAAAATCAATCCTTAGGCAAAAAAGGTGTAGCAGCGAATAATAAGAAATCAAAAGACATCAATACGCAAGACACAAAATCTAAGAAAAGAATTAGGCAGAAGTCATTATCAACTATTTTTGCTAAAAAATTGAAGGAGGCCAACACTGTCGCTCATAATGCACAATCTCAAATTCCATCTCGTGTTAAAGATGTAATGATAAAAGCTCCAGAGTCAGGAAAGATTAAACAACAATCCGATGATACAGATAAGAAAAATGTGAAATTTAATAAAGTTTTATCTGTAGCAAACTCTAATTCTAATACAAATGAACAGATAGTATCCTTTACAAAAGTAACGAAAGAACATATGGGTGAGACATTGTTGGCAAAAAGGAGAGATACTTTAATTGAACAGAAAAAAACACTTTCCGATATATTCCCAAGTCAGTTGAATGAATTGAATAAAATTGAATTAAATATATCTCAAAAACATGACATTGATAAAGATAGTAAATTAAATGAAAAATTTGATGTGGCAACTAAGAAAGCTCCTACCTTGAAAATAAAGCAGAGGGGCATTTTGAATAAAAGAAATGAAAAGAAACACAAAGAAAAAACTGTAAATAATCAGATCAGAGAATCAGATAAGACTCCACAATTATTGCGTAAAGGAGGTGGAAAAATTTCCTCCTTATTTGGCAATAATCCTGATGTACCGATTATAGGGCAGAGGCTTGTAAAGCCTGTAGACGAACCAGTTTTTACAAAGATCACTTTTGCAGATCTCGATATTCATCCATTTATGGTTAGTATTTTCATATTCATTTAAAATGAAAATTTTTGCGCAAAAGTAGTAATTTATATTCTTTCTCTCATAGATCTCAAATTTAGAACAAAACATGCATATAACCAAAATGACAACAGTCCAACAAAAAGCCATTCCTGAGATATTTTCAGCTAAAGATGTTTTAATAAGATCTCAAACAGGATCTGGGAAAACATTAGCGTATGCTTTACCTATTGTTGAACTATTACACAAAATTAGACCAAAGTTAAATAGAAATAGTGGTTTATCAGCCCTTATAGTTGTACCAACAAGAGAATTGGCCCTTCAAACATACGAATGTTTTATAAAATTAGTTAAAGTGAGTTAGGCGAATATATTTTTTGATAAAAATATTTAATATTTTTATGTGTTTATGTTAAAGCTATATTATGAATATTTTAGCCTTTTACATGGATTGTACCAGGATATATAATTGGCGGAGAAAAGAGAAAAGCAGAAAAAGCTCGATTACGAAAGGGATGTAATATATTAATAACTACTCCTGGCAGATTGTTAGATCACATAAAGCATACAAAAGCATTGAGATTAAATGAAGTTAGATATTTCATATTAGATGAAGCTGATAGAATGCTTGAAATGGGATATGAAAAGAATATTTCTGAGTGAGTCTTTTACTGTTTTCAATTATACGGAAGAACAACAAATTATCAACAGATTTTAAATTTCTGATATAAATTAATTAATTATTATTTTTTTGTAACTTATATAACAGTAAGGTAATATAATTAACAATTATGAAATATTATATATATGTATATATAAAGTTCATAATTGTTAATTATATTACCTTACTTATATTAGTTATATAATATATAATATACTTATATTAGTTATATAATATATATATTAATTATATTAGTTATATAAGTTACAAAAAAAATAATTTATATCAGAAATTTAAAATATAATTAACAATTATGAAATTATATATATATATATAAATTATCATAATTGTTAATTATATTATCTTATTGTTATTTAAGTTACAAAAAAATAATAATTAATTAATTTATATCAGAAATTTAAAATAAGTTTAATAAATAAGTTAAATAAGTTTTAAATTTTAAATATATATATATATTACAATTTAGGATAGTAAATGCTTTGAAAGTGTCAAATCACAACAATGAATCAGGATATGACGCTATGAAAATATTCAAACAAAATATGAAAAATATATCAACTGATAAAAATATTTCCAAAGAAGATGATATAAAATTTTGTAGTAAAATAGAGAAAAATCACATAAACAGTGATAAAATGAGACATATGGATCATTCAAATGATGATAATAAAGATGTTATTATCAAAGGAAAAGAAGTTTCAAAAGGAAGTGAGAAAGATACAAAATATTCAGGTATGAATCAAGAATTTGATTCGAAAGCGGAAAATAAAGAAGATATAACTCAATCAAGAAGAACGACAATTTTATTATCCGCCACTTTGACGCAAGCTGTCGAAAAATTGGCGGGCCTCGCGATGTACAATCCAATCTTCGTTGACGCGGCTAAAGAGAACTTGGAAACAAGCGGAGGAGATACCAGCGAGATCAACGAAGATCTAATAGTTCCACAAAGTGTAATTCAGAGTTACATAGTCACTCCACCTAAATTAAGAATGGTCACTCTGAGCGCTTATATCGTCAGTAGATGTCAGGTAAAGAACTCTTTGCTCTCCATTTCAAGAACGATGTAATTTTATTCGCAAACAGCTATCTCTGTATATTTGTGATCGTTTGTTATTGTTTATTTTAGACTCCTGGGCAGCATAAAATATTGATCTTCATGGCCACGCAAGACATGGTGGACTATCATACCGAAATTTTGTCCTCTATTCTTACGGAATCAATAAATGACAATGACGAGGACTCCGATCCGCTGGTTAACGTAGAATTTTTCAAACTACACGGAAACATGACACAGAAGGAAAGGACGGAAGTCTTCAAAACTTTTAGTCGAGCGAAGAGTGGAGTACTATTATGCACGGTGAGTAATATGTTTTAAATTAAAATAAATTGGTTTAAATAATAAAATAAAAAATTAAAAATCGAGCAAGTAAGAGCTAAGACGCGCAGTAATTGGAATGTAAGGAAGAAGAAAAATGTTCTGGATTATTTTTCGACTATTTCCAATGTAACATTAATATTGAAGAATATCAGGCAATAATATGAAATTACATTAATCATTTTACAATCGATATGCAGATAGATTACAATGTTACATTTCGCAATAATCTAACATTTTCCTGAACAATTCCAATCATTATAGTGCTATTATTACAATATTCAAATCCTGTGATTTTTTTGCACAAATTAATATATTAATGACAAATATATATTTTATATATTTTATATATTTTTATATATATTTCAAATATATTTTAAATTACTTAATATATATAAATTAGTAATTAAATATATAAATTAAGTAATTTAAATTATTTAATATTATAAATATTATTAATATTATAAATATGAAATTTTTACATATATAATTTTCTTTGATTGCACGTACTTTATAAATACATATTTAAATTTCTAACTGGTCTAACTTCTGAATACATGTATATTTGTACAGTACACGTTGAAAAATATGATATACATGTTGAAAATGTGATATCGACTAAATTTTTCTTATTTTTTTGACTAAAAATCCTTATAAATATTAAAAATTGTCTTAAAATATATATTGTAAAGTGCTTTATTTGAGATACTAATACATTTAAAAAAATATATATTAAAAAAAATTAAATATAATTGAAAAAATATTAAGAAAAAAAATAAAAATTATATAAAATTATAATTAATTTAAGAAAAAGAGAAAAAATAAACTGAGATAACGAAAGAAAATTTACAAAAGGATATCTGTCGGCACTCTCTGAGCTGTAAATTATACACACTCTCCATGACTTATTCTTTCGAGAGGGAATTTAATACCTCCGGACTCACGCTGCGTTCAGAGGTTAAAAATTATACGAGCACATGAGGCCTTGGTAATGAGTATAATTATGATCATCCGTTATGTGTTTTCTTCGCTTTCTAAAGAAATCGTTTAACAATTCAAACTTTGTAACATAACACATTAATTTTTTATAAGCGATTACTAATTTTCTTACGAAACAAATCATGCTACCAACAAGATATCCTCAGTGAAAGGATACATTTTTTTATTCGATTTGTTAAAATATTTATAATATATTTATAGAAGCGCTTGTTTCGCTAATTGCATTCTGTGAACGGCATAATTAATCATGGCGTTATAATGTTCGCCAAGTAATGGATAAGTAACTTTCTTTCGCCGCCACTAATTACATCCGTATTGCATCGGCCGAATTAATCTGACGTCGAATAACAGAGCAACTTTCTGATTCGCATTCAACTCTCGGTGACTGCTTTAACTGTCGTAATTACCGGTGAAAGCGATCGATTTCGTCGTGGGGATTGTCGAAAATAAAATCCGCGCTCTCATTATATCTTTCCTCATCGCTTAATTCTAATTTTACCGTGAAATACTGTTATTACTTTCATTTATTGTGTCCGAAAGTATCGCAGGGAGAACGTATACATAAGTGAAGGAAAAAAATTTATCGATTAAATTTCGATAGCGAGATTTGTAAATGACATTCGATATCGACGCGAACGAATGATAATCTTTTTAACGCGTGAAAATTAATTCCTTCCCATCGGGCGAATGTAATAGTTAATTAGTTCGACCACGAAATTCGCACGAGTCCTTGTTATCTTCCTCTTGTTATCCTCGTTAAACCCTATACATATATTGCAATTAAAAATGCCTTAATTAAGATACTTATATCGATTAAATTTTCCTTGTTTCTTCGATTAAATATCTCTATAAATATTTATAAAATCCTTGTTTTTTCTTAAAATACATATTACACATTGTAAGATGCTTTATAGATATACCAATATATTAAGACAAAATAATTAAGTTATTTAAAATTAAATATAATTAGGAAAAAAAGAATTAAAAAATAAACTGAGAAATATATATATAAAGGAAAATATATACATATATAAATATGCAGAATAATTTTTCATATCAAGAATAATTCAATAAATAAGTATTAAAAATTTAAGGGGATATTCCATCATTTATTTAATAAAGAAAATATCTTATGAAAACGTCTTATGTCTTATGTTCTAAGATTTATATTTTTAAAATATAAAGTGTCAAATTTTGAAAAAATAAAGCTATTTATATTATTATATTTTTAATTTCAATTTTTTATTTTAATTCGAAAACAGCTAACCGCACAAAAAAAACACAAGGAATAATTTCTGTTGAGTTTTAGTTTGGAATTTCAAATAAAATTGTTAAACTTGAAAAAAAAAAACAGTGGCATATCATTCTTTCATTAAAAATAAAGCTTAATATGATTATACATACGTACGCTCTTAGATATAAAAATATTTCATCTATACTGAAAAAGGGTTTTTAAAACAACATGTATGCATATTAAATTTGAATAACATGTCTCTAAATAAAACTCTAAAATCTTTAAACGTTTTCTTAGATTTTCGAAATTTTCATTTTCTATCTCAAATTTATTATCTTGTATTTTGAAAACAAATTCCTTTACAGGAATTGGCTTAGTTTATAAAAAGAAATGTGACTTATGGAAACGTATATCCTAAAATACTTTGTTTAAAAAAATACATACACATATATATATATATATATATATATTTAATATACTTTGTAATTGCAATGAAACTTTTCCTGTATTATTAGTTGCTTTTGATCAGAATAAACTAAAACATGTCAAAAACTTAACCAATTCGATAGAAAATTTTCTCTTAAATTAGTGTGGGGCCCTTTAGCGAT
Source organism: Camponotus fellah (assembly GCA_030586385.1). Taxonomy (NCBI): domain Eukaryota; kingdom Metazoa; phylum Arthropoda; class Insecta; order Hymenoptera; family Formicidae; genus Camponotus; species Camponotus fellah. The sequence continues at coordinate 633,326 of JAPIVC010000879.1, read as the reverse complement.
TTTTAAATGTGAATTTAAACACGGGTAAAAATAAAAAATTCTTCACTAGAAAACTATTAAAAATTTAAAAAGATCAAAATATTAAAAATTACAACTATATTTTCTGCCGTTTTATTTTTAATTTCTAAATTAAATCTTTATACTAATGAATCTTATTCACGGTCGATCATATTAATACAATCGACATCGAACACAAGCAAAATAATTTACTGTGTACTTGAAGAGTAAATATATCGGGCATATTTAATTCATTAATGTTGAACTCCGTGGAATGCGTGGTGGTAGCCGCCCACGTTTTACGGGATCACCTACCACATGTAGGTTTTATGGCGGTATTATTAATTTCCACGTTGAAAAGCTACGAAGGGGCATCCCCGCGGCCGGCAATACTCCCGCTTTCAGTCGGATCCACCGCCGTGTGATCTATGATCCGAGTGAGATGTTTTGAACGGCCGATCAGTTCTTGATCCCGCGTCCCGCTGAATCCCCCGGTCCATTTCTTTAAACGATCGTTTGTCTTAATCGCCCCTATCGATTGCTCTTCGGCGCTCTTTGTCTCTCTTTACGTGCATCGAAACCAGTGGCTTGTATCGTTTTAATGCGCTAAGTTATGATTACGAGCATCGATTACAAATTGATTTTAATCGATTGAAGAAATATACGTTGTGTGAGATATTTTATCTAATTTATATATTTTTTTGTCTCATTTTCCGTAGCTATTCCAAGATATTTGCACAAATTATGTAGGGTATTCTTAAATTTGTGCGAAAAATTTCGGAGGTGATTTCTTGAGTAATTTCTTGAAGAAAAGTTTATATATATCCCAGTGTCTTAAACAATATAATTTTCGAGTTATAAAGTATTTAAGATTTAAAAAAATGAGATTTCAAAATATATATTTCGACTTTAGTCTTGATTCGCAAAATTAGAGTCATTGAATTCTTTTCCCTTAAATTTTTAATTTACATCACTTCGATTGAAAATATTGAAGATTTCAACACTGAGAAAAATATCCGGTGAAAAGGTAACGAACGGATATTATACCGATCACTTTAATCAGAAAAAAAGAAATCAGTCAGAAAATGTCGATTGATCGGATATCTGATCAGAAAGTTCAAAATTCGGAACTTTCCGAATTAAAGTGATCGGTATAATATCCGTTCGTTACCTTTTCATCGGACATTTTTCTCAGTGAAAAATTGTACAATATAGTGCAAAACAATCTGTAATACATCTGGTATTTTTGAACATATTCGCCAATCAGGAGGAGAACAGATTTATTAATATATATTATGACTGGAAGTGGGATCATTTCGAACAATTTTTATAATTTTATTTAATTTTGTTCTTGTCAAAATATTTTTTTCTTTGAAATCTCATTTTTTAAACTTTAAACATTCTACATTTCGAAAATCATTAGTTGTTTAGGACATTAATACATGTGAATTTTTCTTCAAGAAATTAATTAAGAAATTGTCTCTCGAATTTTTTTCGCACATGTTTAGAAATATCGTATAAATTAATCGATACGGTTCTCTTTGTACATGTGCATATATATATATATATATATACACGGAAAAAAATTAAGTGTCAAATTAAGTGTCAAATTACTTATATATTTAAATTAACGTGTTCATTGTTTCCTATACGCAAGAATATATAATCTTCTTAGAAGAATTTAATAATCTTAAATTTTAACAATATTATAATCTTATTTGAATATTACAATTGTCATCTCAAGAATACAATATAATTATCTTGATAATAAAAATTATAATTTTTGATTTAAAAATATGTTATTTTCTATCTAACATTATTTCTTTTCCATTCAAGAAAATTATTCTTAAATAATAAGAATATATTTTTCTTGATTGAACTATATAAAATGACTTCATTCAAGCAAATTTTCTTCAGTTAACGCAATATAATTTCATTTCAAGTTTTTCATGTTGAAATTAAAGATATTTTCAAAACAAGAATGTTCTTTTTTTCTGTGTATATAATTTAAAATGCAAATTTCAATTTTCTAGAGATTGCCTTTTTTGCACATACACAGAAAAGACATTCTTATTTTGAAAATATATTTAATTTTAACATGAAAATCTTGAAATAAGATTATATCGCGTTAATTTAAAAAAATATAATTGCTTGAATAATTGCTTACTTGAATGAAACCATTTTACAGTTCAATCGAGAAAAATATATTCTCATGATTTAATTGTCTTGAATGGAAAAGAAACAATGCTGGATAGAAAAAATATTTTTAAATCAAAGATTATACTTTTCTTAAAGTAAAATTAAATAATTATACATTCTTGAGGTGACAATTACAATATTAAAATAAGACGATAATATTGTTGAAATTTAAAATTATTAAATTCTTCTAAGAAGATTAGAAATTATTGCGTACATATGAAACAATGAACGCGTTAGTTTAAGTATATAAAGTTTTGATTTGACACTTCTTTTTTTTCTGTGTAATTATTCTATTTCCGCGTTATTATTTTTAATCACACAAAATAAATAGCTAGAAACTATTTCATCAATCGATAATTAATCAAGCGATAAAATACGAAATCATGGAGCGAGTTGGAGAGAATATATCCAGTTCGATCGATATTTATTTCGAGAGAGAGAGAGGGCATAGAGATTGCTTTCTTTCTATTCCTTCACGCTGGCGCCCGAATCGCGCCGTCGTCGACGTGTGTTGAATTAATAGCAGGAAAAGATGTAATAAGAATACACGGATATGTTCGTATCGTGCCGCGAAAGAATTCCCGGGGGCCCCGACGCCCCCCTACTGGTGGTCTGGGATTAGTCCTTGAGGCCCATCGAGAGGGAGAAAAAGAGAAGGAAAGAGAGAGAAAGAGAGAGATACTCGGAGTACTCTCGTCGCAGTAAATCATGGGCTAGCCAAACGCAGGAAATCAGGGCCGTGCTCAAACGTTCGCTGTTGGGGGGCACAGCAGGCGCCCGCCCTGCGCATTCACGTCGCCACAAAACAAGAAATCACCGCGGTTTGTAAGACATTTGTACCAGCAGGTCGCGCAGACTCGTCGCCTCTTGTTCGTGGAATCAGGCACTTCTAAACATTAGGGCGCGATAAGCATTGAAGATATTGTTCCAACAAAATTGTGCGCCAATAAGAAATTATCACTCCTAGTAAATCCTGAGATATATATTTTATAGAATCCTGAGATATATATTTTATAGAAAAATCCTGAGATATATCTTTTATAGAATCCCGAGATATATATTTTATGGAAAAATATTTTTTTCCAATAAAATTTCCTTTTATTTCCGAAACATTTTGTGATCAACAGGTCAATTTTTGTCCCGAAAACGTATTTCGGAAATTATTATTTTTGTATTTTTATATCAAATGAAATATTTTATTTACGCAAATCTTTTTTTTTATTATTCATATTAAAGCTAAGGTAGAAAGGAAACTAAGATGGAGTCATTATAGTTGGAAAAATCTATAGTTTATATAAGATACAATTTATATTTTGACATAGAATATGAAATACAGAGTAAACTTGTAAATTTTTTTCATTCTTTCAACAAATAAATCAAAATTTTCTAGAGATTAATAAGTAGAACTGACTGATGGCATATCTTCATACAAATGTAATATCGCATTTGCACATTTTTTCTTAAATGTAATTATAAATTTTTTTATTTCAATGAGCTCATTATCGAATATAAAATATTAAGATAAAATTATTGGAAAAATGAATATTTTAATAAAATATTATAATATATCGAAATAAATTATAAAATATCTTTTTAATTGTTAATTTTTTAATAAGTCTATCTTAATACTTTTATAGAACTTTTATAGAACGAAAAAAAGAATGTGGTTTGAAAAACAAAGATGACTTTGAAATTGGAAGTGCTTCCGTCTGAAACAAAATTATATTGATCACAATGTTTTTGAAATCAAATAATTTTTTTATTCAAAAAAAATATTTTTCGACAGATAAAACGCAAACCTTAGAATTTATTAGAGTTGTTTCTAATTATAACCCATCGAGTTGTTTAATAATAATTTTTCCAATAATAACTTACTCTGTATTATTAATTGAGTAAATTAGATACAGAGTTTTGTTTTTTCTTGTACAAATCGAAGATTCTTTGAAAATATTTTGCATACAATTCATTCTATGTAAGATGTATTTTTTTTTCTAATTAACCAGGATATCGCAGCGCGAGGTCTAGATATGCCAAAGGTAGATTGTGTCGTTCAGTATACAGGACCAATTTCGACTAGGGATTATGTTCATCGAATCGGTAGAACAGCGCGCGCAGGATGCTCCGGGACAGCAACAATCTTTCTGACGCCCTCGGAAGTCGAATTTGTGCGGATGCTCGAGTCAAGGCGCATCAGAATCAAACAACAGAATATGAACGACATTTTGGACAAGCTAATGGGACCTCTTTCCAAGCATAACTCTGTGCAAGCGGCAGCTATCGCTCTGCAAAACAATTTTGAAAATTTAGTATTGGAGAATAAGCAACTTGGCGCGAAAGCGTATAAAGGTAAGTGCCTTTTGTAAGAAATAAAATTATAATTTTTACCATTTTTTAAATTCTATAAATCCAAATTATTATCAGGAGATACGCGAAATTGGATGTAATGAGTTAGATATTGTAATATTAACTATACAATGTTATATAAGGGTTGATATATAAGGTGTTTCATTTTAATCGCTCCAAGCAAATATCTCGAAAAATATAAAAGATGTAGAAAAATATTTCAGAAAAAAGTTGTTTGGTTCGAAGGAGGACATAAAACGATGTCAGTGGTTTAATCTTAAATAAATATGCCAAGATCATAAGAAGTTTAACTTTGTTTTTTTTGGAACCCTTTATTTTTTTATTGCACATTCTTATAGCTTACCTCGAGAGAGCTTTTTAAAACACTATAACGTATCTTTCCATTAAGTATTTTCCGAGTTATAAAGCTTGAAATGATTTCTTAATTTTACATAAACTATAAAATATCTCGTAAATATTCATTTCTCGATCTTACTTCAATACTTTATGCACAAAATAAGAGGTAATTTGTAATAACCAACTATGTATTTTTTCTCAAAAACAATTTATTTATTTATATTTTCTTTATACCAATTGATTCCTCTCATTATTTTGTGCGTAAAAGTATTGAGGAAAAAAATTGAAAAATGAATATTTTATGAGATATTTTATGATTTATGTAAAATTAAGAATTCATTTCAAGCTTCATAACTCGGAAAGTACTTAATGGAAAGATAATTTATTATATAGTATTTTGAAAAACTCTAGAAATAAGCTACAAAAATATATAATGAAAAGTAAAAGGGATTTCCATTATTTTATTAAAACTTTATTTTTTAAAAAAAAAATAAAGTTGAATTTCATATGACCTCGGCACATTTACTCAAGGCCAATGACATTATCTTACTCGTCCCCCCTTGAATCAATTTTTATCTAAAACGGTTTTACATATCTTTCATATTTTTCGAAATATTTACTTGTGGAGTGAAACATCCTGTATATTTACATGTATATTTTAAGAGGCACACGTGCAATAAAAGCTTAAATCTTTGTCTTCGTGCAAGGCAAAGTGTTGATGAAGAACTGCGAGACATGAGCGAACATCTACTTTGATGCAGTTGGATTGTAACGAAAGCGAACTGACTTCAGGGTAGACTAAGCCAATTCCACCGGGCACCCCACTCGCATATAAAGCAAGCAACCCTTACGCGTACATTATGGGGCTCTTATTCTGTCTCCCTTCACATTCGCCTCATTCTCCACCTCCTTGGATATTTACATAGTCTATCGACGGGGAGGGATGATCCTGTTTGCTATGCCATGGTTACTCTATTAGGGTCGCTACAGAAAGGAATTTATTTGCTACAATAATAAATCTATTATAATCGACCCAATACTTGTGAAAATGAAGACATTAGCCCTCTTCATATTCACGATGACTTTTTTCCCTTGCGAATTTCCCTCTCATATAAATATCGTATATTAACTTGTTGCTTGTTTCTCTTGAAATATTTTTCGATTATTTCGTACACAGAAAAAAGGATATTCTTATTTTGAAAATATATTTAGTTTTTAACATGGAAATCTTGAAATGAGATTATATCGCGTTAATTTCAGAAAAATATAATTGCTTGAATAATTTCTCACTTGAATGAAGCCATTTTATATAGTTCAATCGAGAAAATATATTCTCATGATTTAAGATTTAATTATTTTGAATGGAAGAGAAACAATGTTGGAGAGAAAATAACATTTTTAAATCAAAGATTATAATTTTCTTAAAGTAGAATTAAATAATTATATATTCTTGAGGTGACAATTGCAATATTAAAATAAGACGATAATATTGTTGAAATTTAAAATTATTAAATTCTTCTAAGAAGATTAGAAATTATTGCTTATATACGAAACAATGAACGCGTTAATTTAAATATATAAGTTTTGATTTGACACTTCTTTTTTTTCTGTGTATACACATAAAAGTTGAAGAATCGCTTATAAATATGAAGGCTCTGTTTATCACATGTTTGAACAATTTTGAGAAAATTCATCTTTTGTTAATGCGATAATAAAAACAGAAAGGCAACGTAAACAATTCTTGGAGATTATTTTTGCGGAAGTACATTAACGGCTGTGTTACGTCGATTGCGATAACCGCGTGAACGAGCAACGAGCAATTCCAAAAAGGAAATTCGGAACCATTAATCTTTCTAAAAGGTTTTCGAGCTTCGAAATTGTCCCGCATCAGCCAGGGCTTTACACGAAGGTTAGCCACGGTTTTTGAGCGCTTAGCCGCCCTAGATTTGAGTGACGTTACACAGCTAACCACTTGACCGTTCCTCTGCACGTAGCTAGTGATTGATAGATTAATTGCTGCCGTTGCTCGTAACCCCCGGTATTGCACTTTTCGCATGGGAATTGAGGTTTGGAAGGAGCAAATGAAAGGAAAGTAGGAAGTGAATAACAAATTAGCTAATATCTCTTAATATATCTATTGAGATTATTTGCATTCATACACAGAAAAAAAAGGACATTCTTATTTTGAAAATATATTTAGTTTTAACATGAAAATCTTGAAATGAGATTATATCGCGTTAATTTCAGAAAAATATAATTGCTTGAATAATTGCTCACTTGAATGAAGCCATTTTATATAGTTCAATCGAGAAAAATATATTCTCATGATTTAAGATTTAATTGTCTTGAATGGAAGAGAAACAATGTTGGATAGAAAATAACATTTTTAAATCAAAGATTATAATTTTAAAGTAGAATTAAATAATTATATATTCTTGAGGTGACAATTACAATATTAAAATAAGACGATAATATTGTTGAAATTTAAAATTATAAAATTCTTCTAAGAAGATTAGAAATTATTGCATATATACGAAACAATGAACGCGTTAGTTTAAGTTTAAGTTTAGATTTGACATTTTTTTTCTGTGTACTTTGTCATTTATTCATCCAGATTATACGCATTAAAAAGGGTTTGAAATACAGTATTTTTATAACAAATAAAAATGCATGAAAAAAATAAATATTTGAAAATATCTTTTAAATGTTTTTATTCATTTTTAAAAAATGAAAAACGTACAAATTGCAGTTTATAAATTGCTTTTCAGGATACTTTAATTATTTTATATAATATTATTAATTTTCAATTTATTTAAAAGTTTTTTTAATTGCATTTTTAATTTTATATAATTTTATATATCTTACAATAATGAAAAAAATTCAATTGTACTTAAGTTTTAATGATAGTATTTTACGCCAGTCATAATAAAAGATATACTTTTCAATGTTGGAATTAAGTTCATAAAAATGTTCGTGTGCAACGGAAATATAATGAAAAATAATGTGGGTGCTATTCTCGGCAACAATTCCGAAATTTATTTAATTCGTGACCGATGCGAAGTCGTTGGTCGACGCACGAGCGGAGAAGTGGAAATCTCGCTAATTCGTAACATTATTACCCCAATAGAGCCGAACAGCCTTCAATAGCAAGTACAGTTCTATAGAACGAACCCCCTCGAGCTGCGACCCTCGCCACTAACCCAAGAGATTCATCCACTCCATTCCATATATATGATTTAAGCCTCGTGTCGGTGCTCGACTATATTCTATTCATCGTAATTCTCTACAAATATTTTTTTCGTCATTCGATTTAATCAAATTATTTAATGAATTATTTATATTTTATCGAAATAATGTGTGTGATGCATCAATTAAGACGCGAAATAAATCACATTCATATGTGAATTTTAAAAAAAAGTGTAAAATCTACTACATTTTACATTTTTTTCATTCAGTTTTAAGTCGATTTTTTAAAAATAACACTTGACTAAAAAAAAGACAATATTTCATTAAATTTTACTATCACAACAGACGCTGATTTTTCCGTGCTCGTCGCAAGTTAGATCGAATTTAGTGTATATCGCTCGCGCGTCTTTCACAGAGGGAGGTGGCCGACACAATCCAACCACTGAATGTGACTTCCGCCAAAACCACTTACGCTTTGTGGCGAGAGACTCTTAACAATGCGATACAGGATACAAATACAATAAGACGCAGTTACATCACTTAGGAACAATGCTACCCCACTCTTACATCTCTCCTTCCCTCTCTCTCCGTTCTGACTTCTCAGCTAGACACCGCCCCCACATGTGATTTATGCGCTAAATGGAGAAAAACATTTCTCCCTTTTCAACACTGACACCAAGCCGCAAGAAAGACTTCAGCGGGGTTTCTTACGGAAGGGAGGAGTTGAGATTAGAAGCAGACGGAAATCAAGATGGAAAACGTTGAGAAATGAGACTGAATTATGAAAATTAGAAACACTTACAGGAGATCCAAATAAAACATCCACTTGCAATTAAATCTCTTTGATTAGATAATTTCGTTATATGTCAAGTAATAAATATATGTTACACTCTCTCTTGAGTAGATGTCAGAATAACGTTCAAGAGAATTTAGAAGCGATCTCTGCGTAATTTTATTAATAATTTATTTAATTAATAATTTATTTAATAATTTAATAATTATTAATAATAATTAATAATTATTAATAATAATTAATAATTTATTTAATAATTTATTTAATAATTTAATAATTATTAATAATTATTAATAATTTATTTAATTAATAATTTTATTATTATTATTATCGATAATAATTTCATTGCATCAAAACATTGGTTCAGCGCTATTATCTTTTTACTTGGTCAAACATCAGAAATTAGGCGATTTATTAATAAACAGCCGGGAATCAAATTTGGAGTCTACCCTATCAGACAGGTTTTTCGCACGGAACATGGCCAGTGGCCGTGTCAGTCGGCGTGCACATGTTAAGTTCTCTCAGGACTAGAGATCCCCCGGGTTTCTCACCGGTACATACAAGCAAGAGACGTTAAGAAGGGACGCGAGGGTGACTATTAGCTGCAGCACTTGACTCGACTACCTCCTCCTTTACCGTTAATGCCTCTTAATAGCCCGCTACGGGGCGCGCACACACCCTAAGCTTGGAATCAGGGGCGGTCCAACCCCCCGTGGAACCACTTAATGGAACTGCGATTAATAAGGGCGCAATACACGTAACTGATTATTACATCCGAGTTGCACGTGACCTCTTAAACGTAGACGAGGCGAGTGTACTTGACATACTAAAGCGTTGCATCTCAATTTTATCATTTCTACATTAAGAAAAAATCTAATTGAATTAAAATTCTGGTAGATTCAAGCAGTATGTCTGTTGGAAAATGGACGAACAAGAATTTTTGTAGGAATTACCAGATGAATCTGATTAATTTCTTTCTGCCAAATTTTCTGGTTAATAATACTAAACTCGCCAACACCAAGTCGTTTAAAATTTTTTCCAGCTAATCTCTCAAAAGTCTGTTTAATATTCTGAATTCCAACAAGATTATTGGATAAATTCAATCCAGATTATTGAAAATTAATAAATTAATAAATTAATTATTTAAAAAATTAATAAATTAATTATTTTAAGTTCAGTTTGTTAGAAATTAAACTGATAAACAGTGATGCAAGAAGAGCATGCAGCTCAAACACACATAATCAGAGAGCTAGCATCTTCTTTCTGGCACTACTGCTCGTAAGAGAAAAAAAAATATTTGGATTTAATGTTAATACTGGTTCTTTATACATTTTATGGCAAATATTGAATACGAGTTAAGTTAAGAAGCAAGCAAAGAAATTAATGTAACAAGAAATTTGATAGATTCAATCAGAAAATACTAACCAAATCCTTATAGTAAAATCTATTAAACTATTAAATTTATTAAATCTATTAAATTCTAGTTATAAAAAATCGAGTCTTATGATAACTAGAAATTCTTGTTTGATTTAACCAAAATGCCTTCAATTATATATGTCTTCTTGGTTCAATCAAATGATTTTTTTCAGTGTAGAAAAACAAATTTCAATTTATTAATATTGATTAATTGCGAGTGTAACTGGAAATGTATAATTATCTTTACATTATAATCTCTTTATTCCAAAGCGTACATCTCATGGATGCGTTTCTATTCGAGTTATCCGCGTGATATGCGTGAGATATTCAATCGAAAGGAACTTCATTTGGGTCATTATGCCAAAAGTTTTGCGTTGAGAGATTCGCCGCATCAAATCGGCGGAATCGGTAAAAAGCTACGCGAGAAAGAAAGTCTGAAGCCCAACCATAACAATCGCCTACACAAGCCGTAAGTATCAAATTTTCTTTTTCTTTCAAGATTGTTATAATTGCATTCTTAAAATTTTCCTTATTTTCCATAAATTGTCGCATATAAATGCCAAAAATTCGAGAAACTAATGTAATTTTAGAAACATACACTTGCATAATATGTGTAATGCATAATTACGGTAAAAATATGTTTACATTATGGGAACACTGAGAAAAATAACCGGTGAAAAGGTAACGAACGGATATTAACCGATGATCATTTTAATCGAAAAAAAAAAAAGAAACCTATGAGATATCCAATCAGAAAATACCAATCGATCGGATATCTGATCAGAAAATTCAAAATTCGGAACTTTCCGAGATCAGACATCGATTAAAGTAGTTAATAATCGGATAATATCCGTTCGTCCTTTTCACCGGTTATTTTTCTCAGTAAAAGAACTCATAAATGGAACGACTGTTGAACGCGTTCAGATGATGGTGTATTTGAACCGCGCGATCGCGGAGCCTATGGTGAGTCCGTAGTGACGGTATTAATGACGGATTCATGCGTGGCTTAGCGTGTTAACCGCTGCCTCCTCCTCTGCTCATGCTGTCTACCCTGGCGTGCGTGGAGCACCCACAGGCCGAGTATGGCTCGTGCGATGGCTCCTAGAGAGGTTGGCGGACGCATCAAAACTGTCGCTCTGTGTCATCCGTCATGTACGACGAACAAGCGGACGTGTTCTACGGTGGCTGGTGACCATAAGCCATACGGCTCTCGTCGTGCTCGTCGCTGTGTTCTCCGCACGTTTCCCCCGGCTGTGTATTCTCCATTTCACTCCGCCTAAACTCGCATTGCCTCGCTCGCTCGCGACAAATGTGTCTCATTTCCCTCCTCTCTCTAGCTTTCTCATTCTATCTTCAGCGGTGTGCATTTCACATGACACTCCGCTGCCCTTCTCCAGGTCTCCCTCTCTCTCTCTCTCTTTCTCTCCCTCCGTCTCTCTCCGTCTCTCTCTCCCTCTCCCCATTGTTCATAATTATACAATACGGCTATTAAACAGACTGATGCGACCGCCATTTCCGGCCGTGGCTACGCCATTTACGGAAACCGCAGGACAAGCACAAGCCTCCCTCCTCTCTTTGCCCCCGTCGTTTCATCTCTCGCTCGCATTTACGAAATCCTGAAACTGTCATCCACCTGTATTTGCTTCTTCTCGCTTGTATATATCCTTTTGCACGCTCTAACTTTTTTTTGAAGGAAACCTTTTCTCCTTTCGTTCTGCATTATTCTGATTTTTAACGCAGAAAGAGTTCTCTAATTTTCTAATTTTTATGATTTTTCTCATTTGTACTTTATTTACTCCTTTTATATATTTTTATTTATTATACAGGGTGTCCCGCAACTACCGCTCAATATTTTAAGGGTAGATTCTCTGGCCAATTTCAAAACGATTTTTCCTCAGCAAAAATGTCGAGGCATTAATAGTTTTTGAGTTATAAATGATTGAAAATAAAAGGTTTTTCGCAAACTGAGCCTTATGGGAATAAAATATTAATAAAGTCACATTCTTTAGTTAATTTTAGGTAGAGTTTACTTTAATAGAATTTTAATTTAAGGCTTAGTTAGAAAGATACATCAAAAATTAGGAATATGCAAAAAATAATGATCTTCTTCGGCATTTTCGCTGAGGAAAAATCGTTTTTAAATTGGTCAAAGAATCTACCTTTAAAATATGGAGCGGTAGTTGCGGGACACCCTGTATAATAAATAAAAAAAAATATATATATATATTATTATATATATTTATTATTATATAAATATATATATATATTATTATATATATTTTTATTTTATATATTTTTATTTATATTATATATATTATTATATATATTTTTATTTTATATATTTTTATTTATTTTTGTATATTTTATATATTTATTAATGAATATAGAAATTATTTATCTTATTTATATATCCCGATATTAAAATACAATCTCTAAACCGAAATTATATAATTACATTATATAAACATCTATTAGTCTTATCGTAGTTACGTTAAAATACTTGGCTGTTTACGGTCCACCGCTTTTTCTTTTCACGACTTGATGCAAACGAGAATCAAGTCTAACTACCACGGCGTCGTACTTATTAATTTCTATGCCAACCCTTTCCTTTCTGCTTCATGTATCACGTCGTCTGGATCACACGACTGCAGACCACCTTCTGTGTTTTTACTAAGCTTTATAATTCCCGTGTTCTCCGGCGATCATTTGCCTGTGCTCTCTGCCATATTCCTCTATCTCCGTCCTTCTCTCTTTCTCCGTATCTCCTCTCTCGAGTTGCCCTTTTTTCACGTTACGCGCGGCGAATCTTTTTCCCCCCGAGACCGGCATTACGCATTAACGTGTTTAATGCGATTTGAATGGGCGTGCTTTGGATGAATACGACGGGCAACCGACTGGTGCTCTTCGCACAGGGAGAGAACGAGTCAGTTTTAATGGGTGAAAGGCGGGCACTGAGCTGACGGTCCAATGGATCGAGAGACGACCACAGTGTACGCCTCTGTGGATGCGATTATCTTACATGCTTTTGTATGCGTGTCTTAGCCCAAGTGCGTTCTGCGACTGTGTGCAGGTTCACTCCTTGCTATTCATCTGCAAGATTATTGTAGCACCGAAATTTCGCGTCATCCAACTCGTCGATTCATGCATCGCTGCTTCATGCGTGCTACTTTGCAGTTGGAATAATTAATATCGTAATTTCTTACGTACAAAGAAGTAGAATAATCAATTCAGGATATTCCATTCTTTGAAAAAAAAAGATACATGGAAAGTCTGGAATTATTAGAGATTTTTTTTGATATGTATTTGAAATCTTGTCAAAATATTAAATATATAATATTAAATACGCAACCAATATTCTTTATTGAAATGTTTAGTGATAAAAAGATAAATGTTATACAAGTGATAAATGTTTATGAAAATTATTCAGTTTTTTTTTTAGTATTTTTACAAATCTAGAGCTTAAGAAGCTTTCTTTCATACGAGTAAAAATATATACAATAAAAAAACTGTTTTGAAAGGTTGAAAAATTTTTAAAATGTTCTCTTTATCTGTAATATTGAACGAAAATATCTGGAAGATCAGGGATTTTTCAGAGAATTTTTTTACAAGACTTGAATAGATATCGTATAAATTGTTTTTTTATTTTATTCGTTTTAGAATTTATTCCTTTCTTATATATATATAATCAGAAATAATTTTTCTTAATTTATAGTAAAATTAAATTGCTCACTTTTAACTTACTTATTCGTTTAAAAACTTTTTAATCCAAATTCATTTTATAGATTTCTATTCCATCAGATAGTTACCAATTTTGTGTTATATTTTTCACTTCCTTTTTTTTGTAGAAAATTTGTATGTAATATTCGGTATGTAATTGAAGAAAATTCATTGATCATATTGCAGAAACAACAGAACAACAGAATCTATGTAAAATACAAGATTTGAGGGAACACCCTGTAAATTGCATTTTTATTCTATTTGTTTTAGAATCTGATTTAAAATACTATCTCTCTTAAATCTTTTAATCGGATAATAATTTTATAAATAATTTTACTTAGATAGTAGTCGAATATATGAAAATTGCTCAAATCATTTTCATCTATTTATTTTAATCTATTTATCGATTTTAAAATTGAATAATTAATTGAAATTCACTTTATAGATTTCTATTTCGTCAGATAATGATCAGATAACTTGGTGCAATATTTTTCATCTTTTCTTTTGAAGGTAGAAAATTTCAGTACGTAGTTAAAAAAATTATCCTTATTAGATCGAAAAAATTATCCTTATTAGAAAATTAATAATAGAACGTATATATCGATTTTAAAATTTCTTAATTGAAATTCATTTTATAGATTTCTATTTCGTCAGATAATGATCAGATAACTTGGTGCAATATTTTTCACCTTTTCTTTTGAAAATAGAAAATTTCAGTACGTTAAAAAAATTATCCTTATTACATCCTTATTCGAAAAAATGATCCTTATTAGAAAATTAATAATAGAACGTATATATGTATAAAATACATTAAATGAGAGATACCATTATAAAGCAAGATAAAATGCGTGCTTCGTGCGTGACGCTGAGCGATGGACAAAAACACGGAGCGACGAACCTAATACGAAATTCGGTACGGCAGTTGGTGGAAGCCCACCTTCGTGTCCGGATATATCGAGTGTATATCGTCGCTTTGCTGATGTATTCTTCTTTTTCTTTTTTTTTCCACAATTTCCGATTATCGCGCTCTGTCCTCACCACATGTCGTTTACGTCGAATTACCGAAAATTGCGGGTTAGTCCTAATGCGAGAGAATTAAAGTACGCGCCCCGAGTGCTTCCTCTCTCTCTCTTTCGTTTTCAGATCCGATGGGGTGCCGCAAAAGGAGCAAAGGAAACAAAACGGCGACGGGCAAAGAACGGGGTTGTTGAAGAGGGCGAGGATGCTCAACACGTCCGAGTACGATAGCGGCCTCGGACCTATAAAGAAGTCAAAAAAGTAAAACTGTGTTTCTATTGTCTCGACATTATAACATAAACAGAATGATTTCACGTTTACGGTCGAAAAATTGTAAATAAACATCCGCACATTAAATTAACATTTATTTAAATGTTTTGTTAAATGTGTATAATTAATAAATTAATTAAAAGTTTTAACTTAACTATTTATAATGTGTTATTGACCTATTTTACTTACATCTTTGTGAAAATGCCTGTGATAATTAATTTTTTAATATTTTTTTATAGAAAAGTGCATCTTACCGCTATTTTTATTTCATTTTAAGTATTTTATTATTTTATCAAATGTTTCATTTTTTAGTAGGTTTCAGAAAATGTGCAATTTTAAAGCTAATATATAATTAAGACAATTATACGACATTATAATTAAGAGATAATTTCGCAAAAAAATGATAACTGGGTCTTTATTTTACGTCAGTTACATTATTTTTATCTCGATAAATACTTTTGATTCAAAATTATCATTCAATATTGCTCTTATAACTGATTCTTCTACCAGTTTTCCTGCGATTGCTAATAACACTAATCGGTGGCAAATACGCTGCGGCAAAGTGCAGTAAGAAAAAAATGTCGGGTTTAAGGAAATTAAGTATAACGATATCGCTTTAATCGCATAGCGGCCTTTCGCGGTCACGAGATTGCGCGACGTTTAAACTCCATTTTCGCCGGTCGATTACTGCTTATCTAATTCTTCTGACGATAATTAGTAATCGCCTTTTGATATTACGTACTTATAAAACTGCTACTTGGCTGGCGTCATAACGATATCACGCTAATTGCGCTTTCCACTTCAGCGGTCACGAAATTGCAGATTATTATTAGAATCGAATTTAACGACCGAACAAAAACAAAGATATTTTATCAGAATGAAAGGTGTTATTTTATTTTTTTGTATTCCATTCAAACATTTTACAGTTCGAGAAATGTGCATGTTTATTTAGAAAGATTAATTTATTACTTTTTAATTGTATCTCATTCAATTTTATATAAAGTTTTATATATCTTAATTTTTTAATTATAAATGTCAAAAATCACAACTTTCATGGAATTTTATTGAGACAAATTTTTTGACAATTTCTATATTTATACGTTCTTTCTTTGATAATTTTGTTCTTATAAATAATTGATAATAAGCCAAGTTGTGAATCATGTATGTCAATTATAAATATCTGTTTTTGTGTGTTTATATTTAAAATATTGAAAATGCAGTATTTATTGTGACTTCTAATGAAAAAAAATGAATGTTCAAGTGAAAAATGTTTATCTCATAAAAATTATTTAGTTTTTTTCCATATATTTACAAATCTAGCAAATCTTGAAGTTTAAGTGATTCTTTGTTTTCCTTTTTTTATACGAATGAAAAACATTAGAAAATCCGTACAATAAAGAAAAATTTATTTCAGAGAGAGAGAGAGAGAGAGAGAGAGAAAGTCATATCAAAAAACGTTTTTTTAAATATTCTCTTTATTTAGAATTTCGAATAAAAATATTCAGGAGATAAAGACATACTTTTAGATCTGCGTCGACATTCTAAATTTGAAATTTCGTCGAGACCAATTTGTCAAAGAGCGCTAAAGAGCTAAAGTTGCGCGGTGCTCCTCTCCTGACTTCCTCGGATTCGATTTCAGATCCAGCCCAGGGGTTGTCTGACAATGAGAGACACGCATGCATATTACAAAGAGTCTCGCACATGATTGCGCTGGCAACGAACGGGAATTTTTGCGGGCCTCTGCGAAGAGGGCCATGAACGTGCGAAGAAAAGGGAGGGAGGGAGGGAGGCTGCCCCCTCGAGAGAACCCCTTGCGGAGGAAGAGCCGTCACGAAGATAGCGGTGGAAAGGTACGGTGGAGAGTATGATTAATACGCGAGCATTATTTTCGGATTTTTTGCCTCGCGATCCGCGAGCGCAAATTGCTTACAAATAAAGGCGGCGTCGAGTGACTATCGCCGCCAGTAGAACGGCGGCGAGAACGACGGAAAGGAAGTCACGGAAGGAGGCCGAGAGCTCGCCCCGAGCTTAATTTAATTTAATTATGCCCTCTTTCTTACGCTACCAGTGCGCTCGAAGATAGATGGCGGCCACAGAATCTCGTACATCTCGTCTCGTCTCGGCTCGTCGCGAATGTAACCGTAATATTTCCGCGACACAAGTTGACCTTCATTCAAATTACGTCAGTCGTACATTTATAATTAAATCTTTATATATCTTTTCTTCTTTTTCGTATAAATCCCACGATAATTAGAATTAAAGATTATATTCTTTTCGAAAAATGTGTGCTACTCTTTAATAAAATATACTTATTACAGTATGTTGTATTATATTTTATAATAATACATATATTATACTATTGTTAGTATGTATAAAAAAATATACGTATGTATAAAAAATATACGTATGTATAAAAAAATATATAAATAAATATATATATCATAATTATATAAAAAATATACACTATTATAATAATCTATTATAACTATTATAATATACTATTATAATAAATATAATTAAAATATACTATTATAATAAATATAATTATAATAATAATCTAAATATAATAAAAAGTATTAATAAAATAATCTAAATATAATAAATATTATAATAATCTAAATATAATTATAATAATCTAAATATTTTTATTACAATGTATATTATAATTATTTTCATTTTAATTTGTTTCACAAATTTTCTACTTAATTTATTACTTTCGTCTATAAAATATTTCCGATATTTTCAATCGATATTATTTTACTAACTAAAATAATTCTGTCTGTTGATCTTAGAATCAATCATTGACTTTTTCGCCTAATAAGAAGAGCAATGCGTCTTTAGCATACTGTTTGTAGTAATATGCGACAAAATTTCCATGCGTACGTTGCATTTTCCCTTCAATACATGATTTAATTCAATATTGTACGGGTTTCCGGATATGTTATACATAGTTGAAGCGCATTGGTACCTTCGCTCATCGGCGATGAATGAAGGCGGACGCACGAAGATTGATCGCGGTAATAAATCGATCGTCTTGGGCAACATCACGCCGACATATGTTTATCGCGCGATCTGATGAAAAGCCGCGTGTACGCCAATTTAATTTAATCGCGCGTTATTTCGTGCCGACCGCCGAGTGCACACACATTTTCGAAACCCACCCAAGTGGCGGCCGCATTAGAGACGCGCGAGCGGAGCAAAGAGTGCGATATTTATTCGTAATGCGCATCGCAATTCTTCGTGCCGCGGCATCAGTCATAGTCATCGCGAGCGAGTGTGCGCGCACGCTCATAATGAACCGTACGATTAGGATATCCCGTAACGTTCGGCGAATGCGTTCCAGGGAAATAATATAAGAGTATCAGAAAGAGAATTTTATAAGAAGTATTCCGAACCCCCCCCAATAAAATTCGATGAGAATTCCCTGATTTCTCCAGATATAAAACAATCCTTGAGAATCCCGAAAACCATGAAAAATCTGGAATTCTCTTAGAGATTAGAGATTTCTTTCATATCTGGAATAATTCTCATAGAATTTTATTGGAATTCAGGAAAGGTATTTTAAAAAAAAGTTCTCTTTAATCATGTTCTCTATTGCCAGCAATCGACAAGTGAATTATGTGTTTAAAGTATAAATATATCTCTCTATTTATCTATTCAATGTCTTAACAAAATATTGAATATGCATATTTTTTATTTTCAGTAATGAAAATGAAAATGTGTTATACAAGTGAAAAATATTTATCTTATGAAAGCTGTTTAGTTTCTTCAGGACATTTGCAAATACAGTATTTGACACTTAAGTAGTTCTATTTTTTCTTCGTATGAATAAAAGCACATTGGAGAATATATTTTTTATTTTAGAAAGTTACATTAAAAAATTTTTTAAACTTCCTTTTAAATCCTACATAGGATTTTAA
Organism: Camponotus fellah; assembly: GCA_030586385.1. Lineage (NCBI taxonomy): Eukaryota > Metazoa > Arthropoda > Insecta > Hymenoptera > Formicidae > Camponotus > Camponotus fellah. Next base: position 614,111 of record JAPIVC010000879.1, on the reverse strand, counting down.
GCAAAAATATTTGAAAAATTAGGAAGTTTTCAGGAAATTTTTTTACAAGATTTCGATGTGTGTATAGACATCTTCTGTACACGAAAAGAAAAGCAGGTTTTTATACGAATCGAACTAAATTTTACTTCAAAATTGTCAGTTGTGTCAAAAATGATTTTTCGATTTTTGAAATAACAATTTTACACACTTATTTGAGAAATTATCGAATTTTCTTCAGCAATATTTATCAATATTTTTCAACTTAAGAGATATAGCAGAATAAAACAAAATTTATTTTATTTTGGAATAAAATCTGTTTAGATCTGTTTATACATAATTAAGTAAATTAAAAATTTCCTACAGTAAATGTTTTACAAGTAAATGCGTAAAGAGCAGCATTTTTATTGCATTTTAATTAAATAGAAAAAACGATTGTGATATAAATAAACTTTTTATAGAAAATAAAGAATTTTAGAGAAATAAATTTTAGAGAAATAAATAAAGAAATCTTGATATAATAAATAGATAAAAATAAATGATAAGATAAGGAAAAATATGGGATATAATAAAATTCTCTGATAATGACTTTTATATGTGCGTGTGTGCGTGCGTGCGCGTGTATGTATGTGTGTGTGTATGTGTGTATTGAATACAAATTATATACATATATAAAGTATATAATTATATACATATATATGTATATATTTTTGTTTATATCATTAAACTGTATAAAATAATAAATGAATAATATTTAAAATATGCCTAATGGATTTAGACAATTTTTAATGGATTTATTTTTTAATGGATTTAAATAAATTCACATTTTATAAATGCTATGAAACCATTTACGAAACAAAGAGATATTTTCAACTTCTCTATGGTGTTCCAACGAAATTATCAATTTTAGAGTCCGAAAAGTCACCATCCGCCCCTGCAAAGAGGGGATAATCCTTATTAACGCAAGTTATGCGCAGAGTCCGATTAACGCGATGAGAAAAAGAGGGTCCTGGATAAAAAAGGGCCTGCTGTAGAGGGATCGAGACTTGTATCCCCGCGTCGTACGAACACACTTCTTACTCGGTAAAACACCCGCGGTGAGATACACGCGTGTGCGTACGTGCGTTCAGGTTTCGAGCTCTTTCTAATATGAGGCACGTAAAAACGTAAGCACTTATAAGAGGCGTCGATTATTCCACGTGATTACCGATTTCCGACCAGTTAACGACTTTTTCGAGTCTTAGTTTATACCGCCATCGGTTATTACGCGTCATTACCGTCGCGTATTCTCGCTCATTGCTTTTGGATTTCACGCTTCGAATTGCATCGATCTCTCTCTCTTTCTTTCTCTCTCTCCCCTTCCTGCCCCTCTCGACTATGGCATCGTGTATTTGTTCGGAATCGAGATCGGAAACGCGCCCAGCTGTGACGAATCTCTCTCGGCGGCGAAATTCTTTGCATCATCACTTAAATTGTATCGCGACGTTTCATTAACCAGTGGGTATAATTAGCTTTTAATTTTTTATTTCCTAAGCAGATCTATTTAAGTGCGATGAAAAATATTAGCTAATTAAAGAGGAGTATGCTTTAATGGCTGAGTTTTTTTAATGACGTTTATCTAAGCATGATTCGACTTATTCTGGTCTTTTTGAGGTCATTCGAAATAAATAATTTGACGTCAACGTGCTTATGAAATTTATAAGAATTGAGCGAAAATATTTAGTTTACTATATTATACATTTTTTTTTAAATTAGCGGTTTATTATTCGGTAGATATTTGTCCTAAGATACATATTATTTACTCGGACAAAAGATATTGTAAACGTTACGGATGTTAAAATAACATACAAGCCTGCGCGTGACTGTGTTGTTTCTTAAGCGTTAAGGGTCTAAAGTCTTCATCGTTTTCCGATTTCACGCACGGAATTAGCGGCAATTTATAACGAAACTTACCCACCGTATTCGACTCTCACTTTTTCCTCATCTTTAAAAGTGCTTCTTCAATATAAGAATTTCTCCAAAATTCTAAAAAATTCACTTAACTTGCATATCGATAGTAACTTTCAAATATTTATTTGTAAGTACGTTCTTAGTTAGGACAAATTAATTAGCATTTAGCATTGGTTTAGAACGAGATATTCGATTCCGCCAATAAACTTTCGCATTTTATGACGATGGAAATTAAAATTTCCTTCATCTTCTCGCAATATTTTATTTTGGCGATCGATGAGATAGAGAAAAGATAATAACAAAAATCAATAGAGAAAAGATAATAACAAAAATCTCAATTTTGTTTGTAAAAATATTTTAAATAAAAATATTTTAAATTAAAAAAAAATATATATATATATATTTATACAAAAATTTTATTGCGATTTACTTGATTTTTCGTTTTTGACAAATAATAAAAAAAAGTTTACTGGAACTCTTAGAGGAGTTATCTATATTGAAATCTTTATATCTATTTTTAATTACATATCCAAATTCGGAGAATGTTATCTTCTGTGTCGAAGGTATTATAAAAATCGAAAATGACAGTCGTGACGGTGGAAGAAAAAGAAGAAGAAGCGGAGCGAAATCGACTCTGTTTCAAAGACACGCGTCAGAAATCGGTGCGATTAGCATTTTATGAGGATCGTGCGTATCCCGAGCGTATGGAAACGTTTTATTGGTATGTGTCGTGCGAAGAAGCCATAGCCTCGTGAGCAACCTGCTCGCATCATTTTTTCATGTATATGGCCGGTGATTTCATGGCTTTACTCACTGTGCCAGTTAAGCCTCTTCCCGTCATTCTTTCCGTCTGCTATTCCATATTTATATGTACTTAAACATCATCGACGTGTTAATTTGATAAGGTGACGTCACGAGCAATGAATTAAATATGTATGGGTATATGTATGTGTGCGTGTATGCATATATATGTGTGTGTGTGTGTGTGTGTGTGTGTGTGTGTGTGTGTGTGTGTGTGTGTGTGTGTGTTTTTGTGTGTGTGTGTGTATTTCTCTTAAAGAAGTATTCTCGTGTAAAATTTCGAAAAAATCTATTTTTTTTGTATTTTCTTAAACAATATAGTTTCGAAAATATGTAATGTCATGATCTTATTATATATGTGAGATAACTCGTAATATATGCATCTTTACAAATAACTTATTTTATTGAAAAGTAACAAGAATTATATATAGGATATATTTATGAAATATATAATTAGTTAATAAAAATTTAATAAATATACTTATATACACTTTAGAGAGTATACTTATATACAATTCTTGTTACTTTTCAACGAACTAAATTATTCGTAAAAGTGCATGTATTATATGAGTTATCTTGCATACGCACTAATAATTTAAGAGCATATGATTTATTTTTTACTCGATATCATTATTCCAAAAATGTATATTGCCTTTTTTTATATAATTTTTTTATATAAGCAAACTTGTATGCATAATATTTAAATTTGATTAATAATTTTGATTCCTTTCTTCATACATATGCTCTGAAATTAATGTGTATGCAAAATAACTCATATAATACATGCACTTTTACAAATAATTTGGTTCATTGCAAAAAATAGTAAGAATTATATGCATAAGTACATTCTCTAAATTATATATTTATTAAATTTTTATTAACTAAAAAAATAATATATTTTATAAATATTTCATACATATATAATTCTTGTTATTTTTCAACGAAGTAAGTTATTCATAAAGATGCATATATTATATGAACTATATATTACATACGCAATATATAAGATCATACACTAATGATTTATTTTTTATTTCATTGAACTATTCACAAATTATTATACATAACTATTTCTTTGTTATAACATATAAATATTTCTATATAAGCAATTTTTGTTTGCAATATTTAAATTAGCTTAATACCATTGAAATAGAGAATTTGAGAGAGAACTTCATATGTAACAAATATCTTTAATTAAATTTAGAGAATGTATTATTTAAATTAAATTAAATTTCCGTAATTTCCATAATTTCCATAATTTCCATAATTCGAATCGAAATCGTATGTGTATCGAGCCAATATCTAGTAAAATGTCATTGTACCTGATTCAAGACATGTCATATTTTACTAATTCAATCAATCATGTTTATATCTGATAAAAACCATGTCTTATATATTTTGGTTATTTATTGCTTTTCCATTCGAATTTTATTTTTCGTCATTTTCTGTCTGAATGACGACGAGAAACACGGCTCGACAGTAGTGTTACATCATTATGCACAATGGTAGATTTGCCAGGGTCGATAGGGTTTCTCGTGCATTAACGCGTTACTTGTGCTTGATCGCGATAAGTAACAAGCTGTAAACTACTTTTCCCGGCGCAGGGACTGCGCGCGATTTTGTTGGACGGTATACATATGATAATCGGTCCGCGTACAGCGCGGTTACTTAACGCTCATTATAATTAACACGCTCGATGCGTTAGCTTTCCCAGGAGGAAAGCGAGAATAATGTGAGCTTGTAATCGTCGGCTCGTAGCATTTAGTTTTATCGCTTCCTCGTGCTATTAATCATCGTCAGAAAATTATATAAATCTTGTCGAAGGGAGAGAATCAACCGAGATGCTTTTAACCTTCGACATATACTCCAATTGAGAGATCCTCCGTTAGAAATAGATGAAATGGATTTGAGTTAAACTGAAAAATAAAATTCCTTCCTCTTGTATTATACTCTTAAAGATTGGTTTGCGATTTTCCACTCTGAAAAGAATATATTATGTTTTTAAAATTTCCTTCATCTTCTTGCAATATTCTATCTTGGCGACCGATGAGATAGAGAAAAGATAATAACAAAAATCAATAGAGAAAAGATAATAACAAAAATCTCAATTTTGTTTGTAAAAATATTTTAAATAAAAATATTTTAAATTAAAAAAAAATATATATATATATATTTATACAAAAATTTTATTGCGATTTACTTGATTTTTCGTTTTTGACAAATAATGTTTAAATAAAATTTCATTAAAAAATTAAATTAAAACACTAAAAACTATGTTTTTAGTGTTTTAATTTAATTTTTTAATGAAATATATTTATTTTATTAAAGTCTAATAAGATATTTTATAACAATTTTAATAATGTGAAATAAAGTGTGATTTTTAGTAATCGTTTACGAAATATTGCTGCTGTTACTGTTAAATATGACTAGAAAAACAAAATATCTTTATTTAATAAATGTTTATTAATTTTTTATTTGAAAAAATTATTTTGATGATATTTAATTAAAATAAAATATAATAATCATATTTGAAAACACAAGTGACGAGATTTCATGATTGCTTTCTGAGAAAGAGAGAAAGTATACGTTATTAAATTCTTTATAAAATGCCTTCTAAAATAAAATAGATATAATTTGATATTTTTATTTGAAAAAACACAAATCTTTCTATTGTGCAAAAATCAAATCGCGCATCATACTTGCCGACTTGTTACGTGTGAAACTCGTGCCGTAAACTCGTAAATCTCGCGCCGCAAAATATAATACATACGGTATATTTCCGGTGGAATGTAAAATGCACGCCGCCGGATCGCTTAAATACTCCTCGCCCACGTGGCCCCGTTCCACTTGCAAATGCATCTCGGCTTTAAATATTCATTGTGCACTCTCGCGAGATTTAATGTCCGTATGGCACATACGTGTATGTAACGGAAGCGAGCGCGGCGAAAGCGACGACCGTTCCGGGCGTCTTTGACGGCGGCGGCCGCTCCGGAATCCGCGCATCGCGTTCTAGAACAGTTAACCGATGGCAATTAAGACGTCTAAATTAATTCGTTATAAGCCGGCCTGAATAAGAAGGGAGCCCGTAATTGCCCGGGTTCTCACACGAGTGGGTGTGATGCACCGAAGCGCTATAACATGCAGGCGACTGTAATAGCGACAATTACTTTATTTCGCCATCCTTTCTTCCCGGTTCCCAAAGCCTATCTCCAGGCAATGTTGTTTGCGTTGAATTCCGCATTTTAAATATCCTGCCTCGAGGAAACGCGCCGACGACTTTCCTTTCTCGCCGAACCGCACCTCGTCCTCTCGCGCTCCGTCTCTCTTCATTCTGTTCCTCTATAAGCGCGGGACACTTGGCTTCTTATCTCTTATTATCCCGCGGTGGATGGAAATTATTATCCCGAAAACAATGCGCCGCTTATCCGCGAATATCTTCGTCGTTATTTATGTGTTGCTCTCGTCGCAAGCTGCTTTTTCCTCGAAACTGATTCTTGACGGAGGTGCCACGGGAAATTCGAAACTCGCATCGTGTGCACAAATGCAATTATGTCGAGCATTGAAGAAGTAGCGTGACAGCGGAAGCAGTTGAAATCCAGAGTGATTCTCATAATACTGGAAAAAAGTTTGTAATTACTTTATATATGTTACCTTCTTTTTTTATGTGTACATGTACTTTTTTATCTTTACATTCGAAAATTTGTAAAATTAGACTATTTATCGCGATAAATAACTGTCGTTGGATGATAATGTATATTAATAAAATAAGCAATAGATAATTATTATATTATACAGCGACTATACTATATGTTTGGTTTAAGTATTAAAAAATATACAAATAAGTATACAAATAAGTTATATAAAAATTATTTTTGTTCAAGAAAAGATATATGATGTATGTACAATATGTGTATGTATGTGTCTTGTGTTTCGCTCGCGCGCGTGTGTGTATATGTGCGTATGTATGTGTGACTTAAGAGAATTTTAAAATTTTGCTTCAGAATATTTTCAATATCAATTTTTGTTTCTTGAAGTATGAAATAATATACATTTTATAATAAATTTAATAATGTACAATAAAGTGTAAGTTTCAGTAATCGTTTATAAGATATTGTTCGAGATATTACGTTTAAATATGAAAAGAAAGACAAAATATTTTCATTAAAAAAAATATTTATTAATTTATCATTTAAATTACTGTTAAAAATTATTTTCATAATACTTAATTAAACAAAAATAATTATGATATATTGTATATACATACATACATACATACATACATATATATTTTAACTACTTTTCGTATCGAATAAATTTTTCTAAAATATTATTTAATCAATATTCTCGAAATCCAACAGACATATAATTATTATTATTTTTCGATTTATGTCAAATTCGAGCATTTGCTTTTTCTAATTTATTGCCGCATAAACTCATTCTCGTACTATTGCAAATATAGAATATAATTCGCAATATTTTATGTAATAATTTAGTTATCACGCAGAGCTCATGGCAATTTCCTGACGCGATAAAATCGTACTAATTGTCGTTTTTCACGTTCATTGTCTCATTTTTAATTTCTCTATTCGCGATATTTTAATGCCAACCAGCAGTAGTTTAATGATGCTTTCCCGTCAGTTTCATTGCTGGCTGGTCGTAGCTTCATTGCTGGTTTATCGTTTCAACGACTATTCATCCTCTTTATTCGAAAGCAGTTACAAATTCGCGCGAATTCTTTTGCAAATTAATATTTTGCGTCGAAAAATGCTTCTGTCATAATATATATATTTAAAAAAAGATATATATATATATATATATATATATATATATATAATTCGTTATGAAAACCAAGATTCGTTTGCACTGAAAAAATAAATTCACTTGATTGAGATGAATTAACATTTAGTTATTTTAAAATAATAATTATCTATCATAATTATTATATATCTAATTATTAAATAAGAAAGAACGTAATATAATTTGAAATTTATTAATATAATTATATTTATTTAAAATTATTAAATAAAAGTAGATATGTAACATATAAACAATTTGAAATGTGGTTTTGATTTTTTTAAAATAGTTTTATTCAATTCTTACTCATCTCAGTTTACTCAATAAGTATAATGTAAAGTATACTTCATTTTATTTAATTTTTTATGCGAATTAGTAAACCTTTCGCATGGAAAGATGTCTCTTTTGCATTTGATATTGTAAATTCGTCATTATAGAAACCAAGATTTCTAATGATATCTAATGATTAAATAAAAAATGTATAATATAATACTGATTTGAAATTTAAGAGTTTGATTATTTAGAAATAATCTAAAAGAATTTCATTCAATTCTCATATTCTAAGTCGATTCAATATTCATGATAACTGCAATATAAATTATATTCTATTTTAAGATACTGTGGGACAATAAAACGGAAAAAAACTAATTTATGAAAAATCATTATCGATGTCCTTTTTATTCATATGTTAGATACCGAAATAGCTATTAATCTGCACCGAATCGAGAAACATTTAACAAGCCGACAGCGCAATTTTCACCGTACACTTCGCCGTAAAAGTGACCAAGTCAAGTAGGAAAAAAATGATATCGTGGAAAAAAGGAAGAAAGTCTCGCGCGTGTAAGCACGACGATTCGGTGAAGAGAGAAGGAGAGAAGGGAAGGGAGCTCGAAAATTATTCCGATATGAAACTCATCGTGCGGTGTATCGCGTCAAAGGAGCCAATTTTAAAAAGCCCCTTCCAAGATTATCAGTGCCTCGTTGCGGCGGGATTAAAATACAAAAAGATGAGTCGACTAGCAGCTGGGAGTTAGAACGACACAGAAAAGAAAGGGGAGGAAGGAGAGGAGAGGAGAGAGCGAAAAGTGCGAAAAAGGGGAAGTGCTTGGGATTGGTAAACTTCCTCGTAATTTGTGTCCCACCGTGTCGCTTTGAGCTTCTTTTTTAAGCGATCGTGAATCTTCTCCTCTTCCCCCTGCGTCTTTTTACCTTTCCTCTTTCTCATCATGTTCAAATGAGAAGATTGGAGAAATTTTATTGGTGGGGGAGATTCGTAAAAATCGATCGGCAGAGACGGGAAAAATAGCGCGGGAGATGGATAGGTGGAAGAGAGTGGAAGAGGAAAAGCTCATGATTAAAAATATTTCAGCTTGTTGAATTATTTCACAACTACATAGCTCTATTGAAAGATCTCGTTGCGAAGAATTTCACCGTTCATTTTACAATTATTCATGAACACATGTTTGCTATAGATAATTTCAAGGTTATCTAGATAAAGATATAGACAAAAATCCATAAATTTATCTTAGATGAGCTAAAGATGATTTTGCTTTTACTTAATCTAGATGAAAGATGAGATAATTATTGCGATAATCTGGATAATTATCTAGATATTTTTGTTTATTTTAGAAGACTATAAATTTGTACTATATATTTGTAAAAAATGTGACGCAGATAAATGGGATATAAATGGGATATTAAAATCATAAACATATATTCTTTCTCTTTTCCTAAAGAATATTTAAATAATTTCAAAAAGGTATATAAATGATATGATAAATGTTTATTTATTAATTTATATTTATAATATATTTATAATATATTAATAATAATAATATGAAAAATATATTTTAGATATTTTAGATAGATTTGCATAATGAAAACGTCATCCTAAACAATTTTTAGATAAGATGACATATATTTTTCATCTGAGATAAAGATAAAGATACTTTGTATTTCTTAATCTAGTTAAAAATAAAGATGATCCATTTCTTTATCTAGATCCATTTAATTATCTAGATAATTTTATCTGGATACCAGCAAACACTGTTCATGAACTTAATAAATTTGCATCAGAGATCTTGTTTTGACATTTTTTATTATTATCTTATAGGATCATCTACGATTTTATCCTTTTGTGTTGATACATATACGTTAATATGTATATATTATATTGTAGCAATTTGCCAAATGTATACCTAGATTTCTTCATTAATCTCCTCAAGTGCAATGATTTATAAAATAGAAATTATTTTAAAATTTATTTTTGACGGTTTACATCGTAACAATTATCGAGTCTTTAAAAGTTTCGTTAAAATTGACTTTCAATCGATCGAAAAATTCGTCCTAAAAACAATCTCTCGACATATGTGAGATACCCTGTATGCTCGGAACTGCCATTATTACGAAAGGATGAGTGAATACGTTCGACTACCAAATTAACCACTAATTTGCGTACGCTAAAGTTTCGCCGATACCTCGAAGGCACGTTTCGAGAATACCACCCGGAATGTGTGCGATAAACGCATTACGAGAACTATTCATCGAGCGCAGAACTCGTTTACGACGCCTTTAACCCGAAACGTGTTTGCAAAGAATTCAAGTAGAGGATATGCAATGAACTTCTTGGAGAACCAAATGCTATCATATAATATATTTTCTTATATCTCCTCATAATCTTCGTCTTTCGATATCAAATATAATTTCAACGTATAAAATACTCTAATTTAAAAACTTTATAAGATTTTTAAATTACATTGATAAACATGAAAAATATTTCCGTCTCTAAAATATGTAGTTAATTCTTTTTAATTTTGATATAAAAAATATAATAATTAAAATTTTTAGTTAGCTTTAAAATTAAAATTTTTAGCTTTAATTTTTGTAATTCTTCTGTTAAGAAAGGAAATCAATTTCATTTCTTCAATTTCCTCAAATTTGAAATTTTGTGTTCAAAGAATTTAAGTTGGTATCAGCAAATATAAGAAAATTTATTATATGATTATATGTATTATATGACTATAACTTAATTTAAACCTATCTTTGATTTAAAACTAACATTTGATTTAAATCAGAAATAAGTTTAGGTTAAGTTATATCTTCCGAAAGTGGAGCTGCCCTCTCGTAAGGGAAAACCACTGTGTCGACGTATGTACTTTGCAAGATAAAATTAAATATTATTTATTCTGCATCTACCCTTGACCCTCGCTAAGAATAAACTTTATTTTGTCTTGCAAAGTACATATGTGAACTCATTAGGTCCTAATCTCTTTTTGTTGATAACTTATTAATAACGAGCACGAGCTGAAACCTTTATAAAATTATTCAGAGTGTTGATCTTGTGTGTGTGAGTGTGTGTGTGTGTGTGTGTGTGTGTGTGTGAGTGTGAGTGTGTGTGTGTGAGTGTGTGAGTGTGTGTGTGTGTGTGTGTGTGTGTGTGTGTGTGTGTGTGTATGTGACAATACATGAAAATTATGGAAATCGAAAGTGGCTGCCTATTATATCTGCATATTTATACTCATATTTCTTGTAATTCAGTGAATTTTCGTGGCTAATTAAGAAATAAAATATGGCCAATGCTTTTTGCTATTCCTATAATGGCGAATTCTTAAAAATCTTAAATGATTGTTATTTTTGTATGATACCTTCTCTTTAGTATGAAATGTCGAATTGAAAGAGTGAATTACCAATTATTCAAATATTTTAGAGACGATTTGTCCCTATGTCATCAGAAGAGCACATCTTGAAGCCTAATAAAGACATAGGAATTAGTTGGAAAATAATATTTGAGCTTTAATGTACATTAAATTCTTCCCCGAAAAAAGTTTATTAAATTAAATATTTTATTTTCTTAAGAAAGTGTTATTATTAAGTGTATTATTTCGGAACTTATAGAACTCTTTTTTTAATAAAAATATTGTCAACGTCTTTTTTTCGTCCCATTTTTAGAAAGAATTGACTTGATAAAAAAAAGAGAAAATTAATTTTTATATATTTAAAAAAATTTTTTTTGTGTTATTTTTAATTTATCCATTTTCTTATCTTTATTAGTATAATCTACGATTTTTATTGGACAATAATATATTAAAATTTGCTTAATTAATATTGACTGAAAAAGAATTTAAAAAAAATATCAGAGAAAGCAAATAGAATTTGCTTTGATTTTCTTTAAAATCGCATTTCTAAAACATTATATTTCTAATTATTATTACTGATTGAAGCGATGACATTTTATTGATTCCGTTTAAGAGGCTCCAATTGGAAAGTCTACAAAGATTTAGATTAAAAAATGTAATATCTTAGATACATGATTTTAAGATAACTAAATATTTCACTTATTCTTAATTATCAGAAACTATTTTACTCCTTCAAATTATTTTACTTCTCCATTTCGTGCGTGTATTTTGCTGATATGACAAAAAGATTTTTAAAAAATTAACTGTTAATTGAAGCTGATTTCTTTAAGATTTTACTGTTTGCAGCGCTATACTTATAATTGAAATTACTGTTAGATAATACTTATCAGATAATACTCTGATTCTATTTAAGAGATCAAGATATTTTTGGCGAAAATCTCACAAAATTCCAATTAAACCAGAAATTTTCCTATGCAAGCTATAATTTCTTCTCTCCTCCGGCCATAATAATATATCTTTGTACTATATATAAGTATACAATAAGCCAGCCGGAATTACATAGCTCTCATTTCTTTTTGTTGCCGCGTTATGGATCCTGCGACTCGTTAATTAAAGCGGCGACAAGCAGAGGTGCCCGTAGCTTAAGTATACTCACTGAAATCGACTTGATTAATTGATCGATGCGAGGTGAATGATCACGGTCGTGATTAAAGTGCCGAGTATATCGAATCGAAATACTTGCTACCGGTCATAACCGGCATCGCAGACGTTCGTTGATTGCGAGAATGTACTTTGCTTGAAACAATGATAGGTGAGACTTTTGATAGAATGCTGAACGAGTGTATTCTTGATTTTTAATTTTCGGAAAAGCCGATTTCTCTTCGCCGATTCCCGCAGCTGCGCGTGAATTGTGCGTAATATATTATTATAATTAACAGAGAGTCCGTCTCTCTTTCACGGCGTGTGTTTTATACATATGGAGAGGCGGCTTTCTTGAAATGATTTCCTGCTTCCGCTTTCACCTGCCACCATCGCAGGGAACTACGGAATCGCAGTAATTAATTTCGTAATGAAGATTCGTATCTCTAAACGTAAATTACATTTCTTTCTACATACAATGCGCGAGTTTCATCTTTATATATGTACTATTTTATTTTTTATTTAATAAAATTATTTTCCATCTCTTTTGAAAAAAAGTAAAGATTCTGGATAGAGATGTAAAAAAATCGTTTTTCTTCTTTCTAAAAAACGAACGTTGAAAGAAAGTAAATTTGAATTTTTTCATTATTTTTTAAATATATTTTTATTTTTTCTTTCTTCATATGTCTTTATTATATAATAGAAAACTAAAATAAGTTTTTATATTTTTAATTTATCTTTTTATGAAAATAATTTTAATGAATTAATGAGATTTTGCAATAAATTACATTAAACATGACACGATATAGATAATTTTCAGTTAGATGCACAATAAAAATATTTCTATTGTGTACTTAAAAATTATTCGAATTATGTGTTAAAATCATTTTAATCATAAAAATTTCTTTTGAAAAGAAAAATATAAAAATATTAGAATTTCAATTCTTTCTATTATATTAAAAAAGCAACTAAAATATATTTAAAAAAATAATAATAATGAGACAAAGCTCTTAATATACGTTTCGACATTCTAACTTGTGTTTCTTAAATATGTGATTAAAGAGACACAAATTAGTATTGAAATATTCACTTATTATCACTTATTATTAAAATACATATTGTACTAATTTTAATTGTCAACATTTAGTCTCTTAAAAATGTCTAACACTTTCAAATTATTATTTATATTTTTAAAAATTATTAATTTCTGTGTCTAATAAAGACAATTAATCCAAGTTCAATTTTGATTTGTTTTTGAAGAATTTACCTAATTATAAAAAATAATTATAAATAATAATTATATAACTATATAGCCAATTGAAATGCGATCTATATTTAAAATAATAATGATTAGTTCAAATCTATCATCCAGAAAACCAAAATGTAATATCAATTTACAATCAAAATATAAAGATGTTAAATATCTGGAAAAAGCAAAATTTTGAAAAAATAAGACTTGTTTTTTCACAAAAACTTATTACACAATAAAACAAATCTTATTCGATATTACTCGATAAATCAATTCTTTTCTACTTATTTTTTAATTCTGAGATTTTTCTTCATAATTGTCGCAATGCGCCTTTTTATTAAGCTTCCTTTAAAGTACCCGAGGAAAAATCTATCCCAATTTCGAAGAATGTAGCCAAATTAAAATCGAATGCCTAGTACGACACTCCGCACATGTGCACATACACCATGATACGTGTGGCAGCGTTAGACGTTTGATTAATAGCGTCCGCGCTCATTGGTCACGCTACTAATAAAGGAGCGTTCACACGTATTAAAATCCTGGCCGCTCGCGAGCGCGCGAGCTAC
>JAPIVC010000878.1:0-17348 GCA_030586385.1 Camponotus fellah | reverse complement strand
TACGCATCAATTATGTCGCATGCATCTTGCGCTATTTGAAAATAAAGTGTTTATCTCGTCAGTACGCATCCAAATAGGTCTTATGGTCGGACGCTATCTGGAAAAAAGTGTTTTTCTCGTTTGTACGCATCCAAGTATGTCGCATGCGTCTTGCGCTATTGGAAAATAAAGTGTTTATCTCGTCAGTACGCATACAAATAGTTCTTATGGTCGGACGCTATCTGGAAAAAATTGTTTTTCTCGTCTGTACGCATCCAAGTATGTCGCATGCGTCTTGCGCTATTTGAAAATAAAGTGTTTTTCTCGTCTGTACGCATCCAAGTATGCCGAATGCGACTTGTGCTTTCTGGAGAAAAAGTGTTTTTCTCATCTGTACGCATCCAAGTATGTCGCATGCGTCTTGCGCTATATGAAAATAAAGTGTTTATCTTGTCAGTACATATCCAAATAGGTCTTATGGTCAGACGCTATCTGGAAAAAAAGTGTTTTTCTCGTCTGTACGCATCCAAGTATGTCGCATGCCTCTTGCGCTATTTGAAAATAAAGTGTTTATCTCGTCAGTACGCATCCAAGTATGTCAATGCGACTTGTGCTATCTGGAAAAAAAGTGTTTTTTCTCGTCTGTACGCATCCAAGTATGTCGCATGCGTCTTGCGCTATATGAAAATAAAGTGTTTATCTCGTCAGTACGCATCCAAATAGGTCTTATGGTCGGACGCTATCTGGAAAAAAATGTTTTTCTCGTCTGTACGCATCCAAGTATGTCGCATGCCTCTTGCGCTATTTGAAAATAAATTGTTTATCTCGTCAGTACGCATCCAAATAGGTCTTATGGTCGGACGCTATCTGGAAAAAAAGTGTATTTCTCGTCTGTACGCATCAAAGTATGTCGCATGCGTCTTGCGCTATTTGAAAATAAAGTGTTTTTCTCGTCTGTACGCATCCAAGTATGTCGAATGCGACTTGTGCTATCTGGAAAAAAGTGTTTTTCTCATCTGTACGCATCCAAGAATGTCGCATGCGTCTAGCGCTATTTGAAAATAAAGTGATTATCTCGTCAGTACACATCCTAATAGGTCTTATGGTTGGACACTACCTGGAAAAAAAGTGTTTTTCTCGTCTGTACGCATCCAAGTATGTCGCATGCGACTTGCGCTATTTGAAAATAAAGTGTTTATCTCGTCAGGACGCATACAAGTATGTCGCATGCGTCTTGCGCTATTTGAAAATAAAGTGTTTAACTCGTCAGTACGCATCCAAATAGGATTTATGGTCGGACGCTATCTGGAAAAAAAGTGTTTTTCTCATCTGTACGCATCAAAGTATGTCGCTCGCGTCTTGCGCTATTTGAAAATAAAGTGTTTTTCTCGTCTGTACGCATCCAAGTATGTCGAATGCGACTTGTGCTATCTGGAAAAAAAGTGTTTTTTCTTGTCTGTAGGCATCCAAGTATGTCGCATGCGTCTTGCGCTATTTGAAAATAAAGTGTTTATCTCGTCAGTACGCATCCAAATAGGTCTTATGTTCGGACGCTATCTGGAAAAAAATGTTTTTCTCGTCTGTACGCATCCAAGTATGTCGCATGCGTCTTGCGCTATTTGAAAATAAAGTGTTTATCTCGTCAGTACGCATCCAAATAGGTCTTATGGTCGGTCGCTATCTGGAAAAAAAGTGTTTTTCTCGTCTGTACGCATCAAAGTATGTCGCATGCGTCTTGCGCTATTTGAAAATAAAGTGTTTTTCTCGTCTGTACGCATCCAAATATGCCGAATGCGACGTGTGCATTCTGGAAAAAAAGTATTTTTCTCATCTGTACGCATCCAGTATGTCGCAAGCGTCTTGCGCTATTTGAAAATAAAGTGTTTTTTCTCGTCTGTACGCATCCAAGTATGTCGAATGCGACTTGTGCTATCTGGAAAAAAAAGTGTTTTTCACATCTGTACGCATCCAAGAATGTCGCATGCGTCTAGCGCTATTTGAAAATAAAGTGATTATCTCGTCAGTACACATCCAAATAGGTCTTATGGTTGGACACTACCTGGAAAAAAGTGTTTTTCTCGTCTGTACGCATCCAAGTATGTAGCATGCGACTTGCGCTATTTGAAATAAAGTGTTTATCTCGTCAGGACGCATACAAGTATGTCGCATGCGTCTTGCGCTATATGAAAATAAAGTGTTTATCTCGTCAGTACGCATCCAAATAGGTCTTATGGTCGGACGCTATCTGGAAAAAAAGTGTTTTTCTCGTCTGTACGCATCAAGTATGCCGCATGCGTCTTGCGCTATTTGAAATAAAGTGTTTTTCTCGTCTGTACGCATCCAAGTATGTCGAATGCGACTTGTGCTATCTGGGAAAAAAGTGTTTTTTCTCATCTGTACGCATCCAAGTATGTCGCATGCGTCTTGCGCTATTTGAAAATAAAGTGATTATCTCGTCAGTCCACATCCAAATAGGTCTTATGGTTGGACACTATCTGGAAAAAAGTGTTTTTCTCGTCTGTACGCATCCATGTATGTCGCATGCGACTTGCGCTATTTGAAAATAAAGTGTTTATCACGTCAGACGCAACAAGTATGTCGCATGCGTCTTGCGCTATTTGAAAATAAAGTGTTTAACTCGTCAGTACGCATCCAAATAGGATTTATGGTCGGACGCTATCTGGAAAAAAGTGTTTTTCTCATCTGTACGCATCAAAGTATGTCGCTCGCGTCTTGCGCTATTTGAAAATAAAGTGCACGCATCCAAGTATTTCGAATGCGACTTGTGCTATCTGGAAAAAAAGTTTTTTTCTAGTCTGTAGGCATCCAAGTATGTCGCATGCGTCTTGCGCTATTTGAAAATAAAGTGTTTATCTCGTCAGTACGCATCCAAATAGGTCTTATGGTCGGACGCTATCTGGAAAAAAGTTTTTTTCTCGTCTGTACGCATCCAAGTATGTCGCATGCGTCTTGCGCTATTTGAAAATAAAGTGTTTTTCTCGTCTGTACACATAGATAGCGTCCGACCATAACCTCTGGATGCGTACTGACGAGATAAACCTTTCATTTTTCAATACGCAATACGCATGCGACATCCTGAAAAACCACTTTTTCAAATAGCGCAAGTCTCGTCGGCATACGGATGCTGGTGAAGAAACATACCACTTTTCAGGTAGTGTCCGACCATAAGACCTATTTGGATGTGTACTGACGAGATAATCACTTTTTTTCAAATAGCGCTAGACGGCCTGCGACATACGGATGCGGACAAAAAACTTTTTTTCAGTGCACAAGTCACATTCGGCATCGGATGCGGCTGGGTGAAACACTTTTGAATAGCGCAAGACGCATGCGACATACTTTGATGCGTACAGACGAGAACTTTTTTCCGGATAGCGTCCGACCATAAGACCTATTTGGTTGCGTACTGATGAGATAAACACTTTATTTTCAAATAGCGCAAAAGTAAATGCATGCCTGGATGCGTATAGACGAGAAAAAACTTTTCCCAGGTAGCGTCTGACCATAAGATCTATTTGATGTGCTGACAAGATAAACACTTTATTTTCATATAAGAACGCATACAATTGGACAGGCGAAAAAACTGCCAGTAACCACCACATTGGGCTTCTTGGTGCGTCAGCAGACGAAAAAATTTTAACACAGGGCTGGCATGCGACATATGGATGCGTAGAAAAAACACTTTTTTTCGAGATAACGTCCGACCATAAGATCTTTTGGATGCGTACCATTTATATTTTCAAAAGGCTGGGCTCACGTGTTGGAACGCGGGGAGAAACAATTTTTTCCAGATAGCATAAGCGTTCCGACATGCCCGGATGCGTTCTCAGGGAGACGGCACCTTATTTTCAAATAGCGCAAGTCTGTCCGACAGGGATGCGTACGGGCCTTTTTTCGAGATAGCGTCCGACCATAAAACCTATTTGGATGCGTGCTTGTACGAGATAAAACTCTTTATTTTCAAATCGCTGGGTGGGCGGTGCATGCAGTTACATTAAAAATATTTTTTTCCAGATGGCGTCCGACCATAACTGTTTGGATGCGTACTGACGAGATAAACACTTTATTTTCAAATAGCGCAAGACGCATGCGCATACTTGGATGCGTCCTGACGAGATAAACACTTTATTTTTAAATAGCGCAAGACGCATGCGACATACTTGGATGCGTACAAACGAGAAAAACACTTTTTTTCCAGATAGCGTCCGACCATAAGACCTATTTGGATGCGTATTGACGAGATAAACACTTTATTTTCAAATAGCGCAAGATGCATGCGACATACTTGATGCGTAGAATCAAGAAAACACTTTTTTCCAGATAGCGTCTGACCATAAGACCTATTTGGATGTGTACTGACAAGATAAACACTTTATTTTCATATAGCGCAAGACGCATGCGATATACTTGGATGCGTACAGATGAGAAAAACACTTTTTCTCCAGAAAGCACAAGTCGCATTCGGCATACTTGGATGCGTACAGAAGAGAAAAACACTTTATTTTCAAATAGCGCAAGACGCATGCGACATACTTGGATGCGTACAGACGAGAAAAAACTTTTTTTTCCAGATAGCGTCCGACCATAAGACCTTTTTGGATGCGTCTGACGAGATAAACACTTTATTTTCAAATAGCGCAAGACGCATGCGACATACTTGGGTGCGTAAAAACGAGAAAAACATTTTTTTTCCAGATAGCGTCCGACCATAAGACCTACTTGGATGCGAACTGACGAGATAAACACTTTATTTTCAAATAGCGCAAGATGCATGCGACATACTTGGATGCGTACAGACGAGAAAAATTTTTTTTTTCCGGATAGCGTCCGACCATAAGACCTATTTGGATGTGTACTGACGAGATAAAGACTTTATTTTTATATAGCGCAAGACGCATGCGACATACTTGTATGCGTACAAACGAGAAGAACACTTTTTTCCAGAAAGCGTTCGACCATAAGACCTATTTGGATGCGTACTGACGAGATAAACACTTTATTTTCAAATAGCGCAAGACGCATGCGACATACTTGGATGCGTACAGACGAGAAAAAACAATTTTTTTCCAGATAGCACAAGTCGCATTCGACAATACTTGGATGCGTACTGACGAGATAAACACTTTATTTTCAAATAGCGCAAGATGCATGCGACATACTTGGATGCGTACAGACGAGAAAAAACACTTTTTTCCAGATAGCGTCCGACCATAAGACCTATTTCGATGTGTACTGACGAGATAAACACTTTATTTTCAAATAGCGCAAGACGCATGCGACATACTTGGATGCGTACAGATAAGAAAAACACTTTTTTTCCAGATAGCACAAATCGCATTCGACATACTTGGATGCGTACAGACGAGAAGAACACTTTTTTCCAGATAGCGTCCGACCATAAGACCTATTTGGATGCGTACTCAAAAGATAAACATTTTTTTTCATATAGCGCAAGACGCATGCGACATACTTGGATGCGTACAGACGAGAAAAACACTTTTTACAGATAGCGTCCGACCATAAGACCTATTTGGATGCGTACTGACGAGATAAACACTTTATTTTCATATAGCGCAAGACGCATGCGACATACTTGGATGCGTACAGACGAGAAAAACACTTTTTACAGATAGCGTCCGACCATAAGACCTATTTGGATGTGTACTGACAAGATAAACACTTTATTTTCATATAGCGCAAGACGCATTCGACATACATGGATGCGTACAGATGAGAAAAACACTTTTTTTCCAGAAAGCACAAGTCGCATTCGGCATACTTGGATACGTACAGACGAGATAAACGCTTTATTTTCAAATAGCGCAAGACGCAAGCGACATACTTGGATGCGTACAGACGAGAAAAACACTTTTTTTCCAAATAGCGTGCGACCATAAGACCTATTTGGATGCGTACTGACGAGATAAACACTTTATTTTCATATAGCGCAAGACGCATGCGACATACTTGGATGCGTCCTGACGAGATAAACACTTTATTTTCAAATAGCGCAAGACGCGAGGGACATACTTGGATGCGTACAGACGAGAAAAAATTTTTTCCAGGTAGTGTCCAACCATAAGACCTATTTGGATGTGTACTGACGAGATAATCACTTTATTTTCAAATAGCGCTAGACGCATGCGACATTCTTGGATGCGTACAGATGAGAAAAACACTTTTTTCCAGATAGCACAAGTCGCATTCGACATACTTGGATGCGAACTGCGACGAAAAAACACTTTATTTTCAAATAGCGCAAGACGCATGCGACATACTTGGATGCGTACAAATGAGAAAAATACCTTTTTTCCAGAATGCACAATTCGCATTCGACATACTTGGATGCGTACTGACGAGATAAACACTTTATATTCAAATAGCGCAAGGTGCATGCGACATACTTAATGCGTACAGACGAGAAAAAACACTTTTTTTTTCCAGATAGCGTCTGACCATAAGACCTATTTGGATGTGTACTGACAAGATAAACACTTTATTTTCATATAGCGCAAGACGCATGCGACATACTTGGATGCGTACAGATGAGAAAAACACTTTTTCTCCAGAAAGCACAAGTCGCATTCGGCATACTTGGATGTGTACTGACGAGATAAAGACTTTATTTTCATATAGCGCAAGACGCATGCTACATACTTGGATGCGTACAGACGAGAAAAACATTTTTTTCCAGAAAGCGTTCGACCATAAGACCTATTTGGATGCGTACTGACGAGATAAACACTTTATTTTCAAATAGCGCAAGACGCATGCGACATACTTGGATGCGTCCTGACGAGTTAAACACTTTATTTTCAAATAGGGCAAGTCTCATGCGACATACTTGGATGCGTACTGACGAGATAAAGACTTTATTTTCATATAGCGCAAGACGCATGCTACATACTTGGATGCGTACAGACGAGAAAAACACTTTTTTTTCCAGAAAGCGTTCGACCATAAGACCTATTTGGATGCGTACTGACGAGATAAACACTTTATTTTCAAATAGCGCAAGACGCATGCGACATACTTGGATGCGTCCTGACGAGTTAAACACTTTATTTTCAAATAGCGCAAGTCTCATGCGACATACTTGGATGCGTACAGACGAGAAAAACACTTTTTTTTCAGGTAATGTCCGACCATAAGACCTATTTGGATGTGTACTGACGCGGATAATCATTTTTTTTTCAAATAGCGCTAGACGCATGCGACATACTTGGATGCGTACAGATGAGAAAAACACTTTTTTTCCAGAATGCACAAGTCGCATTCGGCATACTTGGATGCGTACAGACGAGAAAAACACTTTATTTTCAAATAGCGCAAGACGCGTGCGACATACTTGGATGCGTACAGATAAGAAAAAACATTTTTTTTCCAGATAGCACAAATCGCATTCGACATACTTGGATGCGTACGGACGGAAAAAACACTTTATTTTCAAATAGCGCAAGACGCGAGCGACATACTTGGATGCGTACAGATGAGAAAAACACTTTTTTTCCGGATAGCAGAAGTCGCATTCGACATACTTGGATGCGTACAGACGAGAAAAACACTTTTTTTCCAGATAGCTCAAGTCGCATGCGGCATACATGGATGCGTACAGATGAGAAAAACCCTTTTTTCCAGTTAGCGTCCGACCATAAAACTTATTTGGATGCGTACTGACGAGATAAACACTTTATTTTCAAAAAACCGTCGCATGCGACATACTTGGATGCATACAGACGAGAAAAACACTTTTTTTCCAGATAGCGTCCGATCATAAGACGTATTTGGATGCGTACTGACGAGATAAACACTTTATTTTCATATAGCGCAAGACGCATGCGACATACTTGGATGCGTACAGATGAGAAAAACACTTTTTTTCCAGAAAGCACAAGTCGCATTCGGCATACTTGGATGTGTACTGACGAGATAAAGACTTTATTTTCATATAGCGCAAGACGCATGCGACATACTTGGATGCGTACAGACGAGAAAAACACTTTTTTCCAGAAAGCGTTCGACCATAAGACCTATTTGGATGCGTACTGACGAGATAAACACTTTATTTTCAAATAGCGCAAGACGCATGCGACATACTTGGATGCGTACAGACGAGAAAAACCCTTTTTTTCCAGTTAGCGTCCGACCATAAAACTTATTTGGATGCGTACTGACGAGATAAACACTTTATTTTCAAATAGCGCAAGTCGCATGCGACATACTTGGATGCATACAGACGAGAAAAACACTTTTTTTCCAGATAGCGTCCGACCATAAGACCTATTTGGATGCGTACTGACGAGATAAACACTTTATTTTCAAATAGCGCAAGACGCATGCGACATACTTGGATGCGTACAGACGAGAAAAACACTTTTTCCCAGATAGCGTCCGACCATAAAACCTATTTGGATGCGTACTGACGAGATAAACACTTTATTTTCAAATAGCGCAAGACGCATGCGACATACTTGGATGCGTACAGACGAGAAAAACATTTTTTCCAGATAGCGTATGAACATAAGACCTATTTGGATGTGTACTGACAAGATAAACACTTTATTTTCATATAGCGCAAGACGCATGCGACATACATGGATGCGTACAGACGAGAAAAACAATTTTTTTCAAGATAGCGCAAGTCGCATGCGGCATACATGGATGCGTACAGACGAGAAAAAACCCTTATTTTTCCAGTTAGCGTCCGACCATATGACGTATTTGGATGCGTACTGACGAGATAAACACTTTATTTTCAAATAGCGCAAGACACATGCGACATACTTGGATGCGTACAGACGAGAAAAACACTTTTTTCCAGATAGCGTCCGACCATAAGACCTGTTTGGATGCGTACTGACCGAGATAAACACTTTATTTTCATATAGCGCAAGACGCATGCGACATACTTGGATGCGTACAGACGAGAAAAACAATTTTTTTCCCAGATAGCGCAAGTCGCATGCGACATACCTTGGATGCGTACTGACGAGAAAAACTCTTTATTTTCAAATAGCGCAAGACGCGTGCGACATACTTGGATGCGTACAGACGAGAAAAACACTTTTTCCAGATAGCACAAGTCGCATTCGACATACTTGGATGCGTACTGACGAGATAAACACTTTATTTTAAAATATCGCAAGACGCATGCGACATACTTGGATGCGTACAGATAAGAAAAACACATTTTTTTCCAGATAGCACAAATCGCATTCGACATACTTGGATGCGTACGGACGAGAAAAACACTTTATTTTCAAATAGCGCAAGACACGAGCGACATACTGGATGCGTACAGATGAGAAAAACACTTTTTTTCGGATAGCAGAAGTCGCATTCGACATACTTGGATGCGTACAGACGAGAAAAAACACTTTTTTCCAGATAGCTCAAGTCGCATGCGGCATATATGGATGCGTACAGATGAGAAAAAACCCTTTTTTCCAGTTAGCGTCCGACCATAAAACTTATTTGGATGCGTACTGACGAGATAAACACTTTATTTTCAAATATCGCAAGACGCATGCGACATACTTGGATGCGTACAGATAAGAAAAACATTTTTTTTCCAGATAGCACAAATCGCATTCGACATACTTGGATGCGTACAGACGAGAAAAACACTTTATTTTTCAAAATCGCAAGACGCATGCGACATACTTGGATGCGTACAGATAAGAAAAAACTTTTTTTCCAGATAGCACAAATCGCATTCGACATACTTGGATGCGTACGGACGAGAAAAAACACTTTATTTTAAATAGCGCAAGACGCGAGCGACATACTTTGATGCGTACAGATGAGAAAAACACTTTTTTTCCGGATAGCAGAAGTCGCATTCGACACACTTGGATGCGTACAGACGAGAAAAAACCACTTTTTTCCAGATAGCTCAAAGCCGCATGCGGCATACATGGATGCGTACAGATGAGAAAAACCCTTTTTTTCCAGTTAGCGTCCGACCATAAAACTTATTTGGATGCGTACTGACGAGATAAACACTTTATTTTCAAATAGCACAAGTCGCATGCGACATACTTGGATGCATACAGACGAGAAAAAAATTTTTTTCCAGATAGCGTCCGATCATAAGACGTATTTGGATGCGTACTGACGAGATAAACACTTTATTTTCAGATAGCGCTAGACGCATGCGACATACTTGGATGCGTACAGATGAGAAAAACACTTTTTTCTCCAGAAGCACAAGTCGCATTCGGCATACTTGGATGTGTACTGACGAGATAAAGACTTTATTTTCATATAGCGCAAGACGCATGCGACATACTTGGATGCGTACAGACGAGAAAAAACACTTTTTTTCCAGAAAGCGCAAGACGCATGCGACATACTTGGATGCGTACAGAGGAGAAAAACAATTTTTTTCCGGATAGCGTCCGACCATAAGACCTATTTGGATGCGTACTGACGAGATAAACACCTTTATTTTCAAATAGCGCAAGACGCATGCGACATACTTGGATGCGTACAGACGAGAAAAACATTTTTTCCAGATAGCGTCTGACCATAAGACCTATTTGGATGTGTACTGACAAGATAAACACTTTATTTTCATATAGCGCAAGACGCATGCGACATACTTGGATGCGTACAGACGAGAAAAACACTTTTTTTCCAGAAAGCGCAAGTCGCATGCGGCATACATGGATGCGTACAGACGAGAAAAACCCTTTTTTCCGGATAGCGTCCGACCATAAGACCTATTTGGATGCGTACAGATGAGAAAAAACATTTTTTCCTGATACCACAAGTAGCATTCGACATATTTAGATGCGTACAGACGAGAAAAATAATTTATTTTCAAATAGCGCAAGACGCGTGCGACATACTTGGATGCGTACAAACGAGAAAAACACTTTTTTCAGATTGGCGTCCGACTATAGGACCTATTTGGATGCGTACTGATGAGATAAACTCTTTATTTTCAAATAGCGCAAGACGCATGTGACATACTTGGATGCGTACAGACGAGAAAAAACTTTTTTCCAGATAGCGTCCGAACATAAGACGTATTTGGATGCGTACTGACGAGATAAACATTTTATTTTCATATAGCGCAAAACGCATGCGACATACTTGGATGCGTACAGATGAGAAAAACACTTTTTCTCCAGAAAGCATAAGTCGCATTCGGCATACTTGGATGCATACTGACGAGATAAACACTTTATTTTCAAATAGCGCATGACGCATGCGACATACTTGGATGTGTACAGACGAGAAAAACACTTTTTTTCCAGAAAGCGTTCGACCATAAGACCTATTTGGATGCGTACTGACGAGATAAACACTTTATTTTCAAATAGCGCAAGACGCATGCGGCATACTTGGATGCGTACAGACGAGAAAAACAATTTTTTTCCAGAAAGCACAAGTCTCATTCGGCATACTTGGATGCGTACAGACGAGAAAAACACTTTATTTTCAAATAGCGCATGACGCATGCGACATACTTGGATGCGTACAGACGAGAAAAACACTTTTTTTCCAGATAGCGTCCGACCATAAGAACTATTTGGATATGTACTGACAAGAAAAACACTTTTTTTTCAGATAGCGCAAGTCGCATGCGGCATACATGGATGCGTACAGATGAGAAAACACTTTTTTCCAGTTAGCGTCCGACCATAAAACTTATTTGGATGCGTACTGACGAGATAAACACTTTATTTTCAAATAGCGCAAGTCGCATGCGACATACTTGGATGCATACAGACGAGAAAAACACTTTTTTTCCAGATAGCGTCCGACCATAAGACGTATTTGGATGCGTACTGACGAGATAAACACTTTATTTTCATATAGCGCAAGTCGCATTCGGCATACTTGGATGCGTACAGACGAGAAAAAACACTTTATTTTCAAAAGCGCAAGACGCATGCGACATACTTTGATGCGTACAGACGAGAAAAACACTTTTTTCCAGATAGCGTCCGACCATAAGACCTATTTGGATGCGTACTGACGAGATAAACACTTTATTTTCAAATAGCGCAAGATGCATGCGACATACTTGGATGCGTACAGACGAGAAAAACACTTTTTTTCCAGATAGCGTCTGACCATATGACCTATTTGGATGTGTACTGACAAGATAAACACTTTATTTTCATATAGCGCAAGACGCATGCGACATATTTGGATGCGTACAGATGAGAAAAACACTTTTTCTCCAGAAAGCAAAAGTCGCATTCGGCATAATTGGATGCGTACAGACGAGAAAAACACTTTATTTTCAAAAGCGCAAGTCGCATGCGACATTCTTGGATGCGTACAGACAAGAAAAACACTTTATTTTTAAATAGCGCAAGTCGCATGCGACATAATTGGATGCATACAGACGAGAAAAACACTTTTTTCCAGATAGCGTCCGACCATAAGACGTATTTGGATGCGTACTGACGAGATAAACACTTTATTTTCATATAGCGCAAGTCGCATTCGGCATACTTGGATGCGTACAGACGAGAAAAGCACTTTATTTTCAAATAGCGCAAGACGCATGCGACATACTTTGATGCGTACAGACGAGAAAAACACTTTTTTTCCAGATAGCGTCCGACCATAAGACCTATTTGGATGCGTACTGACGAGATAAACAATTTATTTTCATATAGCGCAAGACGCATGCGACATACTTGGATGCGTACAGATGAGAAAAACACTTTTTTCCAGATAGCACAAGTCGCATTCGGCATACTTGGATGCGTACTGACGAGATAAACACTTTATTTTCATATAGCGCAAGACGCATGCGACATACTTGGATGCGTACAGATGAGAAAAAACACTTTTTCCCAGATAGCGTTCGACCATAAGACCTATTTGGATGCGTACTGACGAGATAAACACTTTATTTTCAAATAGCGCAAGACGCATGCGACATACTTGGATGCGTACAGACGAGAAAAACACTTTTTCGAGCGTCCGCTTGTGGCGACAAACTTTATTTTCAAATAGCGCAAGACGCATGCGACATACTTGGATGCGTACAGACGAGAAAAACACTTTTTTTCCAGATAGCGTCCGACCATAAGACCTATTTGGATGCGTACTGACGAGATAAACACTTTTTCAGCGCAGCGGCTTGCGTACAAGAAAAACACTTTTTTCCAGATAGCGTCCGACCATAAGACCTATTTGGATGCGTACTGACGAGATAAACACTTTATTTTCAAATAGCGCAAGACGCATGCGACATACTTGGATGCGTACAGACGAGAAAAAACACTTTTTTCCAGATAGCGTCCGACCATAAGACCTATTTGGATGCGTACTGACGAGATAAACACTTTATTTTCATATAGCGCAAGTCGCATGCGGCATACTTGGATGCGTACAGACGAGAAAAACACTTTATTTTCAAATAGCGCAAGACGCATGCGACATACTTGGATGCGTACAGACGAGAAAAACACTTTTTTTTCCAGATAGCGTCCGACCATAAGACCTATTTGGATGCGTACTCGAGATAAACACTTTATTTTCAAATAGCGCAAGACGCATGCGACATACTTGGATGCGTAGAGAGAAAACACTTTTTCCAGATAGCGTCTGACCATAAGACCTATTTGGATGCGTACTGACGAGATAAACACTTTATTTTCATATAGCGCAAGACGCATGCGACATATTTGGATGCGTCAGATGAGAAAACCTTTTCAGCCACTTGATGCGTACAGACGAGAAAAACACTTTATTTTCAAATAGCGCAAGTCGCATGCGACATTCTTGGATGCGTACTGACGAGATAAACACTTTATTTTCAAATAGCGCAAGACGCATGCGGCATACTGGATGCGTACAGACGAGAAAAACACTTTTTTTCCAGATAGCGTCCGACCATAAGACCTATTTGGATGCGTACTGACGAGATAAACACTTTATTTTCATATAGCGCAAGTCGCATGCGACATACCTGGATGCGTACAGACGAGAAAAACACTTTATTTTCAAATAGCGCAAGACGCATGCGACATACTTGATGCACAGCAGAAAATCTTTCCGAGTCCGACCATAAGACCTATTTGGATGTGTACTGACGAGATAAACAATTTATTTTCAAATAGCGCAAGACGCATGCGACATACTTGATGCGTACAGACGAGAAAAAACACTTTTTTTCCAGATAGCACAAGTCGCATTCGACATACTTGGATGTGTACTGACGAGATAAACACTTTATTTTCATATAGCGCAAGACGCATGCGACATACTTGGATGCGTAAAGATGAGAAAAAACACTTTTTTCCAGATATCGTCCGACCATAAGACCTATTTGGATGCGTACTGACGAGATAAACACTTTATTTTCAAATAGCGCAAGACGCATGCGACATACTTGGATGCGTACAGACGAGAAAAACACTTTTTTCCAGATAGCGTCCGACCATAAGACCTATTTGGATGTGTACTGACGAGATAAATACTTTATTTTTATATAGCGCAAGACGCATGCGACATACTTGGATGCGTACAGACGAGAAAAACACTTTTTCCCGAATGGCGTCCGACCATAAGACCTATTTGGATGCGTACTGACGAGATAAACACTTTATTTTCAAATAGCGCTGAACACGTGCGACATACTTGGATGCGTACAGATGAGAAAAACACTTTTTCTCCAGAAAGCACAAGTCGCATTCGGCATACTTGGATGCGTACAGACGAGGAAAACACTTTATTTTCAAATAGCGCAAGACGCATGCGACATACTTGGATGCGCACAGACAGAAAAACACTTTTTCCGTGCACAAGTCGCATTCGACATACTTGGATGCGTACAGACGAGAAAAACACTTTTTCCGAGCGTCCGCGGGACACAGAAACATTATTTTCATATAGCGCAAGACGCATGCGACACGGATGCGTACAGACGAGAAAAACACTTTTTTCCAGATAGCGTCCGACCATAAGACCTATTTGGATGCGTACTGACGAGATAAACACTTTATTTTCATATAGCGCAAGACGCATGCGACATACTTGGATGCGTCCTGACGAGATAAACACTTTACTTTCAAATAGCGCAAGACGCATGCGACATACTTGGATGCGTACAGACGAGAAAAACCCAATTTGCGGTGAAACCATAAGACCTATTTGGATGCGTACTGACGGATAAACACTTTATTTTCATATAGCGCAAGACGCATGCGACACTACGGATGCGTCGACAGCTTCACTTTCAATAGCGCAAGTCGCATACTGGAGCGACCGCCAATAACACTTTACTGGATCTAAAAGGCCATTTGGATGATGATACACCAGATGCACAAGTCGCATTCGCCTGGGGCTTTATTTTCAAATAGCGCAAGACGCATGCGACATACTTGGATGCGTACAAATGAGAAAAATACTTTTTTCCAGAATGCACAAGTCGCATTCGACATACTTGGATGCGTACTGACGAGATAAACACTTTATATTCAAATAGCGCAAGGTGCATGCGACATACTTAATGCGTACAGACGGAAAAAACACTTTTTTCCAGATAGCGTCGGACCATAAGACCTATTTGGATGTGTACTGACAAGATAAACACTTTATTTTCATATAGCGCAAGACGCATGCGACATACTTGGATGCGTACAGATGAGAAAAACACTTTTTCTCCAGAAAGCACAAGTCGCATTCGGCATACTTGGATGCGTACAGACGAGAAAAACACTTTATTTTCAAATAGCGCAAGACGCATGCGACATACTTGGATGCGTACAGACGAGAAAAACACTTTTTTCCCAGATAGCGTCCGACCATAAGACCTATTTGGATGCGTACTGACGAGGTAAAGAATTTATTTTCATATAGCGCAAAACGCATGCGACATACTATGGTATACGGAAAACACTTTTCGCCAAGCGCATCGGCATACTTGGCGGTCGCGTAAAGACTTTATTTTCATATAGCGCAAGACGCATGCTACATACTTGGATGCGTACAGACGAGAAAAACACTTTTTTCCAGAAAGCGTTCGACCATAAGACCTATTTGGATGCGTACTGACGAGATAAACACTTTATTTTCAAATAGCGCAAGACGCATGCGACATACTTGGATGCGTCCTGACGAGTTAAACACTTTATTTTCAAATAGCGCAAGTCTCATGCGACATACTTGGATGCGTACAGACGAGAAAAAACACTTTTTTCAGGTAGTGTCCGACCATAAGACCTATTTGGATGTGTACTGACGAGATAATCACTTTATTTTCAAATAGCGCTAGACGCGTGGACATACTTGGATGCGTACAGATGAGAAAAACACTTTTTTCCAGAATGCACAAGTCGCATTCGGCATGCCTGGATGCGTACAGACGAGAAAACACTTTATTTTCAAATAGCGCAAGACGCATGCGACATACTTTGATGCGTACAGACGAGAAAAACACTTTTTTTCCGGATAGCGTTCGACCATAAGACCTATTTGGATGTGTACTGACAAGATAAACACTTTATTTTCATAGCGCAAGACGCATGCGACATACTTGGATGCGTACAGACGAGAAAAACACTTTTTTTCCAGAAAGCGTTCGACCATAAGACCTATTTGGATGCATACTGACGAGATAAACACTTTATTTTCAAATAGCGCAAGACGCATGCGGCATACTTGGATGCGTACTGACGAGATAAACACTTTATTTCCGTCGCACAAGACGCATGCGACATACTTGGATGCGTACAGATGAGAAAAACACTTTTTCTCCAGAAAGCACAAGTCGCATTCGGCATACTTGGATGCGTACTGACGAGGAAAAACACTTTATTTTCAAATAGCGCAAGACGCATGCGACATACTTGGATGCGTCCTGACGAGTTAAACACTTTATTTTCAAATAGCGCAAGTCTCATGCGACATACTTGGATGCGTACAGACGAGAAAAACACTTTTTTTTCAGGTAGTGTCCGACCATAAGACCTATTTGGATGTGTACTGACGAGATAATCACTTTATTTTCAAATAGCGCTAGAAGCATGCGACATACTTGGATGCGTACAGATGAGAAAAACACTTTTTTCCAGAATGCACAAGTCGCATTCGGCATACTTGGATGCGTACAGACGAGAAAAACACTTTATTTTCAAATAGCGCAAGACGCGTGCGACATACTTGGATGCGTACAGACAAGAAAAATACTTTTTTTCCAGATAGCACAAGTCGCATTCGACATACTTGGAAGCGTTCAGGCGAGAAAAACACTTTATTTTCAAATAGCGCAAGACGCGAGCGACATACTTGGATGCGTACAGATGAGAAAAAACACTTTTTATCCAGATAGCGTCCGACCATGAAACCTATTTGGATGCGTACTGACGAGATAA
>JAPIVC010000877.1:0-10149 GCA_030586385.1 Camponotus fellah | reverse complement strand
CAACTCTGAGCCGTCCTGACACTCAGCCAAAGTCGACGGTACATACTCTGGATTCTAAGTTCCCGTGTTTCCGAGTCCGTCCTGAATACCAGTTTCGATTCTCCATTTTAGATTTTAAGTCCGCGTTTCTGTTACCGAATTCTCGATGTTACTCGTCTGCGCAGGATACACCACTCATTTCCGATGGCGTAATTCGCCACTGTCACACGCTTTTCTGGTGTAGTTTACCAGTCTCGATTTTCCGATCTAGAATTAAGTTCGCGAGTCTGTGATCGTCCGTTATCGCCTGTACGCGTTACCCGTGCACCAGATATTACTACTGTTTGATTATCTTAGTTTATTTTTTCGTATATTTTCTTTGCTTGTCCTTTTCTTGTATCATTCACACAATTACAAACACACTGACACACATACATTCACACACACGAACATTGTAAATAATTTTTAATAAATATATTTTAGTTAACCGAGAAATGTTCGCACAAGTTGGTTATTTCCCCCCCTTCGCTCGAATTCTGACTATCCGACAGGCCGGTCACGGGCGTGAAGAAAGGTGGACCGTTTTATGGCGCCCGAATCTGTCCAGTAGAGATTCAGCTTGTGCGCGTTCATTCGCGAAACCACGACAAATAATTTTTGTTTACATAGCTCCGTAAACGCAATAACCAAGGCGAGGCAGCGATGACCGTCCCTCGTGAAATTCGTGTTTACCTCGAAGCGACCGCGCGAAGACATCGCGAATGCGCACCTTATTCCGACGTATAAAAAGAGCCGTGCTCTAATATAAAACGACTTCGTCCGTCGCGGAAAATCAGTTGTTAGTCTCCAGCCGCCCAGTAGCAACATGTCGAAAGCTAAGGAGATGATAAGATAGCAAATCCTTTGGCGAGCTGTCGTGTGTAGCGACGATGACCGAAAAATACCACTGGCCAACCAAGTTTAATGTGTGAGCCGTTCCCACGAATGGGAAAGGCTCGTGCTCCACCACCCTTTCGGGTACACGCCACATTTTATATCCACTGTCTATCGAAACCGCCCCGAGCCGGGCGATGGAAAAATCCAGATACGCCCACGGGATCCTTATCGCGGGAATGGACAGTTCGGTCACCACCAGTGAGGCTCCCTCCTTCCACCCAGGCGCACCTAAAGCCGCCGATCCGCGCCTTTGCGTCCGACTCAGTGCAACCCCCCAACTGGCAGCGTACACGGGGAACCACGGGAAGGCCTGTCCATTTGCATCCTGCCTGGATACACGTTTCTGACCCTGTCGGGCGAGAGGAAGGGGGAGGTAGGTGGGGGGATGGCCGGCTCTTCGCCAAAGGCTTTAACCGTGCCGTTAAGGATTTAAAGGAAAATTTTAGGTGGAAGAGTCCTCCCTAACATTATCTAACGCGACGCGACCGCCGTTCGAAAGCACGGTGATCCCGAGAAGATTACGGGGCCGCGCTCTCATTAGCCGAAGGCTCCGACCTCTCCGGTTGAACGACGGACCCTACCCCTAGTATTGAATCTACGACTCGTATCCCTTAAGCCAAAGGGGTTTCTACAAAAGTCGGTAAACAATGCAAAAGCCTCTTGACTAGACACGAAGAAGCGTGCCACGTCTGGCCATTGCCGTTTACCTTCCGGAACTGCGCTGAGTAAGACCTCTCTCTGCGCATCGAACATAGGACATTCCAGCAAGAAGTGCTGGACCGAATCTGCCCTATCTCCACAAATGCACGCTTCACTATCGACGAGATTTAACGCGGCTAAACGAGACCTAAAATCACCGTGTCCAGTGAGGGCTTGCGTGCTCCAATGGTTCGGTTCTAACGAGCGCGCGTCTAATCTATCTCGCACGCTGCTAAAATAGGCGAACGTGGTACGACCCTTATTCGAAGAGGTCCACTTGGTCTGCCACATATTGATCGCCTCGTCCCTAATCTTACCTATCGCGGTCTTCCTATCTGTTCCGGCGGGTATCTCTACGTTACCGATCTTGGCGTCTTTTCCCGACCTAACATAGTATCGCGCGGCGTTTTCGCGAAGGATTATATCAATTGGAATCACTCCTCCGACGACGCAGAGCGATTCCCACGAGGCTGTACGATATGCGCCCGTCAGCGAAATAAGTACACGGCGCTGTAGCGATTTCAAGGTCCTAATATCACTCTCCGTACATAAATCGGCCCACCCCGCGGCGGCATAGGCTACTGTCGGCGCGAATACACCCCGGTATATCGTGGAGAGTGCCCTAAAACGAAGGCCCCAGGTGGCGCGTGCTAACCTACCTAATTTACCGAACAGCAACCCGACTTTGCTGCTAAGATACGCGCAGTGAGATCTAACTTTCAGATTTTTATCGATATGAACGCCAAGATACCTAACCGTTTCTTTAAATTGTATTTTCGCGTTACCGATTTTAATGATTGGCGGCCTATCCCCGAAGTCGACGGTTCTCTTTCTTGTCTTTCGCTTCCTATCCGGTCGCGCTCCTCCCCGTCTACCTATCGGATTTCGCGCGATCGCGTCAGACTTCAGAATGATGGCTTCAGTTTTACGCTCGGAAATCTGAAGCTTCGCGAACCTACACCATTCTGTTATTATATTAACTACACGCTGGCCTTCTGTCTCTAGTTCCCTACGCGAACTTCCACTTATGACGACCACGAGGTCGTCCGCGTACGCGGCAAATCTATCCGGAATCGTTTCTTCTAGTATTTTCAGAAGGCCGTCGAACATGAGGTTCCAGCAAGCCGGACCAAGAACGGAACCCTGCGGGCACCCCCTCGTTGCTCGCTTGGACACCTCCGCGGAACTAAGAGCGATCTTTACTTTACGGTCGTCAAAATAGCTCCGGAGCACCCCGAATACGTTTCGCGGACAATCGCGTTTCTTTAAGCTATCTAAAACGAGTGGCCACCAGACATTATCAAAAGCCCCGGAAATGTCGAAGAGAAGTGCAATGGCATATCTTCCCTTGGGAGACAGAGACCATTCGCCGCAACTCAACAACAGCATCCTCCGTCGACTTTCCAGGCATAAACCCGAACTGTCGACGGGAGACCTTATCCGGCGCCAATGACGTGTCCATCAGCCGGGATTTGAGAATCTTCTCAAAAAGCTTTCCTACCACGGAGAGGAGACAAATGGGTCTGTAGGATTTAGGGTCCCTCTCATCTTTGTCTTCGCCCTTCAGAAGGACTCGAAGCGAGCCCTCCTTCCAGACAGAAGGAAAGACGCCCCACTGGAGGCACCCATTGAAAAGCCTAGCTATTTGACCGGGGATTACACTACAGGCTGCCTTGAGAACGGCAACCTCTATTAAATCTAAACCCGGAGCTTTCTTGTTTCTAAATGTCTTAACCACGTTAGCCACTTCCTCCATCGTGATGAGAGGAGCGTCGGCTGTATCGGGAGCATTCCTACTCGTGACTCTAATTTCACGCTGCTCAGGCGTGTCCTCTGTCTCCCGGTCATCCGGAATGTGCGCGTCCAGAAAGTAGCTGGCGGTCTCCCTTAATGTTTGTGTGGAATATTCGCCACACCGGAGTGTGCTAAGCACCCCCTCAACCTGGAGTTTGTTCGCCTGTTGCTTATAAACGAAGCCCCAGGGCTCCTGGTTACCGTTCGATGTGACAAACTTCCGCCAGCTCGCGAGTCTCGTCCGCTTTATCTCCCTATTGTACTGCCTTAGTGAAGAACGGTACTTCGGCAGTATCAGGAAATAGGCAGGTTCCCCTCGCACCTTCTGGAGAATCCTATGAAGTCTGTACGACTTTTTCTTAAGTATCGTTAATTCTCTTGTCCACCACGGGTTGGACTTTCTAAATCTACGCTTTCTAGGCATCGACGCGACACAGGTCTCCGTGAGCACAACTGTGAGCGTTTCTGCCATCTTTTCTACCTCTACTGTGGAACACAGATCGATAGCCTCTAGTTGCGATCTTGAAAGATCTGTCAGGGTCTCAGAGAACCGTTCCCAGTCGGCCCGATTCGTATCGAACCTCGTGTTCCCAGCTCCCCGATCGCCACCCGACTCTTTGGGCACTCTCAATCTTATGTCCACCGCCCTATGGTCGCTGGTAGTCCAGTCACACCTCACCATCCAGTCACAGATGAACTTGCTCATGGAGGGCGACGCCAGGGTTACATCGATGAATGACGAGCCCCTTGTCGTCCAAAAGGTGGGTGGCTGTCCAGCATCATTGACCACTAACATGCCAAATGCCCTGATGAGGTCCTCGAGTTTGGCACCTCTATCGTCTGTCTCTTGGCGACCCCAGAGTGACGACCGAGCATTGGCGTCTACACCTATGATAAGTCTCTCCCCCCTCAGTGAACGAAGCACCGTCTCGAGGTGACTAAGGTGCTTTTCAATCTCGTCGCTGTACTGGAAGTAGCACGAGACGACATAGAAGGAAAAGCTGGGGGCCTGCACTTCCACACAGACACAGTGCGTAGTGCTAAGCTGCGAGACGAAGACCATTTGGAAGTCGGGATTACAGATCGCTACTGCTGCCCACGGACGTTGCGAGCGCACAGCGGCAACCTTCATCCCTACACCTAGCCCTACGAAGGTGTGGCTTGAGCCCTGCTTCCTGACGTGTGGTTCCTGCAATAACAGGACGTCAAGTCGCTTTCCGGCTACGAGCTGACGCACCTCGCCCGTTACCACAGCAGAACGTCGCATGTTCAGCTGCAGCATCCTAACTCCCGTGGACGCGTTTCCTACGCTAATCGCTGTATCTAGCCTATCTAATTCTTGTGGCACCGTGCCACTCGCTGTGTGGGGTGGGCTGGGGTCCGCGAATCTAACCGTCTTTCGCTCCGTTTTCGTATCGCTCGCGGATCTAAGCACGGGTCTAATCGCGGGCCTATTTATTTCGCGCACTACGCTATCGACTGTTTCGGAGTCTCGCACTAAGTCTATCGACGCGGACCTAATCTCGGTAATAAAACAACGTTCTAAAACGACGGACGCGGTTTTCATAACGGCTGCTTCGCGACGGACTAACGCGGTTCTAACGGCAGGAAGGCCGTAATCCCAGGGCTGTGCACCGTCGCGTTCTGTGTCTCGGGCCCGCGCGCGCACAGCTCGGTGAGGCGCTCTCGAGGAGGCGGAGGCCGCCACCGAGCACGCGGACGAGCAGACCCGCGACCCAACGACGGAGACACCCCGCGCTTCCCTAACAGCGGCCACGCCAGACCGGAAGCGGTCGGCCAGGCGGGCACTTCTCCTCACCACGTCAGAAATTGTGTTTTTAAAATTACCCATATTATTCCCACGAGTACGGTGGAAGAGGTGGTCAAACGACGCAGAGCCACCTTTACGCCGCAAAGCCTAAATACACCGGGAGGACGGCAGGTATCCCGGGATGAACCGTTCGCGACCGCGACATTTTGCGTCTACGCGATCATGCAGGCCCTAAGCACGGTTCCTACACCTTAGCCTTCAGACATCTGCGGACCGAACGCGACGAAAGCGACCGCGACGATAACGACGACCTAACGACGTCCATCGACGAGCCACAGACGGCACAATCGAACCCGAAATTTCCCGAAGAAACGATTTCCGCTATAGTCCCCGAAGGGAAAAGAATGCCGTTTTTAGGGGCATTCTGCAAGCGCCACATAAGAGCCCTTTGGCCAGCAGAGCTGACACCGACTCGTGGCTGAGCAGTGTTGAGACTATCCGCGGGACCGAACGCGACGAAGCGACCGCGACGACACGACGACCTAACGGCGCCTATCGACGAAGCCACCGACGGCACGATCTACCCGGAAGTTTCCGACGAAACGAAAACGAAACGAAACGAAAACGGAAGTCCACAATAGTCCCCGAAGGGAAAGAATGCCGTTTTTAAGGGCATTCTGTTAGTGCCACATAAGAGCCCTTTGGCCAGCAGAGCTGACACCGACTCGTGGCTGAGCAGTGTTGAGACTATCCGCGAGACCGAACGCGACGAAAGTGAACGCGGCGGCGACGACAAGGACAACGACCTAACGATGCCTATCGAGCCTATCGATCCTAACGAGACACAGACGGCAACAGCCGAAACCCGAAGATACCTGAAAATAAATAGAAATTAGTCACACACACACACACACACACACGCACACAAACATTCACACTCACACACACACTCACATTCACTCGTGGGAGTCACTGGGATCAGGGTTATCCCCGCCTCTGGCCCGGCGGGTGACTGAGTCACCCATCCAGTCCTTCGGGCGAGGGCCCCGACCGGCTCCCACTTTTCCCCACTGAGGGACGCCTCACGGCAGGAGCACCCACCGCTCGGCACCCTCATCCCGCGGGAGCACCCGCCAAGTCACGGGCAGAGAGCAAACCTCCCTCTGCAGTGCCGTGCCACTGGGCGATTGAAGTCAGGGCCGCCAACCCCTTCCAGCGATCGGGACTTGGTCCGTGTAAACACAGACTTCATCCCTATGGAGTCGCTGGGCTCCACTTGTACCCCCTTAGTGGG
Organism: Camponotus fellah; assembly: GCA_030586385.1. Taxonomy (NCBI): domain Eukaryota; kingdom Metazoa; phylum Arthropoda; class Insecta; order Hymenoptera; family Formicidae; genus Camponotus; species Camponotus fellah. Next base: position 3,676 of record JAPIVC010000877.1, on the reverse strand, counting down.
GGTACGGTGCGCTCTTCGCAACCCTTCCACCCCGAAGGGCTTCAGGACCGGGCTCCCCCACCACGACAAGGTGGCGCACAACGAGGGGGAGTAGATAGGGCCAGTTTAATGTGTGAGCCGTTCCCACGGATGGGAAAGGCTCGTGTCCACCCCCCGCCCTTTCGGGCACACGCCACATTTTATATCCACTGTCTATCGAAACCGCCCCGAGCCGGGCGATGGAAAAATCCAGATACGCCCACGGGATCCTTATCGCGGGAATGGACAGTTCGGTCACCACCAGTGAGGCTCCACTCCTTCCACCCAGGCGCACCTAAAGCCGCCGATCCGCGCCTTTGCGTCCGACTCAGTGCAACCCCCCACTGGCAGCGTACACGGGGAACCACGGGAAGGCCTGTCCATTTGCATCCTGCCTGGATACACGTTTCTGACCCTGTCGGGCGAGAGGAAGGGGGGAGGTAGGTGGGTGGGATGGCCGGCTCTTCGCCAAAGGCTTTAACCGTGCCGTTAAGGATTCAAAGGAAAATTTTAGGTGGAAGAGTCCTCCCTAACATTATCTAACGCGACGCGACCGCCGTTCGAAAGCACGGTGATCCCGAGAAGATTACGGGGCCGCGCTCTCATAGCCGAAGGCTCCGACCTCTCCGGTTGAACGACGGACCCTACCTAGTATTGAATCTACGACTCGTATCCCTTAAGCCAAAGGGTTTCGCTACAAAAGTCGGTAAACAATGCAAAAGCCTCTTGACTAGACACGAAGAAGCGTGCCACGTCTGGCCATTGCCGTTTACCTTCCGGAACTGCGCTGAGTAAGACCTCTCTCTGCGCATCGAACATAGGACATTCCAGCAAGAAGTGCTGGACCGAATCTGCCCTATCTCCACAAATGCACGCTTCACTATCGACGAGATTTAACGCGGCTAAACGAGACCTAAAATCACCGTGTCCAGTGAGGGCTTGCGTGCTCCAATGGTTCGGTTCTAACGAGCGCGCGTCTAATCTATCTCGCACGCTGCTAAAATAGGCGAACGTGGTACGACCCTTATTCGAAGAGGTCCACTTGGTCTGCCACATATCGATCGCCTCGTCCCTAATCTTACCTATCGCGGTCTTCCTATCTGTTCCGGCGGGTATCTCTACGTTACCGATCTTGGCGTCTTTTCCCGACCTAACATAGTATCGCGCGGTTTTCGCGAAGGATTATATCAATTGGAATCACTCCTCCGACGACGCAGAGCGATTCCCACGAGGCTGTACGATATGCGCCCGTCAGCGAAATAAGTACACGGCGTTGTAGCGATTTCAAGGTCCTAATATCACTCTCCGTACATAAATCGGCCCACCCCGCGGCGGCATAGGCTACTGTCGGCGCGAATACACCCCGGTATATCGTGGAGAGTGCCCTAAAACGAAGGCCCCAGGTGGCGCGTGCTAACCTACCTAATTTACCGAACAGCAACCCGACTTTGCTGCTAAGATACGCGCAGTGAGATCTAACTTTCAGATTTTTATCGATATGAACGCCAAGATACCTAACCGTTTCTTTAAATTGTATTTTCGCGTTATCGATTTTAATGATTGGCGGCCTATCCCCGAAGTCGACGGTTCTCTTTCCTTCCTTTCGCTTCCTATCCGGTCGCGCTCCTCCCCCGTCTACCTATCGGATTTCGCGCGATCGCGTCAGACTTCAGAATGATGGCTTCAGTTTTACGCTCGGAAATCTGAAGCTTCGCGAACCTACACCATTCTGTTATTATATTAACTACACGCTGGCCTTCTGTCTCTAGTTCCCTACGCGAACTTCCACTTATGACGACCACGAGGTCGTCCGCGTACGCGGCAAATCTATCCGGAATCGTTTCTTCTAGTATTTTCAGAAGGCCATCGAACATGAGGTTCCAGCAAGCCGGACCAAGAACGGAACCCTGCGGGCACCCCTCGTTGCTCGCTTGGACACCTCCGCGGAACTAAGAGCGATCTTTACTTTACGGTCGTCAAAATAGCTCCGGAGCACCCCGGAGAATACGTTTCGCGGACAATCGCGTTTCTTTAAGCTATCTAAAACGAGTGGCCACCAGACATTATCAAAAGGCCCGGAAATGTCGAAGAGAAGTGCAATGGCATATCTCCCTTCGGAGACAGAGACCATTCGCCGCAACTCAACAACAGCATCCTCCGTCGACTTTCCAGGCATAAACCCGAACTGTCGACGGGAGACCTTATCCGGCGCCAATGACGTGTCCAGATACATAAGTTCCCAGTAATAAAAACGAACGTTTCTGGACTCTCGTTGCAGGCCTTCTTCCCGCGTAATTTACAATTATTAAAAATGTTACGAGTATGCAGATGGAATACATAATTTTTACTATATATGCATGATTGAGGATAAACGACAAGATCACGATAGGGTTCAGACTAAATACCCTATAAACGCAATGTGAATTGGTTTTTACTAGATGCAGAATAGTGACTCGAAATCAGGTACCACTTGAATCCTAAAAGTGGTACATTACAAGTTAATTTCACTATATAAAGTTGTACTCAATAAAGTGAATACTCACAACATAACCCCATTCTGCAAAAAACTGTTCATTTCGTAAGACCATGTCGTTTACAAGATGAGTTGGTTACTGTCAAATAATAATCAAAGAGGTAGTCAGTTTATACCATACCGAACCTGAATTTTCAAATTTTTGGTAGCTTGTTTCTTTGAAGCAATTCTTTAATTTTTTTTAACTAAATACATTAAAATGCAAGTAAATTTATTTAATGGGCATGCCGGGGAAATTTTGATTTAATTCTCATTTTCTCTAATAACTGTAATTTTTTGGTAATTAAACAATTCAAATTTCGCACAATTATTTCAATCATTTTGAATTCCCCAATATATTCTAAACAATTGGGGAGATCATGAATTTCAATAAAGTAAGTTACACCCATGAGCCACTGTGAGTTTGTTTTTATATTCAAATCAATTTTTATATACCCGAATATAAGCTATTAAAATAATATTCTTCTTAACCAATGAAATGGCTATATAGCATCTCCATAATACTCTATTTAAAATAGTTTTCTATTTAAATACTTATAAGCGGACTATCTTATTAAAAAATGAATTATGAATCTATATATTGCAAAAAAAGAAAAAAATAAAAAAGATAATATATTACAATAAATAAAATTGGTTTACATCCAGATAATCAAGCGTGATTAATCATATTGAGCAAATTAATACATTACATTTGTATTATGTTTGTTATACCAGGATGTCAGGGAAGGGAGCGGTGCCGCTGGTTCCCAGTACCATTGGACACGTTGCAAATGGACATGGTTCAATTGGACACGAAATTTTTGGACACCGTTCTTTTCTTGGACACCGTTCATTTTGAACACAGTTCATTTGGACACCGTTCAGTTGGACACCGTTCAATTGGACACCGTTCAGTTGGACACAGGAATAAGCAACCTGTTCAGATGGACACAGAAAAATGCAACTTGTTCAGATGGACACAGGAATAAGCAACCTGTTCAGATGGGACAGCCTAGCCAGAAAGATGCAACTTGTTCAGATGGACACAAAAAAAATGCAACCCGGTTGTTCCAGATGGACACAATAAGGAATCTTAAGAACTTAACCGGTGTTCAGATGGACACAGGAATAACCAACCTGTTCAAA
>JAPIVC010000876.1:0-19927 GCA_030586385.1 Camponotus fellah | reverse complement strand
TTATAATATTATAACATTATAACATATGTAAATGAGGATTATTCATATATAATGTTAAAAGTTATATTATAATAATAATAATATTATAATATTATAACATTCTTTTAGATATATACTTTCAAATATTCATATCACAAGTTCACTATTTTGTGCAATTTAATTTTTCTTCTAACAGCTACTATGCGTGATAGCTAGTAGACTTCGTCGAAAATGTACGTGAGCGAACTGTATTACTTATTCCTGACAGTTATCTTGTGCTTTTATAAGCAGGCAACCCGTCGTATTGAGCTGTATGTTGACGAAACACCCTGTACATTCACATAATGCTTCCTGATGCGATAAAGATATTCTCATGCAAAATTTTGTCAACTGATCTTGGAGCGTTAAAATATTTTTGCTATTTCTCCCGGTTTTTGGTGAAGATTCCACGATGTTTCCAGTAATTTTATTGAAAAAAGATTTTAATATATTATATATATATTTTAATTATCGCAGGCTGCTTTATTTTCAATTGCTTCTTCTTCTGTCATTTCTTTTCTTTTCTCACTCTTTTTCCTTACGAGATAGTTTTTATCCGGCGGATCATTTCTTTTTTTAAGTTCTTTAATATTATCCTTTAACTGTTATATTGTCCTTTTACTGTTTGACTCAAAAATATTTCTCTTAATTGAAAAATATTTCAAAAATGTGAAATGTACAATGCAACATTTTTTAAAAAATTATAGCAGAAAGTAAATTGCCTTTTTTAAAGTGATGAAATTATTTATATATCTTACATTTATCATATATCTTACATTCATTATATGATCACGATATTCCAATGAATATTGTTAGAAAAAGATGTACAAATATCTCATTCGCATACATCGGAGAGACGAAAAATATATATTATGGTTGCGTCTGGAAATGGACGATAAAACCTATTATATTATCGATATAAATCTATCATTTCGATGCTTCTGAGACAAAGAATGTATTATGAAAATATTTATATTATTTATAAATTTTACGACATTACATCAATTTGCATAAAACATTTTATATTGTTAGCTTTTGATTATATCGATTTAACAAATATCGTGCATAAATTGTAGCATATTATATGCAAATATCCTTTTTATTGTATATACAGAGTGTCACAGAGTACTATACATAGAGTACTAGACAAAATAAATCATATACCTTTCAACAAATTGAATTTGTTAGTATAACTATTCTTTTAACAAGCAAATAGATTATTAGATACAGGAAAGTTGAAGCATTTCAAAATATTTAAATAAAGAAAATAGGAAATAATAAAAATTATGCTCTAAGTTATTTTGTAAAAAAATTATTCAATATTGTTACATTTTGCCCTGGACAAAACAAATCATACACTTTTAGAAGAAATAGTTAATAAATAAATAAAGTTAATTCTAATGGTGATTAGTACTTGGTATGGTCACCTTTGGCTTTCAATACCGCTTCCAATCGGCGAGGCATACTTTCGACTAATTTCTTTAAGTATTCAGGATTAATTTCCTTCCGAGCCTTCTGGAGTGTTGCGTAGGACGATGTCTTGTCACTTATGTTCGTTTTGAAATCTTCATATTGAAAGCATCATGATGGATATATTGATGTATTGTGCAAGAATTTGAAAGAATCTCTTTTGAAATTGGATTTAGAAAACAACTTTATCTTCCAGCAAGATAAGACCCTAGCGAAAAATAAGGCGAAGAAAACCACTGCATTTTTCAAATCTAATAAAGTAAAACTGGTCGAATGGCCGCCACAATCATCAGATTTAATCCAATTAAAACTATGTGGGCTCATTAGGACGTGAATGTGAATGATAAAACGAACGTAAGTAACAAGACATCGTCTTATGCAACACTCCAGAAGGCTCGGAAGGAAATTGATTCTGAAATCTTAAAGAAATTAGTCGAAAGTATGCTTCACCAACTGGAAGCGGTATTGAAAGCCAAAGGTGGCCATACTAATCACAATTTAACTTTATTTATTTGCTAACTATTACTTCTAAAAGCGTATGATTTATTTTGTCCAAGGCAAAATGTAACAATATTGAATAATAAACTTTTTACAAAAGAATTGAGCATAATTTTTATTATTTTATATTTTCTTTATTTAAAATACTTTGAAATGCTTCGATTTTCCTGTATCTAATAAGCTATTTGTTTATTTAAAGAATAGTTATACTAACAAATTCAATTTGTTGAAAGGTGTATGATTTATTTTGTCCAGTACTGTATATTTTTAAGTTTTAAAATAAAATATAACATGTTAAGATATTTCTTAAACGTTAATAATTATGCAATTATTTCTTTAATATTCTTGAAGATAATTTAAATTTCATTTTTAAAACATTTTTATTTTGAAGCCATGTTATATTTATTTTCACATCATATTTAAAAATAAATTCAACTTAATTAAAATAATTTTAATTTACCTCTAGGATATTAAAAGAAAGAATGAATTTTACATAATAGCCCTAACAATCCTACTATTAAAAAATTCTAATGATCTTACTTTATACAGCCCTAACAACCCTATTTCCTGATTAACTAGAATTATTCGAGATTTGTGGAACCTATTTCTAATCATCACCTAACTTAGTCACGTATATATTTTAATCACCCTAATTATATGCCCTAATCACATGCCCTAATTATATGACCTATTCACGTGTCCTAATCGCGTTTCCTAATCGCATGTCCTAACAGCGTACTCTAACTGCGAGCTTTTCAGATCAGTTGAATCTACCTTTCGTTGATCCCGGTCACTTTCTTTCTATCTCTAATCAGAGATCAAAGAAGAAGATAAATACTTCTTCTTTTGCTGGCAAAAGAGCGTGAAATATTTACGCTCATTTAGTAACGATCGTTCACGATCGTTAGTTAAATATTGAATATGACTTTATTTTAACTAAAATAAAGCCAAATTACTACAAATTTCTATATATTATATTTTATAATAAAATATAAAATTAATGTGTGTATTTATCATATTACAAATTATTTAATTAATTAATCATTTGGCTTTAAGTTAAAGTAAAGTTTAAAAATCTACAATAATATCTACAAACAAATTCTACGATGGACAAGCTATAAGCAATTAGAAAATAAGTGCGCATTATAAGAATAAATTAGCATCAAAAATTAATAAAATTGATAATTGTTAGTGCGTATTCTTTATTTAATAAATTAAACAAAAAATTTTTACAAAAAAATCTTTTCTTGATCTCTTCTTTTTTAAATTAATATTTCAATATATTTTCGCAATAGATGCAAAGCATAAGTTCGAAATGCTTATTAAAATTATTTAATTTAATTTAATTAATTTAATTTAATTATTTAATTTAATTAATTTAATTTAATCCATCCTAGCTCATCCATTTTAAGGCAACGGATTTATCTACAATCTACAATCTACATCTACATCTGCAATCTCTACAAATCCGCTACCTTAAAGTTAAATAAAAGTTTTTTTCACTCACCGACACTGATGCGCAACAGCGGAGTTGTTGTTATCGAAGCTAGTTGTCTGTAACATACAAATATAAAATTCATTTATAATAATGTTAACAAAATGCAATTAATATTTAAAATAATTTTTATCGTGCGGAATTGTATATCCGATGTGTGAAATAATAAGCAGATAAACACGTATGGAAAAATTTTATAAATTTTTGAAACTGTTTTTTAAATAGAAAATTTTATATGACTTTTATAAAAATCTTTCTCTTTAATTCATTTAAATAATAAGATCGAATTATTGTTTGTTTATAACAAGTTAACGATTTATAACAATTAATATATAAATAATAATATTCACCATCAGGTTGTTCCGCCGGTGCAGGATGCCTCTCCCAGGCCTCCTCCTCCTCTCATGTTGTTGGCGCGCGATACTTTTAACGATACTCCCGCACTCGCGAGCGATATTTTTATATCGCTATTTTCGTTATTTTACGCGCGATACTGAACGGCACTCCCGCACTATTTCGATGTGATTAAAAATCTTATATTTGATCGCGCGATGTATATACTTAATATATATATACCTTTACACTCCCTAATATGTATATACCTAACGCGACGCGTTGACGAAGCGCTTGCCATCCGCGGCACGTTGACGGCACCGACGACGCGAAAGGGTACTTAGCTTCCCATTCAGGCCTTAAGATTTATCATAAATTGAAAAATTTGAGATAAATCTCAAGGCACCGTTTAGGTACTAAGCCCTCCCACCGCGACAAGGTGTACCCCATGGGAGGGTATATTATATTATATAATATATAATTAATTTTGTAATATACTAGATAAATTTTAATTCGCAAATATAAACGATAAATAAAAATATAAAAGATAAGAGAATATCTATTATGTAAAGCAATGCTTAAAATAATTGTTAGAAATTGTAGAGAAAGTATTTGATAATATACGGAACGTCTCACGTTTCTACCTCACTGCTCAAAGGCCACTGAGAGAATGATCGTAGGTCAGAAATATTACCGCGATACTGTTTATATCGCCATGGTTGACTATGTAGAGAGAGAATTTGATTGTATATGAAACGTCATTACTTTATTGTTCAAGGTTACTGTGCGAATTGTAAGTCATAAACATTATCGCGATACTGTTTATATCGCTTATACTATGTTATTGTTATAATTCGTCGTTGAAATATTCTGTGATTGCCGATTAAGAAAATTTAAAGCATTGGTCGAAATTTATATAATTTTAATAAGTATCGTTAGAGAAATTATTATAATAAGTATCAATAATCAAAAGATCATAATAAAATTAATTTCCTTATTAATGGCAGACGTATTGATGGCGACATAAAATTGATTTCATTGGATGTTGTCTCATTATTCACCAACATACCTTTGGATATGGCCATTGATAGCTTGTCTAACAGATGGGACTATATTGGAAAAAATTGCCAGATACCTCGCGATGAATTTGTAACTGCAGTTCGTTTCATTTTGAACTCTACGTTTTTTATGTTCAACGATGTGTTTGTTATCAGCAAACTTTTGGCACGCCCATGGGCTCTCCTCTTTCCCCGTTTATCGCAGAGATCACGCTTCAAGATTTAGAATCAAGGGCGATTGCGACTCTTTCCGTGGATCTTCCCTTTTATTTTAGATATGTCGACGACATCGTATTGGCGGCGCCCTCCTCAATGCTTAATATTGTCTTGAACACATTCAACTCGTTCCACACGAGGTTGCAGTTCACCATGGAGGAGGGTGTCGACAATCGTTTGAATTTTCTTGACGTCACAATTATTTTAGTAAATGGACACATTGAATTTAATTGGTTCCATAAACCGACCTTCTCAGGAAGATACCTCCACTTTGAGTCGCGACACCCTCTTTGTCAGAAGAAAGGTACAATAATTGGTTTGACAGACAAGGTTTTTTGGCTTTCTCATCCAAGGTTTCACAAGGAAAATCTTGAATTTGTCGTTAACATTCTTTTGAACAATGGATACCCGCTCTCTCTTATTTTTCACACAATTAGTAACCGACTTAACATTCTATTTCATAGATTTAACAACAATGATAACGGTTTGATAGTTGGTGAGAGTGTGGTTGACGTTGACAGAGATGAAGATAAGACTGCATATTTTAATGTTCCGTATTTGAGGAATATATCAGAACGTTTTCGACATTGTGTCAGAGGTCTCAAAGTTAAGCTTTCTTATACTGGAATAAACAATTTGCGCCAATTTATTAAAGTTGGTAAAGATAGCTTACAAAAAGATTCACGCAACAATATAGTGTATAAAATTAACTGCACTGATTGCGACGCCTCTTACGTAGGACAAACGGGACGCTCACTAAGAACGAGGATCAAAGAACATAGAAAGAATCTCACGTCTGTCATTGCCGAACATAGAGCGCTTAATCATACTTTTGATTTTGATGAGGTCGAGATTTTGGATGAGGAAGCGTTTTTAGGAAAAAGATTAATATCTGAGATGATTTATATTAAGCGCCAAAAAACGCGTTGAATCTCCAAAGCGATACTTCAAAATTAAATACTTCATGTCTGACGATAATTGAAAACATGCCTAAGCTTTAACGGATCGTTGTTTGTTTGACTGATTTTGTCCTCAATGTTTGTTGTTTGTTATTGTTCAATCATTTGACACCATTTTATCGTTGCCGTTTGAATTTTCGGTCTAGTCGACTGTTAGCGTGCTGAGTGATCGTGTCGGTTGTGCCGATCTTCTCGTGTCTGAGTAAGTGATTTTTGACCAGTGGCAATCAACTTCTCCTATCTGGTTTTGATTAGATGTATATTTATTTTGTTAGTGCATCGCTCTTCGCGTTTTGCATCGTCGAGAGGGCTACTTACATCGGACTTTCTCGGGTGGATCGGCTCTAACGAAGTCGCGTCGCTCTTATAGACTATGCATACATGTGACTATACTTTCTCTTCTTTTGCGCTAATTTATTAATATTGCATTTTTTGTCGCGATTTTATTTGACATTTTTGTTTCTTGTTTTTATCAGAATCACTGAAGAAGGCTCGAATTGAGTCCGAAACGTTTGATGGAATAAAGAAGAAGGATTCTTAAAAATTGATTATCTTGTTAAAGATTTTTCACGCCCTACAACTGCGTTGGCTCTTTACTGCTTTTTATTATTCATTTTAATTTGTTAATTTCCTTATTCCCTTTTATGTTCCCTTTTTCAATTTTTATTCGCAATAATTAATGACTGCAATTCGATAAAGATATATGTTGCGATACAGTTCATGTCCTTTATCATAAGTGAATTAATTTATAATTATTAATACTTATATCAAGTTATGTTTCGATACTAATTTCAATCGTATTTAGAAAAAATATTTGACAATATACGAAGCGTTTCGAATCATTATTTTATTGCTCGAGTGTCATCGTGCGAATGATGAAATCGTAACATATAAATAATATCGTACTATTGTTTATATTGCCAAAATCCGTGATATTGATAATTCATTGCCAAAATATTTTACGTACTGTAACATATATGAAAATATTAAATTGTAGAAGTTTTCCAATTTATAGATTAATTAAATGATTATTTATAATTTATTAAATGATTATTATACAATTAATTAACATACGAAGCATTTCGCATCATTATTTTAGATATTTTCTTTAGAGAATATAAAACTACGCCACAAAATATCGCAATATAAATAAACCTAAACTACCCCTAGGTAATTAATATTATACTGCGTCCCCAAATATTGCAAAATATCGCAATATAAATAAACCTAAATTACCCTTAGATACAGAATAATACTCTGCGCCCCAAGATATCGCAAAATATCGTAAAATATAGCATTGTAATTAAATCTATACTATCAATAGATAATTAATATTACATTGCGCCCATATCGCAAAATATTGCAAAATATCGCAATATAAATAAATCTAAACTACCACTAGAGAATATTACTTTACAGACCGGGAAAAATTTCTAAACTTTACTGCTCGAATGTCATCGAGCAAATGATATCAATATCATAACATACAAACAATAACTCTCTATTGTTTACGTCGTCAAAGTCGAACATATTATTGATAATTCGTTCCCGAAATATTTTATATACTATAAAATATACACGAGCGGAATATTAAATTGTACAAGTATTTTAATTTATTGATTAAAATTGATTATTTATTATTAATAATTATTATAATATTATTATTATTATTATTTATAATTATTATAATATTATTATTATTATAATTTATAATTATTATAATATTATTATTATTATAAATATTATAATAATATTAATATTTATTATTAATCATTAATAATTATAACAAATTATGTTTCGATACTAATCGTGTTTAAATTACAATATACGAGGCGTTTCGCACCACTACTTTATTACTCGAGTGTCACTGTGCGAATGATGACAAAGCCTTAACATAGCGCGCTACTGTTTACATTTTATATTGCCAAAGTCTAACATCATATTATCGATAATTCGTTGCCGAAATATTTTATGTATTATAAAATATACACTAACGGAATATTAAATTATAGAAGTATTTTAATTTATTGATTAAAATTGATTATTTATTAAATAATTCATGGAGCTTTATGCATAAAATATTTAAATAATATATTATTGTGAAGCAGTTTATAAAATATTACTATCTATATAAATGTATTAATAAATACTTTATAGATATTTTAAGTATATTAGAATAAAATCCAGAATATTTTATATGTTATACTAATATAATTTAAAAATTTAAATAATTTAGAATGAGAGAGAGAGAGAGAGAGAGAGAGAGAGAGAGAGAGAGAGAGAGAGAGAGAGAGAGAGAGAGAGGGAGAGAGATTCGTAAATATAAATAAATAAAATGAATTATTGAATGAATGAAATAAATAATTGCAGACTCTAGATAACATCACATAAACAGAACCATTGAAACTGAAATTGAAATAAGCGATTTCCGCATCACATTTTAAAGTAATCATTGACGCTTATTGACGACAGCTGTGTTTCATAAAATGTTTCGCAGTCTATTGATGACAATTGTAGTTAAAGAATTAACTGTTCATTGATTTTAATGTTTTATTATTGCAATACAGCGAAAATTAGATCAAATTTCAAATTTTATCCTGAAAATATTATATTTCTAAGAAGTACAATTGAAAAGATGATTTATTGAATCCAGTAGATATTATCAAGCTGATATAAATAAATTATTGAGGAATAAATTGTAAACAGATATTTATATTGGAATGTTTGTTCTTTACGATATTTCACAAAAACACTTGACATGCACATTTTTGTATCTTATGTAAGATTTGCGTTTCAATGTAATTAACCAGTATTAACTATTCTGTAAATTCATAAATATTAACACATACAATTGTAATTTTCTTTCAAGTCTTTTTTACATTATGTTTTGGAGCTTTTTCCTATTTCAAATTATACATATATATAAATTTTTGTACGTACTTATATTATTTCTAAAGAGAATAAGTTTTTATAAATTTATAAATATTTAAAAAAAGTAATATGTGTATATATATATATATATATATATATATATGTATATATATAATAATTTTTAAAGATTTTAATTTTTTTTGGAATAACACCAAGTATATCCGATAGAAAAATTAATTACAATGGAATGCAGCTAATAAGATGTTATGGCCAGAGTACAGCTTTTGATTTTTCCCACTCCAAGTGCATATTAGCAGCCGAGAGTTGCGAAAAGCAGTACCGTCTAGCAAAGAAAGCGCCGTCGCGTAAAAAGATATATATATATATATATAAAAAAAGATATATATATATATATATTTTTAATAACATAACATAGAATATATGTTTATTTAATATTATATATACATAATATATAAAATAATATAATAAAATTATATATATATTATATATATTATATAAAATATTATAATATTATAAATTTTTATATTTTCTTTTTCAACGCGACGGCCCTCTTTCCTACCATCACTAGTCCAGCGTAGATTGTACTGCTTGTCGCGACATTCGACCGCTAGCATGCACTTGGAGAAAGGAGAACAGGAAAAAGGAGGCATCAAAGAGAAAGGAGGCATCAAGATCCGGATGAGTTATCACCACATGATCAGATTGATTATTCGAAGTCAGTTACTATTGTGATTGCTAGCCAAAACACGCTATCGCGTTACTTATCGTTTGATTCAAACTGCATTATATGAATATAATAAAAAATTATGTACAAAGAGTGGATTTATATACCAATTTTTACACTTATCAATAATAGATTTTGAAAAGCATACATAATAACACAATCGTACGAACGAATTGTCATAATTACATAAATAAAAATAAAAATAAAATTTAAAAGGATATAGCAAATATTGAAGTGAATTCGATTACACGCTGCGTGTGCTTAAATATGGCTGAAAATGTTACAAGATCTATAATTCTATAACTTCTTTGACCGTTTGTGAACAGTGAATTTTGTTGTGAAATTTGATTGTGGTATCTTTTTATTGACTGCTCTTTTCCTATAATATTAATGATGAAGGAAAGATAATAATAATTATATTCCTATGTTCGCTATACAATCCAATGAATCTGTATCATTTTGCATTGTCATTTGTTCTGTTAAAAAAAAAAAAAATTATTTACTTATTAAGAATTCCATAATTTAATCTTTAAATATATACTGTGATTGTGACCATAAAGAGAAATCTAAAAATATAATATTAGAAGATAATAACTTACGATTTGTTAAAACTGAGTTTTAAGGAATTTATCGAAAATATATAAATTAATATCAATTCGATTAACACATCAGTAGAGTGAGAAAAACAACTAATTGCGGATTCAACGGAAACCGATTGAGTGCAAACGTTTACGAAAAATGCAAATTATGTTTCGAACAATTTTATGTGTCTTATTGAAAGGTTTAGTATTGATAAAGGCAACGCCGAAAGATTATACTCCTTCAAACAGCCTCCAGGAAGAAAGTGTTTCCATATATCCGGATTTAAATTTCGCAGGTAAAAGATGTTTTTCTCTTGATCAAGAAACAATTGAATGTTATTGCAGCTAATAGTGTGACTAAAAATGAATGATAATAAATTATATATTTTATCTATATTCCTGTCCAGAAATATATTTAATTATATGCACATATTCTTATCGAGGCATTATCGGTTTATACTATCGGTTTATATTTATTATTTCCCGGATTTGTTTGTTAAAAATATAACGACAATCGAGAAAAAACTTGATAAGGTTATAAATAAAAGAATTTATATAATTCTATAACTAATATTTAATAATTGTAAAGAAACAATATTTTTAACCTTTTTATTCTACAAACATTAATAAAACTTTAGTAATATCGGCAAAGAATCCCGCACCAGCCTTATGGAAATTGAGTCTCGAATTTTGATAAAATTTTGGTACAGTTCAACATTCTGATCAAAAGTTCTCATGGAACCAACTCGATTCGAAGCGGTATTTTGGACCTGAAAGGTCCTTAATGTGACACAACAGCGATAAAGAAGACTGTTACCTGAAAAATTTTATCAAATTCCGTCGAGAGCCAGTTTCCATAAGATTAGTGCGGGATTCTTTTTGAAAAGAAATATGAGTTAGGGTAAAATTTAGAAGAGTTAACTAATCTATCATGAGGAAGAATCAAATTGTTAGATTGTTAGACAAAATTGTTTTAATAATTGCAAAGAGCTACACTTTCGCTTGTACTACTTGCTAAAAGCTGTTATGAATCCTCATTGACATTCGTTAATCTATTGATTGATTTTCTTCTTGAGTTTGATTTACAAGATGCCTTGAAAAAATAAATAAAGAAATAGATTTTACGATATGAATAAAACTACATCACATTCAATTTATATCATTTAAGAAAGATATATATCAAACTGATATTATTAAGCAAAGAAATTATTAAACAAAGAACGAATGGCAATTTTTCGTTTAATTTTATAATTTATATAATTTATTATTAAAAGCACCAGAAACAACCGCTTCAACGATATTCACTTAATTATTTTCGTATGTTATACTTTATGAAGGATATTTCAATGTCCGAGAAAAGTGATCATCATATACTAAATTTCAAATCTGACCGGAGTCATTCTGATAATATTGTGAGAAATGAGCGAGAAGTCGATGAAGTTACACTTGCAAATACTTCTATCATCCCAAAATCTATCGGTAAGTTTAAAAAAAATGCAAAACATTAATAACAAAATCTATGACGAAAAAGTGTAAATATAATTTAAAAATCAAAAAGAAAATGGTATAAGAGCCAACGCGATAGTTGGAGCGCAGAGAAGCAACAATACTTCTTTCTCTTTTCAATATTGGTTTATTAAAAAAACACATTATAATAACAAAAATCGAACGTTTTGATCCTCTTTTGATCCTTCTTCAGCGCAATGTGAATAATATAGATTACAGATAATGACGCGTTACATTAAACGAATTTATTCTCGACGCGTAGGTGACGTTAAATGCATTTCAAGGTTTAGTAAACGCTCTGCTTCCAATAGTCAATTAAATATATTATTATATACAGGGTGTCCGTCTTACAACGAAAAATAGGGGCCGCAAGCCGGAGCCGACACGCCCACACAATGAGATCCAGCGCCAGCCAACACCCCCCATCAGTATACACGCAAACAGATTTTTATAAAACGCTAGCTCCGCACAGAACGCCCACCTCGCAACGAACTTCACACCAATACAGATTTTCAATCACGATTAATTTTTGTAAAGGTACTATCACCATTAATTTTTTACATTTATGATGTATTCAGCGTATAGTAATGACATTTTGAATAATTTTCAAATTGAGAGGAATAGGCCTTGGGGGAAACCACTATAAAAGCGCACCCATCCGAAATGCGCATCACTGCCCGGGGTCATTTTCGCCGTGCGATATACGTATCGCCGGCGACCCCCCCCCCAGTACAACCCCACAAGCGATTATATTCCGTAATTTGCGACAATCCCAAACCAATATAAATAATTTCTCTTAATTTGGGCCAATCTACTTATTTTTTTTGTTAGGTCGAAAACGACGGACACCCTGTATATTATGCTATGCGACGTCACAGCAGATCATTGTTGGAAGCAGAACGCTTCCGCGAGATGTAATTTAGCGTCATCTATGTGTCGAGAATAAATTCGTTTAATGTAACGCATCAGTATCTGTATCATATATTGTTAACATCGTTGAAGAAAGATCAAAAAATAATCCGAAATGTTCGCTTTTTGTTATTGTAATGTGTTTTTTAATAAACTAATATTGAAAAAAGAAAGAAGTATTGTTGCTTCTCTGCACTCCAACTTGGCTCTTATGCGATTTTCTTTTTAATTTTTTGATTACTTGAGCCAAATCTCTAATTACTAAATATAATTTAAATTCAAGAGAGAGTGGAAATCAAATCTAAAAATATCTTCCAGTAGTGAGAAGAATATAAATTCTAATTCCGTCCAAAAAAGAAATAGAAAAGCATAATATAAACATAACATTGTATATAAAAATTGTCATAATTTAAGGTAAAGTCAATTTTATTAATTTGCTACTCTGTTTTAAAGCAGTCGCAAATATTATACTTCTAATTTCTTAAGCTATAGAAATTTTTCGAAAAGTATTTTATTAAAAGTTATTTATTCGTTTTTGCCATGAATTAACGATTACTTTTCTAAATCTTAAATAATCGCAAAAAAATTCTTATATTATGTTTCTAAAGATCGAGGTATTGTGCTAATTTCCATATTTTGTAGTTTACATTTATTTTTTTCTCTTTCCTTTATTTTTACATTAAATTGTTTTTTCTGATTTACTGAGATGATCCACTTAATCTTATATAATTATCTTATATATAATTATGTTAATATGTATAATCTTAAAATCTCTAGAAAGCAGTTTGAGCAAGCCAACATCTCTTAGAGCATTTGTACAATTCGACAGTCAATTCCCAGAAAAAGTAAACCCACATTTTTGTGACACTGAGGTAAAGAATCTAAATTCTCAGTTTGTATTCTTTCATTTTTCTCTTTTTTCTTAAATTTACGACGATAAATATATCAAAATTCTGTTAATTATATTTATAATTTTGTTAATTATATTTTATTTTATATTCTGTTAATTTAATTCTGTTATAATTTTGTTAAATATAAAAAAAGGTAAAATTTTATTTTTTTACAGATGGAACCAACCTGAAATAATACCAACCAATGAAATAATACAAGGGTACCAAGTGCAGTGTTCTTTCTTCGAGGACTTAAAGGAGATTCAAATTTGCGACGATAAAAATATCACAACTACAAAATTGGAGTACACGGTGCACAATCTAACATCTAACACGACATATTATTTTCGAGTACGTGCGCATACTAAAATTGTTGCTGGTCCTTACACGGATTTAATCAATGTGTCGACTACACATGAAAATCCAATACCTAAATTGTTAGTCACAACGAATCAAGGTATTAAAATATTTGACCTGGATTTAAACATTTCTAACTTCATAATGTCAAAGTACGTATACTGATAAAAAAATAGTTATAATTATTAAATTATATTTAACATAAATTATTAAATTATATTTAACATAAATTATTTTTAACACTAGCTATAAGGTTAAAGTTATTATTATTATGCACAGGTTTATTATTATTATCAACATTATAGTAGTAATAAATTTACAATTAGAAATTTCAACTTTTTACTATACAATTATAGTTTGCCCTTTTTTTCAGATCAGTAGTTGATGTCGCTTATTCGATACAAGAACATAGAATTTATTGGATAACATCAAGAAGCCTAATGACATTGAAGATTAATGAAAATAATATCACAAAAATAGCTACCTTTGATCATAATTTACACGATCTCTGCATTGACTGGGTAGCAAGAAATCTATATATCAACTATTACGGGTCAGACTACTCTCATATTGTAAAGTTCGACTTAACAATGTGGGAAAATGGCATAATTAAATTTGATGAGATTTTCAAAGCAAAAATTTTTGACTATTTAATTGTATCACCGTCTATGGGGTATGTTTACTACCGTTCACCTGAAAAAATAATTTTCCATTAAAGATTTATGCATATTTATAATTTTTCTATAATTTTACGTGGTTTTATAATTAGATTATAAGTAAAAAAAATAATAAGTTATTATATAATTATAAAAATTTTAAATTTTTACTACATATAAGTTTCTGTTTTTGTTAAAATAATGTTTTTGAGTAAAATAATTACATATTTTCTAGAATTTTATATCACTTATCATACAATCAGACGAATGCAGGATATGATTTAATGAAATATCATCTTGATGGAAAAATCGAGGAAATTGTTCGAATAAATGCATCCTTTTGCCTACATATATATTTTCTTAATATGAAAATTGATAACACGAATAATGAGGAACCATCAATTTATGGGTTAAGTGGTCATTACATAATTGTAACAGACATTAACATTTCTATGTGCAATGTGATTTTACACAAAGAAAACATAAGTGTAAGTGAAACCTTTTACTTCCCATCTATGACGATTGACAAAACAAACATTTACATTTTAGCATCTGAAAAGCCCAATTCTTATTATAATTATATCTACGTTTTGAAAAAGAAATATGCAAGTCTCAAGAGCGTAAATGCAGCCGAAAATGTTGAAAAGATGAAAATAAGATCAGAGACGTTTTATAAAATTTACGCTATTGATAAATCTTCACAACCATATCCTCCAATGAGATGCCTGACACCTGACGAAAAAGTTTATAATTTTGAGAATGTGAATGCAACGGCAAACAGCATCGTTGTGAATCTTCCGGAGCCAGTTGTAAAGAGAGGATGCAAAAAATATAATTTACCAACTACTATATATACTATCTCCGTAAGCTGTTTAGACAACAATCTCAACAAGTCTGAAAAATTCAATGTGCAGACGTGCGAGCGGTATTACGAGATTCAGAACTTAACACCATTTACAGAGTACAAGTTGAAGTTTACTTTAAGCAATTTTTACTTTGATCAATTATCAATAAATCCATTCGATTCGAATGTGATATCAATAAAAACTAATTCAGGCAAGCTTAATGCACCAGAAAACACAAGTGTTCTAGCTTTGACGCCTACTATAGCAGTAGTTCATTGGATGCCACTCAAGAAAGTGAATTGCGTGACCTACGAAGTGCATTGGAAGTCAGTTACATTAATGAACGACACGCAACAAAATGGCAAACAATTTATTAATATGCCGAAACGTACGGCAGACGGCAGATTTTTCACAAAGATTAACTTGTCGCTATCGGTACAATATTACTTGATATACGTGCTGTGTATCCAAATAATTTCAGCGATTTCTACAACGAGAGTTTAAGCAAGATCGATCACATATATTCAGAACCAAACAATATTACTTTGAGCGAGGTCGACATAAATAGCATGAACATTTCATGGATCTGCTCAAACATCAATCTGACGGTTCCTCCTACATTAGAGTACAAAGAGAATGCAACAAAAAAATGGCAAACAACGAATGATATTAAAATGAATTATAACAAAGAAATAATATACCATGTCGGAGATTTACAATCTGGAACTTTATACAAGTTTCGCTTGATATTGAGATATCCCGAATATGAGGAAAATTTTACATGGCCGGCTGATGAAAGATTTATTTTTTCAACACTTGGTAAGCATACGAAGATACTCATACAGTACAATAAGATTGCATGGATATATTGAAGAATAATTTTATTGAAACATTGCAATATTGCAAATCGATTGCGAAACTCTGCTGAGTTATTTTTATAAGATTGTGATGAAGTTAAGATGTCCGCTTTTTGCAATGAAATATTGTAGCAATATTACAGTGGAAAAAATGCAATATTATTGCAACCATTTTCGTTTTTGATGGATGAATATCTTGGAAACATTTAATTAAATTAAAAAAGCTTGTTATAAATAGAAGTTTGCAATATCTAAAATAATCATATCTAAGAAAAATATATTGTAAAATTATATTTAAACATAATCATGTAACATAAAATGTTATATTTTTATACAAAATTACTTTAAACTCTTACTTACGAATCATTTTTTAAATGTTCTATATACTCTTATAATAGGTACTACTTTATACACATATACATATATTAGTTAAATTTTTTTAGATATGAATAGGCCTAAAATTAAAAAAATTATATTTTGTATTAAAGTTATAAGTAAAAATAAATTTGTAAAAACATACACAGACAAAGATATTAAAATTACAAAGATGCTAAAATTAATAATTTTTTGCTTAATATAGATATTCCGAGCACTCCTGGAATAATAGCGAAAATATATTACTTCCTGTTAATTTTTGCCATTATAACTACTATAGTTATAACGATTATAGCTATAGCTATAGCTACTATAATCTGGGTCTACTACTTTTATTATTGTAAGTATATTTGATTTAGGTATCGACTTGAATTAAACATTATAAATATGCACATATATCTGATATAATATCTAGAGATTTACTGAAAATAGTAATTTACTTATATAAAACTAAATGAATAAATTTATTAAGAAAGAATAGATTTTATAAGACGCATTATTACATAATTAATTCAAAATTTGATAACAGTATATCGTCAACGCAGAGGTAATAATGAACAATTTTTGTCTTCAACAATGACCGATGTTGAATTGGCGATTCTACATGATGAAGTACCTTGGCAAAACACTCTGGATGAATGTGCAATAATTAAAATCGCACGAAATCAAATTAAACTTACAAAACAACTTGGTAGCGGCGCATTCGGAACGGTAAAAATTAATTTTTTCAAGCAATGTTTTAAATTACTTTCTGGATCAGTAAAACAGATATGTATTTTCTAATAAAGATATAAATTACATGAATTTTTATAATAGATTATAAGTAATATAAAATTTAGATGAGACAACAAGCATGCACTTTATTATATATTTTTCATTGAATTATTTAATATAAAGTAAAATGTAACATTACTTGACATTAAACTATATACATTTTCTAATGAAGTACGCATGTAAATTTGTGTGAAATATTTCGCAGATGTTTCAAGGAAAGGTGAAGAACTTAGAAAGATCGGGCACGGAGATATCCGTTGCAATAAAAACGCTTCGAAAAGATGCTTCTTTCCATGAGAAAAAAAAATTGTTAAAGGAAGCCAAGCTTATGAATCATTTTCGACACAAACATATATTAAGATTGTTGGCCGTTTGTTTAGATGGAGATTCTCCGTTACTAGTGTTGGAATTGATGGAAACTGGTGATCTGTTAAAATATTTGAGAGATTGTCGAAATTTGCAAGCGTCAGATTCGCTTGCTCTGCGTTTACAGGATTTGCTCGCCATGTGCGAAGATGTTGTTGCTACTTGGAAGAGTTGCGTTTCGTACATAGAGATCTAGCATGTCGCAATTGTTTAGTATCTTCGAGAAATCGCGAGAATCGTGTTATAAAAATTGGAGATTTTGAACTAGCTAGATATATCTACAAGGATGATTATTATCGCGTGGTAAATACAATTATGAAAAAAATTAATGATTAAGAAATAAATTCTTTTGAAAATACTTTTCATTTTTCTATCATAACAGCGTCGTGCATTATTTCTTTAAGTAATATAGACTATAAATAGTGTTTATTTATATAAAGCAAAAAGATAAATGAATAACTTGAATCAGAAAATTAAGTTTTTTTTTCATTTTGCACATATTCTAAAAATGAACAACTTGAATCAGAAAATTAAATATAATTTTTTAAATATAATTTTTTTTGTTTAAATCATGTTTTAGACAGGAGAATGTTGGTTTCCTATTCGCTGGATAGCACCCGAATCTTTGATGATCAGAATATTTACTTCTCAAAGCAATGTTTGGTCATTTGGGGTATTAATGTGGGAAATTACATCGTTGGGTGAGAAACCTTATATTGACAAGACTGATGAAGAAGTGATAAATTATGTACGTGCTGGAGGCAGGTTGCCGATGACTCTTAACTGTCCGTCAGCATTGTACCAGTTGATGCTACGTTGCTGGAGTGCAGCGGATGCTAGACCAAATTTCAAATTTTGTTTAGAAAATATTATAGCATTAAGAAAGAACTTAGAAGATGCTTTACTGAATCCAGTTGATATTATTTAGCCGATATAATTAAATTAATGTTTTCTTCTTTTCTAAATGATTCAATAAATGTAGGAAAAATATTTGTAGAATATTTTGAAATTGATTCTGTTATTTTCAGATTTAATTTTAATATTAGATTTATCAATGAAGATAAAAAAAATTTTGTAATCTTAAATAATCGTTCCATAAAATTTTGATTATTATTAAAAAATATTACATCCGTTTTCATGATTGTACAAAATCAAATAATATAATGATATGTCATTGTATATAGTAATGTAGCAGATAGTAGATATAAAACTTCATTAATTTTAAAAATTGTTATGTTAGAAATAATAATTATTTATATATAAAAATTTTTCGAGCTGTGTGATGTAAAGTAACCATTTAATTGTTTCTTAATCAAGCGAAAAATATCTCTTACCTGCGTGAAATTTAAATTCAGACAGATGGAAACACTGTCTTCCTGGAGGCTGTTTGAAGGAGTACAACCCTTCGGTATAAAAGTGATAATTGCCTTTGTCAGTAATAAGCCTTTCAATAAAATACATAAAATTGTTCCAAACATAATTTGCATTTTTCGTAAACGTTTGTACTCAATCGGTTTCCGTTCAATCCTCAATTAATTGTTTTTCTCACTTTACTAATTCTGAGGTGCTAATCGAATTGATATTAAATTCATATAATGCAATACGACGGGTTGCCTGCTCTTATGAGCGCAAGAAAAATAAAAAAGAACTTAAACTTAATATAACTCTTAACATGTTAATAATCCTCATATATATATATATATATATAAGTGAGGATTATTAACATGTTAAGAGTTATATTATCCTCATATATATGTTAATAATCCTCATATATATATGATTGCAATAATATTATAATATTATTTTTAATATAATAATATTATAATATTATTTTTATAATATTATTATATTATTTTTATAATATTATAATATTATTTTTATAATATTATTATATTATTTTTATAATATTATATATATTATTTTTATAATATTATTATATTATTTTTATAATATTATTATATTATTTTTATAATATTATAATATTATTGCAATCATATGTAGAGGATTATTGATATTTAATGTTAAAAGTTATGTTATAATAATAATAATATTATAATATTATAACATTCTTTTTTAGATATATACTTTTAAATATTCATGTCACAAGTTCACTGTTCTGTGCAATTTAATTTTTCTTCTAACAGCTTA
>JAPIVC010000875.1:0-33016 GCA_030586385.1 Camponotus fellah | reverse complement strand
TTTAAAAAAATTGAAGTGACCTACGCGTGACCTTCAAATTACTCTTCAAGGTCAAAACAATGGTACCATCTTATGTCCCCTCGAAACTATACAACTTTTGCCTAAAACATTTTTCTGTATCTGCCTTACCAACGGGAGAAATTTGGGTGGGTCCCGTAAATGGCCCACCCTGTATATATATATATATATATATATATATATATATATATAAATAGCATATATACATATTAATATATTAGTATATTAATATATTTTTATAAAATGGGTAGACGTAAAATTGTGCGTACTTTAGAAGAAGAAGAAGACTTTCTACAACGACATCGAGAAAAAGAAGGGAAAATAAACGGCGTTATCGTGAAAATAATAAATTAATTGAAAATTCTTCAAATATAATATCAAATCAACAAATTATTTGTATTGTTGGAACATCAAATAATAATCGCATGGTAATAGAATTGAATTCGAAAACTGATGAAAATTCTTTAATTGTTAGATTAACATTACAACCATCTGCAGAATATCAAATTCGTTATCGATCACGACAAAAAAACAACCTCGTTTAAATAATATTAATACAATATCATTGAATCATGTAACTGAATATTATATTGGTCCTATGGATGTGTATTGTATTCATTGTAACGCAAAACATTTTATAGCTGAAAAAATTTCTAATAAAGGACATTCATTTCATGATTGTTATAATCATGGTGCAGTATATTTACAGTCATTACCTGAACTTCCTGAATTCATTCGTAGTTTATTTAATGGTAGTCATGTAAAATCTAATGATTTTTTTCAACATATTCGTAGTTATAATAGTTCATTTTCATTTGCATCATTTAATGCTAATTTAATTAATTTTCAAGATAGACGACCTGGTCCATATTGTTTTAAAATACAAGGGCAAATTTATTATCAAATTAATACAGCATTATATGCTGCACAAAACGAAAGTCCTACATATGGCCAACTTTTTTATTATTGATACGAATGAAGCGATTGATTATCGTCTTAATCGAAATTCATATTTAGATTTTGAAATTGTACGAAATCTTGATCATATAATGCGAGAATTAAATGTATTTGCTCATTCTTATCAAATGATGGGTGAAGAATTAGAAAATCAACGACATTTAGAAATGGAATCTGCTGAATTATTACCGAAGTTACAATTAGTATTTACTTCAAGACCAGGTATGAATCGACATTGATATAATACTCAAAGAACCAATGAAGTTGCTGCTGTATTCTCTACAACAGCTGATGGAGAAATTTCAGAATCATATGTTATAATACGTAATAAAAATACTAAAACTTTACAAAAAGTTAGTATTATGGATCCAAATGAAAACCATGGATATATCCATTATGTTATCCATATGGTACTCAAGGATGGCATCGTGATTTAAAAAAATTAAATAGTAATAGACGAATAACTAGAGGACAATATATTAAATATCGTATAGCTATTCGTGATGAATTTAATGTTTTTTATTAGACGTCGCTTATTTCAACAGTGGCTTGTAGACAGCTACGTAAAAATGGAAAGATAGAATTGATTATTGTAAAATCACCAAAAGAATTACGTAGTGAAACATATCAAGGTTTAAAAGATTATTTACAAACTACGGCTAATAATTTAAATGGACGTATTGGAAAAAAGGATACTTCCTTCCACATTTACTGGATCGCCACGCAATATGTTACAAAAATTATCAAGATGCAATGGCGACAATTAGTAAATTTGGTAAATCAGATCTTTTCATTGTTGGCACGGTAATCCAAAAGGTAATTGAAGAAAATTCTCTTTTACGGTCAACAACCTTCCGGTTGATAGTCTGTGCTAGTGTATTAAAGTAGGGGGGCAAAATAGTTGTTTAATTGATTTAATCGTTAAACAAAAATTTTTAGTGAAGTGGCATATCCATGGCGCTATGGTGAGAATTCTCAAACGCGGTTTGCCGCCATGTTCAGCGGCGTTACCACGGGGAAAATAATATCGAGAACGCCAACTCCGGAAAGAGCGCGGAGTAGAGCGGTAGTGGCGCGGCGCGCATCGAGGTTGAAGCCGCCCGCCGCACCGTTAAGGAATGGCGCGATAATGAATCCAATTGATGCAATGAACACCGGCAAAAGGCATAAGAATGCGAGTTCTTTGAGGGTTTGGCGAGAGAAGCAAGTCACGCGGAAGAAAAATCGGAGGGGGCGGCGGACACAAGATTTTGTTAAATTTGATCCAGCGGAGAAGCGTATTTTCATGATGATGGCAGTTATGGAATATGGCATCGGCGTGGACCTTGCGGGATTGGTGTCTGGTATGGACGTTGTTCAAAGCATTATCCAAAGCCTTTTCTCAAAGAAACTGGGGCCGATGAAGACATCCTAACACACGCTAGTCGATCTGACAATGGAAGAAATTTAGAGCGTTCCGGCGAATATGGGTAGTTAATAATCGCTATGTTGTTCTGCTGGCTGTCCTCCACGTGATCGGTCGGATTAATCGTTATATTAATCGTTAAAGCGGTTTCAAGCGGTCAAAAACGGCAATAGATTGGGGGGCCATATTTTAAAGAACATGATGTTGCTGTTGTAACTAAAAAAAAAATTTTATTAGGTGGTGATTTTAGACAACTTTTACCTATTAAAATACATGCTACTCGAAGTGAAATTGTAAAATCTTTCTGTAGTTTAGTTCTATTTGGAAACGTTTTGTAAAAATCTCTTTAATACAAAATATGGATTTTCTCAGAAGAAATTGAATTTACAAAGTTTTTTAGATGAGATGGTACATTAAATGATAATAATATAAAAATTTTAATGTTGTATGGCGCCTATTAATGTGATATTGTGGAAATGGCGATTTAATCGAAAAAGAGTTTGATAAAATATCTAAATGTTAATATTTTTAAAAGAAATGTTGATGTAGATGACATCAATAAAAAAGTTGTGTGAATTGTAGATATAGCATTGATGACCGAATTTAAAAAGCGTAGACAGCACTATAAATAACGATAATGATTATATAAAGTGAAGTTTTGTTACTGAATATTTGATATTTAATAGTTATCTCATCATGTTTTCCTCTTCATGAACCGTTTAAGCAATTAAATTGTATCGTTATGTTTAGAAATTTGATTAGAATTTAAGTATCAATGAAGGTCTTTGTAATGTGTTACTAGATTATTAAGTATAGAGCTTGCCAATCATCTATTGAAATGTAAAAATTTAACAGGACTTAAAGCAAGGTATTGTTTTTGAATCGTATAACGTTATATTGTGAAAATGTATATCCTTTTACTTTTCTAGAAGACAATTTCCAATAAAAATTAGTTTCTTTAAGGACAATTAATAAATCACAAGGACAAACTTTTGACAGAATTTGATTAGATCTTCGCACAAGGATGTTTTTCAATATGGGCTTTATTTTTTTCACGAGTTCGTTCTTGGCAAGCATTAAAAATTTACCTGGGGTAATCAATGGAAATACTAATTTGTTAAAAATTTGTATACAAAGAAATATTTATTTAATTTTGTTTTTTGAATTAAAAATAAAAAACAAATAAAAATCATTTACTTGTTAAAAGTAATAACAATAAAAATTTTAAAGTGTATTTTGTTCTAGGATAAAATTTTTATAAATATAAACTTTTGAAAAATATAAAATTTATCTATTAATAAAATATATAGTAGTACATAATGGAAATAATTATTAAATGTTTTTATTAACGAAAAATATTTTAATATTTTTTATTTTATAACAAAAACAAAAATTATTTCTATATCATGATTGATATACTATTAAAAACTGATATTTTCAACAAAAATAATAGAAATACAATATTAATTACAAAAATCTATATATTTTATTTATTTATATAAATTTATATATACAATAAAATATGAAAATAAGTCAAGAATATATTTCTTATGTAATGTGATTATTATAATTAGAATATGGTTGAAATTTAAAATAGTATATTTTTTTATGATAATATATATTAATTTAAAGTGAAAGCGCATTACTTAAATTTTGAAATATTTGACATTTATAAACATACATACACACACACACACACACACACACACACACACACACACACACACACACACACACACAAACATGTATACATGTATATCCATTATGCATATGTATGTACATATAAACAGATATATGTGGATATATATATATATATATATATATAATATCCTAATACTACTTAAAATGTTTAAATTTATAATATTTATATAGATTTATATGTATATATAGATATTATATTAAATTTAATATATTTAATTTTTTATTGATGTTTTTACTTATTTAATGTTTATTTGTGCTCGTGATTTATCGTTGTACTTCCGAATCTTTAAATATTAAATATCAAAATTAGAATAAAATTATCTTTTTTATTTTTAATTTCAAATATACTAAGAATTCTATACGTATTATTTTTAAATAAAAATTATTTTAATGTAAACAACCTATTTTTTTTGAATATATAATGAGCGTATGTATGTGTGTATGTAAGTGTAAAAATTATTTCAATTATGAATCCATATTAAACTGATAATTCTTTTTATTATATATATTTTTAATTTTTTTCTTTTACTTTTGATATATTATTAAACTAAAAATAATCTTTATTATTTTTATTTATTGTTAATTAAAAAATATATATTTTATTTCAAAATTTATTTTGTAATTGTTTTTTTTAATATATAATTTATTGTAAAAAATGTGTATATATGTATAACAAAACAAACTTATTTTCATAAACAGTTTTTTAAGTTCTATTCAATTTAATCTTCTCATTTTGATATTGTTGAATAGTACATAGTAAAGCAATATTTTAAATTATGATAAAAAGTCTACCTAATTTTAAAATTACTTATATGTAATATATATTTTTTTTAGTTAATATATGAATAAATCAAATAATAATTAATAATAAATCAAAACATAAAAAAAAAGGTGATAATAAGCTTTAATATTTACATGTTTATATATGTATATAAATAATTTTAGGCTCTTTTACCCTTTAATTTTTATTATATATATATTCATAATATTTTCATAAATAAGATACATCTACTATAATATGTAACTATTTTTTATAGAACCCAAAAGATTGATATAAGAATAATATAAAATTCTCTTTTTTACTTGAAGAAATATTCGTTTTTATTTTATTTATATCTATTGTTTCTATGTATTATTCTATTTATATCTATGTAATTGTGTAAAAATAAAATTATATAAAAAAATAAATAAAAAATAAAATATGAAACATTCTTTGTTTAAGAATATAAATAAATAAAAGAGTTAATAACTAATTAATAAAAATTAAAATAAAAAAATTATAGAATTTTTATTTATAATTAAAAATCTTATTTTTTAAAAACGTTGAAAAAGAGAAAAAGAAATAAGAAACAAACATAAATTATTGTATATAGGACGTTCTAAATTAATGAATCATCATTATTTATAATAAATTTCTGATATCATTTTGAGATAAAAATTTAACGAATTGTCAAGGATGTTATAATTTTGGTAATATGAAAACAATTATATTATATATATTTATTATTATATTTATTTGAACATAAAAATATAATTGATTTTAAATACAATCAACTTTACTTATAATAAATTGTTAATATTAAGAAAGCTTAAATGTTTAAAAATATATTTCTCTTTATGTACTTTTAAAGCTATTTAAAATATTAAATATATTAATAAAATTTTAGATATAAAATATAAAAATTAAAATCAATCAACATAAAAAAAAAATGGAAAATAATAATGAATAATTATACTTATATATAGTTTTATATATATGGTTATATATGTGTTATGTGGAAGTTGTACTCTTATTACTTTGGATTCTACAAAAAGAATTATAAATTAGTTATATATATATATATATATATATATATATATGCTTTATAATGTAATTATTTTTAAGGATAAATAAAAATATATAAGCATCAAAGTAATGTATGTAATTATTTAAAAAAGGTAAAAAATAAATATATTCGAATAAATGATATTGTTAGAATCTTTAAAGGAATTTATAAGAATATTTTAAGAATGAAATATATATATATATATATATATATATATATATAGGGTGATTCAAAATAACCCCCTGTGTCACTGAAATGATTAATTATTGAGACAATTCTAAGACGATTTTCCGTTTGCAAAATTTCGTCCGAAGCTTAGTTTTCGAGATATTAAATAAAGTAGTTGATGCATGACGGGCCGGATACAAGAGGGCAGGGGCGACGCGATTCACCGTCAGCCGCGGGCGCTTACGCGGGGCGATCAGCTGATCGCCGCACATGCACAGACACATGCGAACCACATGCCATTCTCTGTCTGTCTGTCTGTGTCTCTCTCTCTCTCTCTCTCTCTCTCTCTCTCTCTCTCTCTCTCTCTCTCTCTCTTTCTCTCATTCACCACCTTAATTTTTTTTTTTAGAGAGGAGAAATGCATTTTATGCCCCTTACCGGTCGACCAGCGAGTTAGGGGACTGAGTACCAAGTCGAATTACCAACTGGGTTCCCCACCAATAAAAACCCCTCTTTTTTTATGAATTTTTTTTGACACACAACCCTCTGTCCTTCCGAGATCTGTTTTCACATAACGTCAAAAAAAATTTATTTACCTTGTTCGATGACTTTTTTATATTGCTGTAATTGCTTGAAGGAGAAATGAATTTTCCGATAGATCATGCGTTCTCAAATTTAACGTAGATATCACGTTGCATAAGACAGAAATCACACTAAATTATTAACTGAAGGTTTTTCTTCTTTCTGAACTGCATTCTTTTAAACTTTAACGTCATCCATTTATTTACTCACTCGATGAGAGGAGAAATTTACTGATGACTATCACTAATCACTGTCGAATAAGAACGTTGGCGTTAAAATCACTCGATGAAAGAAACGCACGCGGGACATTAACGACGCGACGACGCGACGAAACAACGCGACGGCAAGCAGTTTTTTGTCATGATAGGTTGCGGTAGGTTAAGGTACTACTGGCGCTATCGAACGCGATCATGTGTTCGATTGAAGAATGTGGTAGAGACAACAAACATTTAACATATTAATATTATTATTATTATGAATGTGCGATATCCATACATCGTATGATATCTATTTAAAAATTAACAATTAAATAAGTGTTTATAAAAATATTTATTTTAAAAACACTCACTAATTTAATTTTTAAATAATATCATACGATGTTATTAAAATATACTATTATATTATCATATTAAATATTAATATTTATTTAACTATTTTTTTATTTATTTATTTATCTATTTCACCTATTATTTTAACTATTTATTATCAATGATCGAAAATCGGTCATTGATAATAAATAGTTAAAAATAAATAGATGAAATAGATAAATGAAAATATTAATCGAGTTTTATTCTCTCTCTCTCCTTTTGGTGTTTTTAATTGCCAAAAAAAAATCCCCATATTAAAATTGGTCGCTCTGAAAAGAGCGGATTGTTTTTGATCGCCTTAAAAGGGCGGATTATTTAAACATTTATAGTAAATGTTCGAAGTGGCCTCCATCCATTCTAACGCACGCTCCATGTTTCAATAAATTTTGTTGAACATTTTCATTACGTCTTCTTCTGGACCATATGGAATATCGTAATCTTGTTTCTAAATCTTCTACATCTTCAGGAGCGTTTTTGTAGATCGTTTCTTTGCAGTATCCAAAGAAAAAACCAATGGATTTAAATCCGAGATCTAGCAGGCCAACGTATCGGACCCTCGGGCCCATCCAACGTCCGGGAAACTTGTTGTTTAAAAAGTTGTCAAATTCTGGCATTGAGGCGGACCAGCACCGTCTTGTTGAATATAATTTTTTTGATATCGGCACTTCTTCTAAAAAACGGTAAATTATTTTCCAATAATTCCAGATATGTTCCGCTGGTTAAAATATCCGGGAGGTTAACTGGGCCCAGTATTTCTGTTCCCATAATTCCTGTCCGATATTGAGCTTCCAAGAGTCTGAAAATTTTCACTGTGTAGCTCTCGGGATTTTCTTCGCTCCACAAATGTATGTTATGTGGATTAAATATTCCTTCTCGTGTAAATAGCGATTCATCGCTAAATATTATTGGAGAAGGGAATCAGGATCTCTGTCTACGCTTCTGAGAAAATTTCCACAGAATGCTCTTCTCAGAGGATAATCTTCGTTTAATTTTACACGCGAGTATGATAAGCGTGCAACTTTTTTTCCCGTGCGATTATTTGATCGCCTTAAAAGGGCGGATTGTTTTTCCATTTACAAAAATGTTTAAAATGGCCTCCATCCATCTGAACGCAAGCTCTCATGCTTTTCTTAAAAATTTCTTTGGACATTTGAGAGTACATCTTCTTCGATAGATCATATGGCATATCTCAATCTGGTTTCTAAATCCCTCCATGTCTTCAGGGAGTGTTTTATAATTATTTCCTTGCAATCCCCAAAGGAAAAATCCAGTGGATTGAGATCCGGGGATCTTGGAGGCCAACGTATCGGACCATATCTACCTATCCACCGTCCAGGAAACTCATTATTTAAATAATTTGTCACAACAGCAGGGGCCAGCACCGTCTTGTTGGAATATAATTTTGTTTCTATCCAATATTGGCACTTCTTCCAAAAATCTAGTAGATCATTTTTTAATAAATCAATGTATGCTGCGCTGGTTAGAATGTCCGGGAGAATGATTGGGCCTAGTATTTCAGTCCCCATGATTCCAGCCCAGATGTTGAGCTTCCAACGAATCTGAAAATTCGGATTCGTAACTCGGGATTTTCATCGCTCCACAAATGCATATTATGCGAATTAAATATTCCTTCCCGCGTAAATAGCGATTCATCGCTAAATATTATACGAGAAAGGAATCTGGGACCTCTATCTATCCTTCTCAGAAAATTTTCGCAAAATCTTCTTTACAGGATAATCTTCTGGTCGTAATTGTACGCGAGTATAGTGAAATGCGTGCAATTTTTCTTTCGTAATATTCTTTGTTGAATACGATAAATTGTGCCTCGAGCGATAATCCGAATACTTGTTTCGGGTTCTGCTCGATAGCGCGAATAACCGTTTCAGTGTTTGCAAATTTCTTGCATTGATTTCTCTCAACATCATGTTTTTGGAGAACATTGCCCGTCTCGTATAATTTTTAGGTGCTCCAAGGATGACGCAGTCGACGGATGTCTCGCTCGATTTGGGTATACTCGGCGTATCTTATTGCCGCAGCAGTTCTGATACCCATGGCTTCACCGAGTGTCATTAGCATATCATAAAATCTTCATTTGATATTTTGCCATTTTGACGCTTCTAATGCTCGAAGGGTTATTGATTGCAGCATCGATCGCCTTATCATATTTATACGATCCTTGCAGGGGGTCCATGCCCCCCCGCCTCCGCGACCAATCCGCGAGTCGCGTTTCGCATGTTAAACTTCGGAAGATACGAAAATTCGAAAGAATTCGAAGCTTCGAAGTTAATTTCGAAGCTTCGAAGTTTGAGGTGTTTTCGAAGCTGAAGCTTGGAAATTACACTGGAAATGCAAATTTATATAAATGATGAAAATATTCTGAATAAATGTGAGTTAATTAATATATATGCTCACACACACAAAATTATTCTTAATTATAATTTTAAAGTATTAAGAAATAAATATTCTTTGAAACTTTCTACTCTGTATGTATTTATTAATGTTTTTTTTTTTTTCAATTTCTTAAAAAAATTTTAAAATTTTTCATATATTTTTTTTTTTATAAAATTTTTAATATAAAATTTTAATATTTACAATTAATAATTTAATTATTTTATATTTTTTAAATCTTATAAATATATATATAAATATCTTGAGATATATATGTATATATATATATATATCTATATATATAGGGGATTCAAAATAAGTATAGTTCCGTATGACATGCTTGGAGATCAATTCTAAGACGATTTTTACCTTTAGCAAAATTTCGTCCGACGCTTAGTTTTCAATTATTAAAAGAAGTAATTACTATAACGGGTCGGATGGCAGAGAAGAAGGGTAGCGCGAGTCACCGTCAGACGCGGGTACTTACGCAGGGCGATCGCTGCGATCAGCTGGTCGCTATATCACACACACCTGCGAATACATAATTCTCATTCTCTCTCTCTCTCTCTCTCCCTTCACCCACTCTCTCTCTTTCTCTCTCTCTCTCTCAAATTTCCTTACTCGAAGTTATTATTCTCCTACTAAAAATTATTATTTATTTTTTTTTGTTACATTTCACTTAAATTATTTTTTTATTCTCTTGTACCGTTTTTTTTTTTTTAAGAGAGAGGGAAAATGCATTTTGTGGGACTCGAGTACCAAGTCGAATTACCAACTCGGTATTCCCTACCCATTAAAACCCCCTCTCTTTCGCTAATTTTCTAACACTGTTTATTGGCATCCGTGAAATTTCACGCACAACACCGAATAGTTATTATTACCTTGTTCGATGTTTGTTGTAATTTCTTGAGAAATAAATTTTCCACAGAATGTACTTTCACTTAAAAACGTAGATACGTTCTAAAGAACAGAGATCCCACACTAAATAATTAATCGAAAATTCTTTTTTCTTTTATAAACTGTATTCTTTTATAAACTTCAACATAACTACATTTATTCATTCACTCGATAAGACGAGAAATTTATCAATGACTCTATCACTAATCAATCACTATCGAATTAATCACTGTTGGCAATTAAAAATCACTCGATTAAAGAAAGATACACGTTATTATACGACGCCACGACGCGACAATGCGACGATATTTACCCGGCGACAGCAAACAGTTTTTGGTTATGCTAGGTTGCGGTAGGTTAAGATACTAACAGCGCTGTCGAACGTGAACATGTGCTTGATTAAAGACGCGACAATTTAGCGTATAATATTATTATCTTATGATATTTATACATCGTATAATATTTATACATCATATAATACAGATATTTATATATTTGTTTTAAAATTAATTAGAATAAATAAATGTTTAGTACTTTCACTGTTAACGTTAAATATTATTTATTATTAATACTAAATATTATTATTAAATATTATTATTATTAGCATTAAATATTTATTTATTATTATTAAATAATATTATTAATATTAAATATTTATTTATTATTATTAAATATTATTTTTAATATTAAAATTTTATTTATTATTATTAAATATTTTTTTAAATCTATCTGATTTGAAAATCAATAATAAAAATCATGAAAAAATATCATTAAATTCTGGCGTTTCAATCTCCCTTGGCTTTTTCTTATGGTTTTAAAATATTTCTCAAGAAATTACAACAATACATCGAACAAGGTAATAATAACTATTCTTTGGTGTTGTGTGAAAACAAATTTCGGGATGCCAAATAAACAGTGTTAGAGAAAATTAGCGAAAGTGAGGGGTTTTTATGGGTAGAGAAAACCTGAGTTGGTAATTCGACTTGGTACTCGAGTCCCACATAACTCACCGGATCGCCCGTGAGTATGCATAAATGCATTTTCCCCCTCTCATAAAAAAACGGTACAATGGAATAAGAAAATAATTTAAGTGAAAATGGAACAATAAAAAAAAATAATAATTTTAGTAAGAGTAATAATAACCCGAGTAAGCAAAGAGAGAGAGAGAGAATGAGAATTATGTATTGTATGTTGGTGTATGTAGCGACCAGCTGATCGCAGCGATCATCCCAGGTAAGCACCGCGTCTGACGGTGACTCGCGCCACCCTTGCCTGCCTCTTGTATCCGACCCGTTAAAGTTAATTCTCTTTTAATAATTAAAAACTAAGCGTCGGACGAAATTTTGCTAAAGGAAAATCGCCCGAATTGACCAAAATATGTCATTTCACGGACACTATATTTTTTTTGAATCACCCTGTATATATATATATATATATATATATTTTTTGAATGACACACATATCACACCTCATATATCATCGGTATTTATTTACACGCTTATCATGCGATTGTCTTTTTTTTTCTTTGTAAGAGGGACTTGACAGGACATTTTGAAAGCAGTCTCAGTCGCTTGTGGGTATTGTATGCACATCTCTCACCCCCTTTGAAATAGATTCGTGTAAATTTTCGAATGAAATAAAGTTGCAATCGAGATTTATATTGTGAATATCATCAAACTGAGCAAATGAAGAGCTGGATATGGCAGTATTGTTTGAAATCTACTGACGGCCGTTAACTTAGAAATATGTGATATCGTACTTCGAACACATAATTCTACAAGCACTTTAATAGATCATTTAAAAAAAGTTCATTCTTTAACACCAAACGAAAATGCAAGGCAACAACACGTTTACAAAAGAAAGTAAGTATTATTTAATTTTCAATCTGATTATCATTTAAATAATACAATAAATAATACAATAAATAATTTACATGTTTTTAATAATACTATAAATAGTATAAATGATATATAATTTATATGTTTTTAATAATACTATAATACATAATTTACATGTTTGTCTCATTTATAGCATACAAGATATATGGATGATCCAATAGAAGAATCTTCTTCTAACACAAGCAATCTTTCTTCCATTGATCTCGCCACTATACCACAGAAACGCGCACGCACGGTTACATCTCTTAGCAAAGAACGCAGCGAAAAGATCACATAAGCGCTAGTTAAATTAATTGCATTTCACCGATTGCTTTTTAGTTTTTCTTCAAATCCTGCTTTTAAAACATAAAAGAAATTGAACCTAGATATAAATGTCCGTGCAGTCAAACAATACTTCGCCGTTTACGTATTCTTGAAATCGAACTAAAACCAAGATCCAGCACACATTAAATATGTGTGGATTTATTGCTCTGGATACGGATTGTTGGACTTCTCGATCTCAAGAAGGTTACATGAATATAAATGCTCACATTTTAAAATAACTTATGGGAACCCAAAATCTTCACATTAAACATGCAAGAACTTAGTGAAAAACGTATTGCGTAAAAATTTAGCTGACAGCTTACAAAATATTGCTGCTGAATGGCAAATTGACACCAAAATTGTATCTGTCCATGATAATGCAAATAATATTGTTGCTGCAGTGAACATGATGAATGTTGAATTCAATTGTAGCCAATACACACGATAAATTTAGCCGTGAGAGATGTGCTGAAGGAAGATAATATTTCCATCGTGCTTGCTAAAGGAAGCAAAATTGTATCTCATTTTCATCATTCTCTTTTTGCTTCACAGCTCTTCCAAAAAACAAGAACAATTAGGCTTACCTTTACGAAAGCTGATCCCAAAGGTTTCGTACTCGATGGAATTCAGATTTGCATATGATTGAAAGACTTATAGAGAATCGTGGCGTATTACAGCTGTTCTTGCAAATCGAATGCTGATAACTCCTTTGCAAGCCAAAATTTAGAGATAAATGAAAATGAATGGAGTATGCTCGAAAATTTAATACCAGTCCTTAAACCACTTGAAATTTCAACTACGGTATTATCCGAGCTCCATTATCAATGGTGCGTCCAGTAATTGAACTGTAATTGCCAATCACCTTTCTTATCAAACTGAAAATATATCAAAAGCGTTGGCAGAGGCACTATCTACTCGTTTTTAGATGGAGTTGCAAGGAGATATATCAATATATCAAAAGGCATAGTTTTTAGATCTTCGTCATAAAGATCTCTAAGCCAATTTTACAACGAACCGCGATTAGAGAAATGATTGAATTAAAAGCAAGGTCTTTTACTCCAGTAGACTCAGAATCAAGTGCGCAAACATTGTCAAATAGTGCATTAGACTTTCTTTTTAAAAAGCCTGTAAATACATATTTAACATCCGCAGCTCAGCAGATTCAATTATATCTTTGTGAGCCACAAATTGATATTAATATGGATCCTTTTCAATGGTGGAAATCACATGAAAAAAATTTCCATACTTAGCTCGGTTGGCGAAAAAATATTTATGTATTCCCGCGACATCCGTTGCATCGGAGAGAATTCAGCTGCAGGCAATATTGTTTCATCAAAATGGAGTTGCCTTGCCTCTGAAAATGTTTCAACGAGTGTTATTGTATTTCAAAATAAATTCTTATTAGAATAAGTAGTCATGTAACTTTTAATTTTAAGAATAAAATAAAATATATAATTTTGTAATTTTCCAAAATTAATTGTTGGTTGTATTATATATTATTGAAAAGAACTAAATTATTATATGTAAGAAGAATATATAATATAATTAGATTTAAGAAAGTATAATTTTTGGAAAGAAATATGGAGCAAATAATCACTATATGTTTACAAATAATTCAATAATTTATATATACATCATTTTCTATGCAATAGTATTGATGAAATAAATATTCCCAAAAAAAAATAAAAAAAAATTTACGTGACTGGTTATTAAATTAGATGTGCGTGTGTTCTACTGCTCAACAATTACACACTGACTTAAAAATTCCTATTTCACACTTTATATTTCACCTTAAGAATTCGGAATCAGAGTTCCGAAAAGCAACATAACGTCACATGACCTACAAATATTTAAATATTATAAATGTATCACGGTATTATAATTATTATTATTTTAAATTAATAAATTGTATAATTTTAATTATATATATATTGAAGCTTCGAAGGTTGAATTATCGAAGTATCGAAGTTTCGAAGCTTCGAAACTTCGAAATTTCGATCTTCGAAAATTCGAAGCTTCAAATCTTCAAAGCTTCGAAGTTCGAATGTCGAAGCCTTCGAAGTATATCACTAGCCCTAATCTAAACTCACTGGTATATAAGATACGCCATATTTTTCATTTGATTTTTTTTTCAAAAACGGCTGAGCGTTGCGTCCTCTCACTTTCCTCAAAAACTTCTTTGGGTTGAGTGCTACACGCACTTAAAATTTTATTCAAATCGGTGTTCCCAAAGTCCGGACCTCCCCTTGTCAGACTTATCTTACTACCCCGAATAGTAATTTGTCGAAGTGGATTTAGCGTCATCCATCCTGGACCACGTGGAGGTACCACTTTTTCCAGGACTTACCTTCTTAGAGCCGGGGCATCTACGCCAGGAACAAAATAAAAACAATATTAATTAAATATAATCAGTTAAAAATAAATCAACATTTGTTTCAATGTTTATTGATCTTTAGGGGCACTTACGCCAGGAACAAAATAAAAGTAATATTAATTAAATACAATCAGTTAAAAATAAATCAACATTTGTTTCATTATTTATCTTTAAGGGCACCTACGCTAGGAAAAAAGGGAAACTTATACTAAATAGCAATTAGACTGAAATTTTTCTATTTTTTTAATGTCTTTCGACTTTTAAAAATTTAATCATTTAATATTTCATTTAATATAATGAAATAAACTGATGTAATTAAATGTACTGTTCTATTCGGAACGTTTTTCGTATCGCGTCTTTTTCGTTTTAAACGATTTTTAGGATTTGGCTAGCGAATTGAATAAAAACTTCATGTAGAGTTCGGATCGATGGCGCCATCCGTTCGCGATCGATCACACTTAAATATACGTATAGCCGTCCTTGTTCATCAAAATCAAGTAGGATCCGCGTGATCGCGTAATAATACATAGTCCTGGCCAATGAGAAAACCCGCGATATCACGCAATTCTATGTGCCTGAACGAGATAGGCTAAAACTAATCACCTGATTCGCGTTCCGGGCCTTTATCTAGGAGAAAGTCTTTCTCAAGAAGAAGAGTAGAGAAGTCGTCGTCTATTTATCGCAACGAGCGAAAATCGAAATCATCGCCTAAGTCATTATTGAAAAATAACGAGATTATCAACGCGAGCATACTCAATTGAAAGTCGTGTCGTGCATATTCAAGATCAATTCGGCATTACGGTCGAAGGATTATTTGTGCCGCCGCGATCAAAAGTGAGTGCGAGTTACCGGACATAGCGGAGTGCCCCACTTTTGTTAATGGGAGGAATTTTCTTTGTCATTCGGACTCTGCTCATATCGTGTGCTCCGATAGTGCGATCTGGCTTAGTCTCACG
This sequence comes from Camponotus fellah, assembly GCA_030586385.1. Taxonomy (NCBI): domain Eukaryota; kingdom Metazoa; phylum Arthropoda; class Insecta; order Hymenoptera; family Formicidae; genus Camponotus; species Camponotus fellah. The sequence continues at coordinate 16,956 of JAPIVC010000875.1, read as the reverse complement.
CATACGGCTGTATTGCGCTGTCTCACTCAATCTCGCGAACCGTTGGATAGTGCGGTCTCGCTTGCTCACGCGTACAGCCGTGTTGCGCTGTCTCGCTCACTCTCACGCGACCCAATTCGCTCAAGACTCTCGAAGTGAGCTTTTGCCCGATCGAAACATTATCCAGAAATATTGTAAATATTGTGTGCAGTAAAGCATAGCAACTTTTGTAAACAAAAATAGCTTCAAATAGCGCAAGACGCATGCAACATACTTGGAAGTGTCAGATAAGAAAACCACTTTTTTTCCCAGATAGCACAAGTCGCATTCGACATACTGGGATGCGTACAGACGAGAAAAACACTTTATTTTCAAATAGCGCAAGACGCATGCGACATACTTTGATGCGTACAGATGAGAAAAACACTTTTTTTCCAGATAGCGTCCGACCATAAGACCTATTTGGATGCGTACTGACGAGATAAACACTTTATTTTCAAATAGCGCAAGACGCATGCGACATACTTGATGCGTACAGACGAGAAAAACACTTTTTTTCCAGATAGCGTCCGACCATAAGACCTATTTGGATGCGTACTGACGAGATAAACACTTTATTTTCAAATAGCGCAAGACGCATGCGACATACTTGGATGCGTACAGACGAGAAAAACACTTTTTTCCAGATAGCGTCCGACCATAAGACCTATTTGGATGCGTACTGACGAGATAAACACTTTATTTTCAAATAGCGCGAGACGCATGCGACATACTTGGATGCGTACAGATGAGAAAAACACTTTTTTCCAGATAGCACAAGTCGCATTCGGCATACTGGATGCGTACAGACGAGAAAAACACTTTATTTTCAAATAGCGCAAGACGCATGCGACATACTTGGATGCGCTACAGACGAGAAAACACTTTTTTCCAGATAGCGTCCGACCATAAGACCTATTTGGATGCGTACTGACGAGATAAACACTTTATTTTCAATTAGCGCAAGACGCATGCGACATACTTGGATGCGTACAGACGAGAAAAACACTTTTTTTTCCAGATAGCGTCCGACCATAAGACCTATTTGGATGCGTACTGACGAGATAAACACTTTATTTTCATATAGCGCAAGACGCATGCGACATACTTGGATGCGTACAGACGAGGAAAACACTTTTTTTCCAGATAGCGTCCGACCATAAGACCTATTTGGATGCGTACTGACGAGAAAACACTTTATTTTCAAATAGCGCAAGACGCATGCGACATACTTTGATGCGTACAGACGAGAAAAACACTTTTTTCCAGATAGCGTCCGACCATAAGACCTATTTGGATGCGTACTGACGAGATAAACACTTTATTTTCATATAGCGCAAGACGCATGCGACATACTTGGATGCGTACAGATGAGAAAAACACTTTTTCTCCAGAAAGCACAAGTCGCATTCGGCATACTTTGATGCGTACAGACGAGATAAACACTTTATTTTCCAATAGCGCAAGACGCATGCGACATACTTGGATGCGTACAGACGAGAAAAACACTTTTTTCCAGATAGCGTCCGACCATAAGACCTATTTGGATGCGTACTGACAGAGATAAACACACTTTATTTTCATATAGCGCAAGACGCATGCGACATACTTGGATGCGTACAGACGAGATAAACACTTTATTTTCAAATAGCGCAAGACGCATGCGACATACTTGGATGCGTACAGACGAGAAAAACCTTTTTTTTCCAGATAGCGCCCGACCAATCGGACTCTTGGATGCGTACTGACGAGATAAACACTTTATTTTCATATAGCGCAAGACGCATGCGACATACTTGGATGCGTACAGACGAGAAAAACACTTTTTTTCATATAGCGCAAGTCGCAATCGGCATACTTGGATGCGTACAGACGAGAAAAACACTTTTTTCCAGGCGCAGCGTACGTACATGTGTGATGCGTACTGACGAGATAAACACTTTATTTTCAAATAGCGCAAGACGCATGCGACATACTTTGATGCGTACAGACGAGAAAAACACTTTTTTTCCAGAAGACAAGTCGCATTAGGCATACTTGGATGCGTACTGACGAGAAAAACACTTTATTTTCAAATAGCGCAAGACGCATGCGACATACTTGGATGCGTACAGACGAGAAAACACTTTTTTTCCAGAGGGCGTCCGACCATAAGACCTATTTGGATGCGTACTGACGAGATAAACACTTTATTTTCAAATAGCGCAAGACGCATGCGACATACTTGGATGCGTACAGACGAGAAAAACACTTTTTTTCCAGATAGCGTCCGACCATAAGACCTATTTGGATGCGTACTGACGAGATAAACACTTTATTTTCAAATAGCGCAAGACGCATGCGACATACTTGGATGCGTACAGACGAGAAAAACACTTTTTTTCAGGATAGCGTCCGACCATAAGACCTATTTGGATGCGTACTGACGAGATAAACACTTTATTTTCAAATAGCGCAAGACGCATGCGACATACTTGGATGCGTACAGACGAGAAAAACACTTTTTTTCCAGATAGCGTCCGACCATAAGACCTATTTGGATGCGTACTGACGAGATAAACACTTTATTTTCAAATAGCGCAAGATGCATGCGACATACTTGGATGCGTACAGACGAGAAAAACACTTTTTTCCAGATAGCGCCTGGACCATAAGACCTATTTGGATGCGTACTGACGAGATAAACACTTTATTTTCAAATAGCGCAAGACGCATGCGACATACTTGGATGCGTACAGATGAGAAAAAACACTTTTTCTCCAGATAGCACAAGTCGCATTAGGCATACTTGGATGCGTACTGACGAGAAAAACACTTTATTTTCAAATAGCGCAAGACGCATGCGACATACTTGGATGCGTACAGACGAGAAAAACACTTTTTTCCAGATAGCGTCCGACCATAAGACCTATTTGGATGCGTACTGACGAGATAAACACTTTTTTTCAAATAGCGCAAGACGCATGCGACATACTTGATGCGTACAGACGAGAGAAACACTTTATTTTCAAATAGCGCAAGACGCATGCGACATACTTGGATGCGTACAGACGAGAAAAACACTTTTTTCCAGATAGCGTCCGACCATAAGACCTATTTGGATGCGTACTGACGAGATAAAACACTTTATTTTCAGATAGCGCAAGACGCATGCGACATACTTGGATGCGTACAGACGAGAAAAACACTTTTTTCCAGATAGCACAAGTCGCATTCGACATACTTGGATGCGTACAGACGAGAAAAACACTTTATTTTCAAATAGCGCAAGACGCATGCGACATACTTGGATGCGTACTGACGAGATAAACACTTTATTTTCAAATAGCGCAAGGCGCATGCGACATACTTGGATGCGTACAGACGAGAAAAACACTTTTTTTCCTGATAGCCAAGTCGCATTCGGCATACTTGGATGCGTACTGACGAGATAAACACTTTATTTTCAAATAGCGCAAGACGCATGCGACATACTTTGATGCGTACAGACGAGAAAACACAATTTTTTTTCCAGATAGCGTCCGACCATAAGACCTATTTGGATGCGTACTGACGAGATAAACACTTTATTTTCAATTAGCGCAAGACGCATGCGACATACTTGGATGCGTACAGACGAGAAAAACACTTTTTTTCCAGATAAGAAGTCGCATCGACATACTTGGATGCGTACAGACGAGAAAAACACTTTTTTCCAGATAGCGTCCGACCATAAGACCTATTTGGATGCGTACTGACGAGATAAACACTTTATTTTCATATAGCGCAAGACGCATGCGACATACTTGGATGCGTACAGACGAGAAAAACACTTTTTTTCCAGATAGCACAAGTCGCATTCGACATACTTTGATGCGTACTGACGAGAAAAACACTTTATTTTCAAATAGCAAGACGCATGCGACATACTTGGATGCGTACAGACGAGAAAAACACTTTTTTCCAGATAGCACTAAGCCGTATTCGACATACTTGGATGCGTACAGACGAGATAAACACTTTATTTTCAAATAGCGCAAGACGCATGCGACATACTTGGATGCGTACAGACGAGAAAAACACTTTTTTTCCAGATAGCGTCCGACCATAAGACCTATTTGGATGCGTACTGACGAGATAAACACTTTATTTTCAAATAGCGCAAGACGCATGCGACATACTTGGATGCGTCCTGACGAGATAAACACTTTATTTTCAAATAGCGCAAGTCGCATGCGACATACTTGGATGCGTACAGACGAGAAAAACACTTTTTTTCCAGGTAGCGTCCGACCATAAGACCTATTTGGATGTGTACTGACGAGATAAACACTTTATTTTCAAATAGCGCAAGACGCATGCGACATACTTGGATGCGTACAGATGAGAAAAACACTTTTTTTTCCAGATAGCACAAGTCGCATTCGACATACTTGGCGTACTGACGAGATAAAACACTTTATTTTCAAATAGCGCAAGACGCATGCGACATACTTGGATGCGTACAGATGAGGAAAATACTTTTTTCCAGATTGCACAAGTCGCATTCGGCATACTTGGATGCGTACTGACGAGAAAAACACTTTATTTTCAAATAGCGCAAGACGCATGCGACATACTTGGATGCGTACAGACGAGAAAAACACTTTTTTCCAGATAGCGTCCGACCATAAGACCTATTTGGATGCGTACTGACGAGATAAACACTTTATTTTCAAATAGCGCAAGACGCATGCGACATACTTGGATGCGTACAGACGAGAAAAAATTTTTTTCCAGATAGCACAAGTCGCATTAGACATATTTGGATGCGTACTGACGAGATAAACACTTTATTTTCAAATAGCGCAAGACGCATGCGACATACTTGGATGCGTACAGACGAGAAAAACACTTTTTTCAAGATAGCGTCCGACCATAAGACCTATTTGGATGCGTACTGACGAGATAAACACTTTATTTTCAAATAGCGCAAGACGCATGCGACATACTTGGATGCGTACAGACGAGAAAAACACTTTTTTTCCAGATAGCGTCCGACCATAAGACCTATTTGGATGCGTACTGACGAGATAAACACTTTATTTTCAAATAGCGCAAGACGCATGCGACATACTTGGATGCGTACAGACGAGAAAAAACACTTTTTTTCCAGATAGCCGTCCGACCATAAGACCTATTTGGATGCGTACTGACGAGATAAACACTTTATTTTCAAATAGCGCAAGACGCATGCGACATACTTGGATGCGTACAGACGAGAAAAACACTTTTTTTCCAGATAGCGTCCGACCATAAGACCTATTTGGATGCGTACTGACGAGATAAACACTTTATTTTCAAATAGCGCAAGACGCATGCGACATACTTGGATGCGTACAGACGAGAAAAACACTTTTTTTCCAGATAGCACAAGTCGCATTCGACATACTTGGATGCGTACTGACGAGATAAACACTTTATTTTCAAATAGCGCAAGACGCATGCGACATACTTGGATGCGTACAGACGAGAAAAACACTTTTTTTCCAGATAGCGTCCGACCATAAGACCTATTTGGATGCGTACTGACGAGATAAACACTTTATTTTCAAATATAGCAAGACGCATGCGACATATTTGGATGCGTACAGAGAAAAACACTTTTTTTACAGATAGCACAAGTCGCATTCGGCATACTTGGATGCGTACAGACGAGGAAAACACTTTATTTTCAAATAGCGCAAGACGCATGCGACATACTTGGATGCGTACAGACGAGAAAAACACTTTTTTTCCAGATAGCGTCCGACCATAAGACCTATTTGGATGTGTACTGACGAGATAAACACTTTATTTTCAAATAGCGCAAGACGCATGCGACATACTTGGATGCGTACAGACGAGAAAAACCTTTTTTTCCAGATAGCGTCCGACCATAAGACCTATTTGGATGCGTACTGACGAGATAAACACTTTATTTTCAAATAGCGCAAGACGCATGCGACATACTTGGATGCGTACAGACGAGAAAAACACTTTTTCTCCAGATAGCACAAGTCGCATTCGACATACTTGGATGCGTACTGACGAGATAAACACTTTATTTTCAAATAGCGCAAGACGCATGCGACATACTTGGATGCGTACAGACGAGAAAAACACTTTTTTTCCAGATAGCGTCCGACCATAAGACCTATTTGGATGCGTACTGACGAGATAAACACTTTATTTTCAAATAGCGCAAGACGCATGCGACATACTTGGATGCGTACAGACGAGAAAAACAATTTTTTTCCAGATAGCGCCAAGTCGCATGCGGCATACTTGGATGCGTACAGACGAGAAAACCCTTCCAGCCCCCTGACCATTGGATGCGTACAGATAAACACTTTATTTTCAAATAGCGCAAGACGCATGCGACATACTTGGATGCGTACAGACGAGAAAAACACTTTTTTTCCAGATAGCGTCCGACCATAAGACCTATTTGGATGCGTACTGACGAGATAAACACTTTATTTTCAAATTAGCGCAAGACGCATGCGACATACTTGGATGCGTACAGATGAGAAAAACACTTTTTTCCAGATAGCCAAGTCGCATTCGGCATACTTGGATGCGTACTGACGAGATAAAACACTTTATTTTCAAATAGCGCAAGACGCATGCGACATACTTGGATGCGTACAGACGAGAAAAACACTTTTTTTCCAGATAGCGTCCGACCATAAGACCTATTTGGATGCGTACTGACGAGATAAACACTTTATTTTCATATAGCGCAAGACGCATGCGACATACTTGGATGCGTACAGACGAGAAAAACACTTTTTTTTCAGATAGCGCAAGGCATTCGACATACTTGGATGCGTACAGACGAGAAAAACACTTTTTTCCAGATAGCGTCCGACCATAAGACCTATTTGGATGCGTACTGACGAGATAAACACTTTATTTTCAAATAGCGCAAGACGCATGCGACATACTTGGATGCGTACAGACGAGAAAAACACTTTTTTTCCAGATAGCGTCCGACCATAAGACCTATTTGGATGCGTACTGACGAGATAAACACTTTATTTTCATCAATAGCGCAAGACGCATGCGACATACTTGGATGCGTACAGACGAGAAAAACACTTTTTTTCCAGATAGCGCAAGTCGCATTCGACATACTTGGATGCGTACAGACGAGAAAAACACTTTATTTCCAAATAGCGCAAGACGCATGCGACATACTTTGATGCGTACTGACGAGATAAACACTTTATTTTCAAATAGCGCAAGACGCATGCGACATACTTGGATGCGTACAGACGAGAAAAACACTTTTTTTCCAGATAGCGTCCGACCATAAGACCTATTTGGATGCGTACTGACGAGATAAACACTTTATTTTCAAATAGCGCAAGACGCATGCGACATACTTGGATGCGTACAGACGAGAAAAACACTTTTTCTCCAGATAGCGTCCGACCATAAGACCTATTTGGATGCGTACTGACGAGATAAACACTTTATTTTCAAATAGCGCAAGACGCATGCGACATACTTGGATGCGTACAGACGAGAAAAACATTTTTTCCAGATAGCCAAGTCGCTGACATACTTGATGCGTACAGACGAGAAAACACTTTTTTCAGATAGCGTCCACCATAACCTATTTGGATGCGTACTGACGAGATAACACTTTATTTTCAATTAGCGCAAGACGCATGCGACATACTTGGATGCGTACAGACGAGAAAAACACTTTTTCCAGATAGCGTCCGACCATAAGACCTATTTGGATGCGTACTGACGAGATAAACACTTTATTTTCAAATAGCGCAAGACGCATGCGACATACTTGGATGCGTACAGACGAGAAAAACACTTTTTTTCCAGATAGCGTCCGACCATAAGACCTATTTGGATGCGTACTGACGAGATAAACACTTTATTTTCAAATAGCGCAAGACGCATGCGACATACTTGGATGCGTACAGATGAGAAAAACACTTTTTTTCCAGATAGCACAAGTCGCATTCGGCATACTTGGATGCGTACAGACGAGAAAAACACTTTATTTTCAAATAGCGCAAGACGCATGCGACATACTTGGATGCGTACAGACGAGAAAAACACTTTTTTTCCAGATAGCGTCCGACCATAAGACCTATTTGGATGCGTACTGACGAGATAAACACTTTATTTTCAAATAGCGCAAGACGCATGCGACATACTTGGATGCGTACAGACGAGAAAAACACTTTTTTTCCAGATAGCGTCCGACCATAAGACCTATTTGGATGCGTACTGACGAGATAAACACTTTATTTTCAAATAGCGCAAGACGCATGCGACATACTTGGATGCGTACAGACAGAGAAAAACACTTTTTTTTTTCCAGATAGCACAAGTCGCATTCGACATACTTGGATGCGTACTGACGAGAGAAACACTTTATTTTCAAATAGCGCAAGACGCATGCGACATACTTGGATGCGTACAGACGAGAAAAACACTTTTTTCCAGATAGCGTCCGACCATAAGACCTATTTGGATGCGTACTGACGAGATAAACACTTTATTTTCAAATAGCGCAAGACGCATGCGACATACTTGGATGCGTACTGACGAGAAAAACACTTTATTTTCAAATAGCGCAAGACGCATGCGACATACTTGGATGCGTACAGACGAGAAAAACACTTTTTTTCCAGATAGCGTCCGACCATAAGACCTATTTGGATGCGTACTGACGAGATAAACACTTTTTTTCAATAGCCAAGACGCATGCGACATACTTGGATGCGTACAGACGAGAAAAACACTTTTTTTTCAGATAGCGCAAGACGCATGCGGCATACTTGGATGCGTACAGACGAGAAAAACACTTTTTTTCCAGAGTAGCGTCCGACCATAAGACTTATTTGGATGCGTACTGACGAGATAAACACTTTATTTTCAAATAGCGCAAGACGCATGCGACATACTTGGATGCGTACAGACGAGAAAAACACTTTTTTTCCAGATAGCGTCCGACCATAAGACCTATTTGGATGCGTACTGACGAGATAAACACTTTATTTTCATAATAGCGCAAGACGCATGCGACATACTTGGATGCGTACAGACGAGAAAAACACTTTTTTTCCAGATAGCACAAGTCGCATTCGGCATACTTGGATGCGTACTGACGAGATAAAAAACACTTTATTTTCAAATAGCGCAAGACGCATGCGACATACTTGGATGCGTACAGACGAGAAAAACACTTTTTTTCCAGATAGCGTCCGACCATAAGACCTATTTGGATGCGTACTGACGAGATAAACACTTTATTTTCAAATAGCGCAAGACGCATGCGACATACTTGGATGCGTACAGACGAGAAAAACACTTTTTTCCAGTTAGCGCAAGACGCATGCGACATACTTGGATGCGTACAGACGAGAAAAACACTTTTTTTCCAGATAGCGTCCGACCATAAGACCTATTTGGATGCGTACTGACGAGATAAACACTTTATTTTCAAATAGCGCAAGACGCATGCGACATACTTGGATGCGTACAGACGAGAAAAACACTTTTTTTTCCAGATAGCCAAGTCCGCATTAGACATACTTGGATGCGTACTGACGAGATAAACACTTTATTTTCAAATAGCGCAAGACGCATGCGACATACTTGGATGCGTACAGACGAGAAAAACACTTTTTTTTCCAGATAGCGTCCGACCATAAGACCTATTTGGATGCGTACTGACGAGATAAACACTTTATTTTCAAATAGCGCAAGACGCATGGCATACTTGGATGCGTACTGACGAGATAAACACTTTATTTTCAAATAGCGCAAGACGCATGCGACATACTTGGATGCGTACAGACGAGAAAAACACTTTTTTTCCAGATAGCGTCCGACCATAAGACCTATTTGGATGCGTACTGACGAGATAAACACTTTATTTTCAAATAGCGCAAGACGCATGCGACATACTTGGATGCGTACAGACGAGAAAAACACTTTTTTTCCAGATAGCGCAAGTCGCATGCGGCATACTTGGATGCGTACAGACGAGAAAAACACTTTTTTCCAGATAGCGTCCGACCATAAGACCTATTTGGATGCGTACTGACGAGATAAACACTTTATTTTCAAATAGCGCAAGACGCATGCGACATACTTGGATGCGTACAGACGAGAAAAACACTTTTTTCCAGATAGCGTCCGACCATAAGACCTATTTGGATGCGTACTGACGAGATAAACACTTTATTTTCAAATAGCGCAAGACGCATGCGACATACTTGGATGCGTACAGACGAGAAAAACATTTTTTTCCAGATAGCACAAGTCGCATTCGACATACTTGGATGCGTACTGACGAGATAAACACTTTATTTTCAAATAGCGCAAGACGCATGCGACATACTTGGATGCGTACAGACGAGAAAAACACTTTTTTTCCAGATAGCGTCCGACCATAAGACCTATTTGGATGCGTACTGACGAGATAAACACTTTATTTTCAAATAGCGCAAGACGCATGCGACATACTTGGATGCGTACTGACGAGATAAACACTTTATTTTCAAATAGCGCAAGACGCATGCGACATACTTGGATGCGTACAGACGAGAAAAACACTTTTTTTCCAGATAGCGTCCGACCATAAGACCTATTTGGATGCGTACTGACGAGATAAACACTTTATTTTCAAATAGCGCAAGACGCATGCGACATACTTGGATGCGTACAGACGAGAAAAAACACTTTTTTTCCCAGATAGCGTCCGACCATAAGACCTATTTGGATGCGTACTGACGAGATAAACACTTTATTTTCAAATAGCGCAAGACGCATGCGACATACTTGGATGCGTACAGACGAGAAAAAACACTTTTTTCCAGATAGCGTCCGACCATAAGACCTATTTGGATGCGTACTGACGAGATAAACACTTTTTTCCAAATAGCGCCCGACGCATGCGACATATTTGGATGCGTACAGACGAGAAAAACACTTTTTTTTCAGATAGCGCAAGACGCATGCGACATACTTGGATGCGTACTGACGAGAAAAACACTTTTTTTTCAGATAGCGCAAGACGCATGCGACATACTTGGATGCGTACAGACGAGAAAAACACTTTTTTCCAGATAGCGTCCGACCATAAGACCTATTTGGATGCGTACTGACGAGATAAACACTTTATTTTCATAATAGCGCAAGACGCATGCGACATACTTGGATGCGTACAGATGAGAAAAACACTTTTTTCCAGATAGCACAAGTCGCATTCGGCATACTTGGATGCGTACAGACGAGAAAAACACTTTATTTTCAGATAGCGCAAGACGCATGCGACATACTTGGATGCGTACTGACGAGATAAACACTTTATTTTCAAATAGCGCAAGACGCATGCGACATACTTGGATGCGTACAGACGAGAAAAAACACTTTTTTTCCAGATAGCGTCCGACCATAAGACCTATTTGGATGCGTACTGACGAGATAAACACTTTATTTTCAAATAGCGCAAGACGCATGCGACATACTTGGATGCGTACAGACGAGAAAAACACTTTTTTTCCAGATAGCGTCCGACCATAAGACCTATTTGGATGCGTACTGACGAGATAAACACTTTATTTTCAAATAGCGCAAGACGCATGCGACATACTTGGATGCGTACAGACGAGAAAAAACATTTTTCCAGATAGCGCAAGTCGCATGCGACATACTTGGATGCGTACAGACGAGAAAAACACTTTTTTCCCAGATAGCGTCCGACCATAAGACCTATTTGGATGCGTACTGACGAGATAAACACTTTATTTTCAAATAGCGCAAGACGCATGCGACATACTTGGATGCGTACAGACGAGAAAAACACTTTTTTCCAGATAGCGTCCGACCATAAGACCTATTTGGATGCGTACTGACGAGATAAACACTTTATTTTCAAATAGCGCAAGACGCATGCGACATACTTGGATGCGTACAGACGAGAAAAAACACTTTTTTCCAGATAGCGTCCGACCATAAGACCTATTTGGATGCGTACTGACGAGATAAACACTTTATTTTCAAATAGCGCAAGACGCATGCGACATACTTGGATGCGTACAGATGAGAAAAACACTTTTTTTCCAGGATAGCACAAGTCGCATTCGGCATACTTGGATGCGTACAGACGAGAAAAACACTTTATTTTCAAATAGCGCAAGACGCATGCGACATACTTGGATGCGTACAGACGAGAAAAACACTTTTTTCCAGATAGCGTCCGACCATAAGACCTATTTGGATGCGTACTGACGAGATAAACACTTTATTTTCAAATAGCGCAAGACGCATGCGACATACTTGGATGCGTACAGACGAGAAAAACACTTTTTTCTCCAGATAGCGTCCGACCATAAGACCTATTTGGATGCGTACTGACGAGATAAACACTTTATTTTCAAATAGCGCAAGACGCATGCGACATACTTGGATGCGTACAGACGAGAAAAACACTTTTTTTCCAGATAGCGTCCGACCATAAGACCTATTTGGATGCGTACTGACGAGATAAACACTTTATTTTCAAATAGCGCAAGACGCATGCGACATACTTGGATGCGTACAGACGAGAAAAACACTTTTTCTCCAGATAGCACAAGTCGCATTCGGCATACTTGGATGCGTACAGACGAGAAAAACACTTTTTTCCATGCCACCAAAACCTATTTGGATGCGTACTGACGAGATAAACACTTTATTTTCATATAATAGCGCAAGACGCATGCGACATACTTGGATGCGTACAGACGAGAAAAACACTTTTTTTTCAGATAGCGTCCGACCATAAGACCTATTTGGATGCGTACTGATGAGAAAAACACTTTTTTCCTGATAGCACAAGTCGCATCGACATACTTGGATGCGTACAGACGAGAAAAACACTTTATTTTCAAATAGCGCAAGACGCATGCGACATACTTGGATGCGTACAGACGAGAAAAACACTTTTTTTCCAGATAGCGTCCGACCATAAGACCTATTTGGATGCGTACTGACGAGATAAACACTTTATTTTCAAATAGCGCAAGACGCATGCGACATACTTGGATGCGTACAGACGAGAAAAACACTTTTTTTCCAGATAGCGCAAGTCGCATTCGACATACTTGGATGCGTACAGACGAGAAAAACACTTTATTTTCAAATAGCGCAAGACGCATGCGACATACTTGGATGCGTACTGACGAGATAAACACTTTTTTTCAAATAGCGCAAGCTGGCTGTGGTACAGACGAGAAAAACACTTTTTTCCAGATAGCCGTCGCATTCGGCATACTTGGATGCGTACTGACAAGATAAACACTTTATTTTCAAATAGCGCAAGACGCATGCGACATACTTGGATGCGTACAGACGAGAAAAACACTTTTTTCCAGATAGCGTCCGACCATAAGACCTATTTGGATGCGTACTGACGAGATAAACACTTTATTTTCAAATAGCGCAAGACGCATGCGACATACTTGGATGCGTACAGATGAGAAAAACACTTTTTTCCAGATAGCGAAGTCGCATTCGACATACTTGGATGCGTACAGACGAGGAAAACACTTTTTTTCAGATAGCGCAAGACGCATGCGACATACTTGGATGCGTACAGATGAGAAAAACACTTTTTTTCCAGATAGCACAAGTCGCATTCGGCATACTTGGATGCGTACTGACGAGAAAAACACTTTATTTTCAAATAGCGCAAGACGCATGCGACATACTTGGATGCGTACAGACGAGAAAAACACTTTTTTTCCAGATAGCGTCCGACCATAAGACCTATTTGGATGCGTACTGACGAGATAAACACTTTATTTTCAAATAGCGCAAGACGCATGCGACATACTTGGATGCGTACAGACGAGAAAAACACTTTTTTCCAGATAGCGTCCGACCATAAGACCTATTTGGATGTGTACTGACGAGATAAACACTTTATTTTCAAATAGCGCAAGACGCATGCGACATACTTGGATGCGTACAGATGAGAAAAAACTTTTTTTCCAGATAGCACAAGTCGCATTCGGCATACTTGGATGCGTACGACGAGATAAACACTTTATTTTCAAATAGCGCAAGACGCATGCGACATACTTGGATGCGTACAGACGAGAAAAAACACTTTTTTCCAAATAGCGCAAGCGCATGCGACATCTGGTGCGTACGAGGAAACACTTTTTTCCAGATAGCGTCCGACCATAAGACCTATTTGGATGCGTACTGACGAGATAAACACTTTATTTTCAAATAGCGCAAGACGCATGCGACATACTTGGATGCGTACAGACGAGAAAAACACTTTTTTTCCAGGTAGCGTCCGACCATAAGACCTATTTGGATGTGTACTGACGAGATAAACACTTTATTTTCAAATAGCGCAAGACGCATGCGACATACTTGGATGCGTACAGACGAGAAAAACACTTTTTTCCAGATAGCGTCCGACCATAAGACCTATTTGGATGTGTACTGACGAGATAAATACTTTATTTTCAAATAGCGCAAGACGCATGCGACATACTTGGATGCGTACAGACGAGAAAAACACTTTTTTCCAGATAGCGTCCGACCATAAGACCTATTTGGATGCGTACTGTCGAGATAAACACTTTATTTTCAAATAGCGCTAGACGCATGCGACATACTTGGATGCGTACAGATAAGAAAAACATTTTTTTTCCAGGTAGCACAAGTCGCATTCGACATACTTGGATGCGTACAGACGAGAAAAAACACTTTATTTTCAAATAGCGCAAGACGCATGCGACATACTTGGATGCGTACAGATGAGAAAAACACTTTTTTTCCAGAATGCACATGTCGCATTCGGCATACTTGGATGCGTACAGACGAGAAAAACACTTTATTTACAAATAGCGCAAGACGCATGCGACATACTTGGATGCGTACAGATGAGAAAAACACTTTTTCTCCAGAAAGCACAAGTCACATTCGGCATACTTGGATGCGTACAGACGAGAAAAACACTTTTTTTCCAGATAGCGTCCGACCATAAGACCTATTTGGATGCGTACTGTCGAGATAAACACTTTATTTTCAAATAGCGCTAGACGCATGCGACATACTTGGATGCGTACAGATAAGAAAAACACTTTTTTTCCAGATAGCACAAGTCGCATTCGACATACTTGGATGCGTACAGACGAGAACAACACTTTATTTTCAAATAGCGCAAGACGCGTGCGACATACTTGGATGCGTACAGACAAGAAAAACACTTTTTTTCCAGATAGCACAAGTCACATTCTTCTATAGGAAAAGATAGGCATGCTCCGTCTATTCATACTATGTCTATGGATAGAATACTCTAAGGAGCAATTAGGAGCGTGCTTCATATGCCTCACCTTCGATGGTGGTGCAGTTGGGGCAAATATGCGCGCATGCGTAATATATAAAATATGAATTGATGGATAAATTCTTGAAACGAAAGTGCTTCAAGTCGAGTGAGGCCCAGTTGCGCACAGAATAAATCGGACACAGAATCTATTGATCCTCTCTATTGGTCAACCGTGCTAGGCCTCTAAGCATTAGTCGATATGATTGGTTGTGTCGGTTTCATTCTGTGCGCAATTGGGATCAAAAGTCCGTTCGTGTCCTCAAACGTTGGTGCACATCATTGAACTAACTGGAAAGAGCTCTCCTTTGTTACGAGCCGAGCCTGTTTGTGCGATGAAGGCCATCGCTATTTGGAATCGCTTTCTCTGTTACACTAACATGCTATAATATATTTCTCCTGTAGTTTCATGACGTACTACCTGTGCCTTAGTCAGTATATGTTCGAATAATGAATATATAAAAAAATATTGTACTGAAATGAATTATTTAAGGAAATATAATGACAATAAACGAAATAAAATAATGTTCTATTTTGTTAAATTTTTGGTGAAAAAATTCTGTATACAACTTTAATGCGCAAACATATATTTTTAGCTAAGGTAATACATGAAAAAGAGAGACGGCTATACCAAATAGATACTATTTCTCTCGGCTCGAGGTCATCGGACAATAACAAAGGCAGCGTTCATTCCAGTTAGTTCTATAGTTCAATGGTGCATATGAATTCATCTGGGGCCCTATTCTTGAAATCGTGCGAAAAATTATCGCCCCCCCCCCCCCCCCCCCCCCCCCCCCCCCCCCCCCCTATGCGAAAGTGACGCTGCGCGATCTTTGATTGGTGTATATTTTTAGATCTAAGAGTATACACCAATCAAAGATCGCGCAGCGTCACTTTCGCATACGTTTTTCTTACGAGTGAGTTAGAGAATCGAGGCCCTGTTCTAACCGTCATCTTACTTGTGATCCAAGTCACCGACAAGATACTGTTAAGCCTGATTTACGCAGGCCGTAACTGGTAATTTATGCCGTAAACTATAAGAAATTGACTGATCACAGTTGAGTGTGAGAAGAATAATCGAATATAATTGGTCAATTTCTTACAGTTTACGGCATAAATTACCAGTTACGTCCTGCGTAAATCAGGCTTAACAGTATCTTGTCGGTGATTGGATCACAAGTAAGATGACGGTTAGAACAGGGCCTCGATTCTCTAACTCACTCGTAAGAAAAACGTATGCGAAAGTGACGCTGCGCGATCTTTGATCTAAAACTCAAAATTGACCAATCACAGTCGAGTATTAAGAGATTGCTCGACTGTGATTGATCAATTTCTTGAGTCTTACGCCTTACAAACTTGAGTGGCATTCACTTGGACACAGTACAATTGGACATGTTGCAAATGGACACGTTTCAAATGGACACGAAATTTTGGACACCGTTCTTTGGACACCGTTCATTTGGACACAGTTCATTTGGACACCGTTCAGTTGGACACCGTTCAATTGGACACAGAAATTAGCTACCTGTTCAGATGGACACAGAAGATGAAACCTGTTCAGATGGACACAG
>JAPIVC010000874.1:0-22026 GCA_030586385.1 Camponotus fellah | reverse complement strand
TTGGCCTACAGATAGGCGAGGCAAGGGGAGCGAAAACAATTGATCAGGAGTCTTTTGAACAAAAGAAGGCTGTTAGCGTCGTTGTCCGGAGAGCCTATATCCACGCGCGCTTTGTTTGCTTCGATTTTTATTTCGTTCACATTATCACCTATCGGTCTATTGTTCGTTACAGCGACTCGAGGACATTGTCGATGGTTGGGATATCGCTTCCAACAATCAACAAACCGACAATGTCAAGCACAACAAAAACACGAGAATTAACGGTAATTCAACGCGATGAAGAATCTTCTCGATTTTATTCGATTTTCGGGGCCACTAGCATTTAAACACGGAGTCGTTGATAATGCATCGATCGTTCCCGAACATATGTATATTTAATTTGTTGAGTATTATAAAAATCTTTATTACTGTATAAGAATAATTATTATTTAAAATTTAAAAAATTGTTTAATTATATACATAATTTATTACTATATAAGAATAATTATTATTTAAAATTTAAAAAATTGTTTAATTATATACATAATTTAAAAATATATAATAATAATATAATTACCTGAACACGTACGACAAGCACGAAACAGATCACAATAATCATCAATTTCTTTTATACATATATACTTTTATTAAATTGTTATTATATGTGGCCAAAAGAGAAAGCGCCCAGGTTTAATAAATAATTTTGACCGGTCACAGATAAAACAAATGCAAATTCACAATAATATAATATAACCAGCATTGGTAAAGCCAGTGAATCGAGTAAATTTCATGCATGCGCAGTACATATGCGCGGCATATGTTGCATCCATGTTACATGAATTTATTGCAGAAATATATTCTAAATGTAACATCTGTAATATTACATTTAACTTATAAGTTATATAACTTATATGTAATTTATATCGTAACTTGTTATATTATTTTGGAATAACAATTTACATTACTTATATTGGACAAATGTAAAAAATGTTACGTGTTACTTCAGAGATACATAATTGTTATATTGAACAAACGTAACAATTATAATATTACTTGTTTCTTCAAAGATACATAATTGTTATATTTAGTGTTTAGGGATTTTCGATATTTTATATATATTTCATTTTCCGTAACATTTTCCATTGGCGTTTTCATCATGCAATTACGACAATTGTCACAATGGTTTGGTTTTTCAACGCTTTGACGTGCTATATATCCTGCAAAAAATGCAACAGCATTTTGATCTTATATATTTAGTGGCTCAACATTTTCTATGTCTCTTATATTATCAAACTCTTCAAGAATTTGTGTGTCTTCTAAAAATGATTCATCGTCACAATTGGCATCACATTGTACAACGACATTTGCGTTCAACGAATCTTCTAGTGTTTTAACAAAGTGGCTAGGCGAATTAATAAGAAATTCAGCTTTTGAACATTGAACATTACCTTTATCATTTATCGGAATGTATTCCGTAGATATTATATGTCTTAGAGAGAGTCGGATTATTCTTACTGTGGGATTGGGATTAAATTTTCCACATTGTCTTAATTTAGAAAATAAATGTTCAACCGAATCTTAATTGCATAATCCTGTGGCAAGTTCAAATTTTTCATCTTGCCTTGTGAGTTCTTTATATGTTCCAAGAATGGCTTGTACAGTTACTTAAGTCTTTTAAACAAGGGATTTTCGATAATCTGTTTAGCGACCATTTTGAGCACCATTCGACAAAATCTATTAATAAAATTTCAATGTCAGGATTCTTGGTAGACAATGGTCGTTTTCCACCATATGTGATATTTATACTATAAGAATTGCAAGCATCTATCACTTTATTCAAATATTCTATAAAATCAGCCGTTGCATCCCATGTATTTGTTTGTAACAGCTTTCCACCGGCTTATTGTGGCTGCAAATGTATGACTAAATAATTGGAAAGTTCTTTTAACATTCATCTCAAAAACATTGGAGCGATTATGTGCTTTCGTAATATGAGATAATAAATTTGAATCTCCTTTATTGGCATCATCAATAAACCAAATCAATGTTAATTCTAAATCAAATGATGCAATTATTTTTCCATCGTGATAGAGATATCTATGTTTTTTGAATAAACTTGTCAATCTTTTCACTAAATGTGAGAAATCAAATAATGCGTAATATTTTTTTCCATTATGCATAAAGAATGACTTATCCGAATGCACGACATCAGCATCTGTTTCGGTAAGAATGCTTATTTAAGCATTCTTTTAATAAAATTATTATTTCTTCCGCTTTCATACATTTTACTGGAAGAAAATATGCTAGCGATTGACGCCATGGATTTCGCGCATTTATACTATCTAAGCAAAATACAAATACATATTTTGCTCTTTCATGTTTTCTTTCTAAAGATCCTAAATCGACAAGCCTTTCTATTTGATTCAATTTGAACGAATATTCCTCATATGACTTAATTGTCATTTCATCCCACTTCAATGCACATATTCTTTCTTCCATGGGGTATTTTAAAATGTTTTTATTGTTCGGCGCATTTTCATTCCGTAAGGAATTAATGATTATTTTTAAATTATTTTCTTCTTTTTCGGAATTTTTTATTTCTTTATTTTTTATTTCTTCACTTTCTACGATTTGTGTTAATGTTTTTTCGCATATTGATGGTTCTAAATATATTCAATCCATGAAATTTTCCTCTTCTGATGTCATATCAGAATGTAATCGCGGTGACCGATAAGTTCGTAATGATGGCCATTGAAATGATTGCTATGTTATTTCATCATTTTCAATATTTCCTAATATTGCTGGTTTTGTACTATTTTCATCTTTCTTTTTTGCTTCCGTTACATTTATGTTATTTTCTTTATTGGTCACCTCTACCGCAATAGACATGCTCTCCATGTCTACATCTTTGTTATTTTCTTTTGATAAAATAATATTTTTAAAAGAAATGGGTACCGAATCACGTTTTAATAATTTCTTACCTTCTCCCTTAAAAGAATTTCCAGTGAAATGATCTGCACACAAACCGACACAACGGATTAAACTGGTAGACCACTTTTCTAATTGAGTATTTCCTGAAACAGAACCAATACGGAAAATTATTAATAATAAAATAAATTTTTTGAAAAATTTCTTAAGAAGAAAACATTTTTAATTATATATGTGTATATATTAATTATATATATGTATATGTAGGAATCGCGGGTCTTGTGGAAATTGTCGTTAATTAAAATAACTTGAGAAATTCAGATTAAACTATTTTATTGAAATCCGTCTTCAAAAAGATACTCGAGAGAGCTCACGATCTTTCCTCTGTCGCGGGTTACGATCTTCTGCTCTCAAAAACGCACGGGCGACCCGTCGGCCTCAGCTATTGCTTACATAAACATAAACAAAGGCATCGCGTCTCGCTCACGACAATAAGGATGCTTTGTCACTTGTATTCTGCAAGTTCCGCGAGGGAGCAACGGGGAAGAGCGAAGCCGTCCGAAACGGTGTTATAATTGCGGAGGGCAAAATCGTGAGCGCGAACTGTGCGACTAAGGAGAATGGGGTGAAGTGCTTTCGTTGCGGCGAGCGTGAGCACGTGGCGACGAAGTGCGCCGGGAGAGCGAGCGTAGAAAAAGTTAGCTGTGCGGTGGGTTGGTTTTGCGATGATAAGTGTTACAAAGATGTGTTTATAAACACACATAGAATATCGGCGATGATCAACACGGGTAGTGACTCGCTCGTGACAACAAGGATGTCTTGTCACGCTGAGACAAATACAAATAATCTTATAGTAACTTTCCTAATTTCTACATATATACAGGGTGTCATAAAAGTACCGGAACAGCAAAATAACTCGAAAAATATGAGTCCTAGAAAAAATGTCAAGTACTGGGCTTTTATGACTTTTTCCTGGCTATCTGACGGTGACCTTGGATTTGACCTTGACCATGACCTTGAAGATCATTTCAAGGTCAGGTCTATTTTTTTAAATGGGACCCCATACTTTTGACCTCAGAAATGAAAAGAGCGGAAAATTTTACGTTCGGATATGACCTTGAACACTGCCAAATTTGACCTCTGAAGGTCACATAAAGGTCAAACGCTTGTTTTAGGCTGAAAACGCGAATGTCTTCGAAAATGCACCTGCTAGGGAGCAATGTTACGCATAAGGATTGTAGAGGTCAACGAGGGACATTCAGCCGTGACCTTGCCCTTATTCTCAAGGTGTCTCAAACCCGACCACTGAAGGCAAGGTGTCTCAAACCCGACCACTGAAGGCAAGGTGTCTCAAACCCGACCACTGAAGGCAAGGTGTCTCAAACCCGACCACTGAAGGCAAGGTGTCTCAAACCCGACCACTGAAGGCAAGGTTCAGTTAGTCTCGGCCACCGAAGGCAAGGCATCTTGTAACTCGGCCTGAGATTACAAGAGATGTTCAAAATGTTCCCCATTGACCGTTTGACAGTGTGCTAAGCGGACGTAAAAATTGTCAATCGCACTCCTTATCATTTCTGGGGGTATTGCAGCACATTCATCTATGATCCGTTGTTGAAGCTCATCCAGGTTACGAGGTTTAGTAAACTTTATTTTTTATGTAGCCCCAAAGAAAGAAATGAAGTGGTGCAATGTCGAGCGATCTCGGTGGCCATTCGATTGTTCCTCTTCTACCTATCCATCGATTAGGGAAAGTATCGTTCAAATAGTTTCGAACAATGCGTCCATAATGTGGCGGTGCCCCATCTTGCTGGAACCAAACATCACCAAAATTATCACCAACAATCTCCTGAATTGATGGAACAATTTGGTCTGTTAGAAGCTGCAGATAGGTTTCTGAGTTTAAATTCCCATTTATAAAAAAAGGCCCAACCACTTGATTCATAAAGCCCTGCCCAAACATTCAATTTTTGAAGTCGCTGCGTATGTGCTTCAAGCATCCAATGAGGATTTTCGTTGTTCCAATATCTAAAATTATGATGGTTTATTTTACCATTAATTTCAAAAGACGCTTCGTCTGAAAAAACGATATTATGCAAAAAGTTCGGTTGTTGATCAATTCTTTGCATCATAACTTCTGAAAATTGCACCCTGCGGTCAAAATCATCCTCATTCAACTCTTGGTGGAGATGAATTTTGTAGAGGTGGAACTTAATGGTCTTTAGGTTTTTGGAAACTGAAAATCTACTCATTTGAAGCTGTTGAGATGCTTTTCTAATTGACAATCTGGGATTTTCAACAAATGATTGAGCTACTTCAAATTGCCGCTCTTCTGTCGTTTGGGACTGTGACCTCCCAGATTTGTGGCGGTTTTTATTAGTCCCAGTTTCTACAAATCGTCTGATGGTGCGAGATACAGTCGATATTGAAATACCTTCGCCTTCATTACGAAAGGTTTCATTGAACAGCAATCTCACTTCACTGTATGACCTTTGTCTATCCCCCCATCCTCTCATCATCAATAGCGAAATTCTCTCATGCTCTGTAAGATGAGCCATTTGGAATTGACAACAAAATTGCAAAAATTTGATATAAAAAATGCGGTTTCTTTACCTTTAAATAAAAATAATAATGTACCATTGATCGTTAATAATAATGTGATAATAATTCAAAACGGGTGAAATCAAAACTTGTTAAATCGATGAAAACTCAAAAACAATTTATTATCTGTTCGACACTGATAGAATCGAGACAAATAAAAACCTTGAAGCGTACACTTTATCGACGGCGAATAAATTTTTCGGATACCGATTCTGGGATTTTTGAGCTCGCTAAAACCGAATCCGACGTCGGATTTTGCAAATTCAAGATGACCGATTCAAGATGACGGCCGATATTTAAGAATAACAAAAATTGGATCTCGTTTAAGGAATTTTTGAAGTCGTTTCTGAAATCGAATCCGACGTTGGATTTTACAAATTCAAGATAACAGATCCAAGATGACGCCCGATATTGAGGAATTACCAAAAATCGGAGTGTGACCTCGTACGTAAAATCTCACTCTTCACATTATCGGGATCAAAATGTGTTTCCAGTCTTAAAAAAATGATTTGACCTTGATATGACTGACACATAATCTTAAGAACAAGGGCAAGGTTGAAAACATCATATCCGAACGTAAAATTTTTCAATCTTGACACTTTTAGGTCAAAAATATGGATTTTCAGTCCTAAAAACAGTCCGGTTTGACCTTAATAATAATATCTTAACTCATGACTTTGAGAATAAGGGCAAGGTCACGGCTGAATGTCCCTCGTTGACCTCTACAATCCTTATGCGTAACATTGCTCCCTAGCAGGTGCATTTTCGAAGACATTCGCGTTTTCAGCCTAAAACAAGCGTTTGACCTTTATGTGACCTTCAGAGGTCAAATTTGGCAGTGTTCAAGGTCATATCCGAACGTAAAATTTTCCGCTCTTTTCATTTCTGGGGTCAAAAGTATGGGGTCCCATTTAAAAAAATGGACCTGACCTTGAAATGATCTTCAAGGTCATTGTCAAGGTCAAATTCAAGGTCACCGTCAGATAGCCAGGAAAAAGTCATAAAAGTCCAGTACTTGACATTTTTTCTAGGACTCATATTTTTCGAGTTATTTTGCTGTTCCGGTACTTTTATGACACCCTGTATATATATATATATATATATATACAGGGTGATCCAGAAAAACCTTTCGTCTGTAAAATGGCGTACTCCTGACACCATTCTACGACAATTTTTTCTTTACCAAAATTTGATTTGAAGCGTAGTTTTTGAGTTATAAGCAAAAATAGATAATAAATCACGTCGGGTACAAAAGGCAAGCAGGAGCGGCCCGGCACGCCGCGAGCGCGAGCGCAGCTGATCGCCCGACGGGTGATTTCCACTGCATGAGTTACTAACTATTTTATCTTATCACATAAAATTATGCTTTAAATAAAATTTTGATAAAGAAGAAAATATCTTAGAATTACAGGAATACGTGTTCCTTAAAATAATGTTAATTATTAAAAGCTGTAACGATCGTATTTTCGGACGTTGTCGTTCGCTACGGATAGATCACCGGTGTAAGGGTCTGGATAGAAAATACGCGTGATATGTGTGTGATAAAGAAAAGAATTTATTCGGTAATTACAATTACAGAGTGTGTGTGTGTGTGTGTGTACGTTCGTGGCGCGGGCTGATATTATAATACATGCAGTTCGATATCCCATCGAACTGCGGCCTTTAAATCGCACGCGGGTTCGTGTTTACGATGCGTGAACCTAAGTCAGTGTCGTGCGCGTGTTTTTGCGGAGCTTTTTCCGAGGAATTCCGGTGTTCGTAGAACCTCCCCCTCGGATTCTCGAAATCGGCGGTCGCTTTCGCAGGAATATTTATTTCTCGACGTCCTGGTTTAAAATCCGCGATCGGTTTATTATAATCGGTGCGCTTTAATAATGGCGGCGAATGCCGTAATACAAAGAAAACGAGCGCTTAGATGACGACGACGATAGAGGCCGTGAAGATGTATGCGCTTTTATAAAATACGCAGCGGCGGAGGCCGCTTGATATCTAAATGTGCGATGCGCTCGGTGAGTGTTAATTGATGCGTATAAGGATCGCGAGAAGGATGGAATTCGCGATGCAGCTAGATCAAGAGCTCTCGATTCGGGGCGGCTCTGAGCTCCACCTTCCGTGATGGTCTAGCTGCAGGATTAGGTGGATGCACACGTACCTTGGAATCGAGATCGTTCGTCCAAGACGGAGATCACTCCACTTTTCATCCGTGGTATTTTGTACTTTGTCTGGATTTCTCGGATTTCTCTCTGAAGCTTACTGCTTAGAGCGGATCGGGAGAATGTGTTGTACGCCGAAAATGTGGCCCTTTTTATACTGATTAATTGCCCGCGTCGGCGCGCGACGGTATAACCCCTTCCGAATGTGTTTTCGGAAAACGGTGCGATCGGGCCCGTTCGGAGAGGTTCGGGTGTGCGCCGAACGCGGGTTTTCGTCGGTCGGCGGTTCGGGCCATGTCGGATATGTTCGGCGATGTTCGGCCGATTTTGAGTTTAACGACTTCGCTTAATGAAGTATTAAAAAAGTGAGCGCACCGCGCCCCTGCCTCTGCCCGGCGGGTGTTCTGCCGGGCGGCAGCTTTTGGCGAGTGTTATGCCGGAAATCGTAGCGTGCACCGGGATGCATCGTTACATCACCCCCATTCATAAATAATGCCCGAATTGAGGGCATTCTTTCGGTCGGTTGGTCGAGCATAATGGGTATCTCGCGGGTTTTCGGCGGATTTCACTGCGGCTCGTTACTGCAGTCGGACTCTTCCGTCCCTCGTGAACCGGATTATCCAACGTCCGGTGGCGGTTCGCGGCTTGCATCTCCGAGATACATAAACTGCGAAATGTGGAACTTCCACGACGATTCCGGGTTCCACCTCGACGGGGATTGGCGGTGGCGTCTGCAGTCCCATCGGTCGCATCAAGGCCGATCGCTCGGTCGTAGTGGCTTCCGGTCTTATTGGTCGGGCTGGCTTCTCATAAGGGCGCGGGGCCCTGGCCTTTGATGGTGATGGCGGCGTCAGGAAAGCCTCCTGCTTGCGCTGATTAATATAGTCGGACCGTTGAATGACCTTTGGTGGATGCGCTGGTGTTGGCGGGGCGGTGCTCTGCAGTGCCGGTTCTATTATCTGGACCGGGTCGGCAGTGCCTGCTTCGTACTCCCGAAGCAGGGCTTCGATGTCTTCCAGAATTCCTTGGTTTGTTTGCTCCATCTCACTTGGCTGTTCGCTCGATAGTGAAGCTTGTATTTTTGCTACCTCAGGCTCGAGGTCGAAATCATCCTCGGGGGGGGGGAGGGAGAAAATTGTCGTTATTATTGTTAACATGAGCGGCCTTCAGGTCCTGTACGTGTACGTGTTTTATCCATTTCCCCCGTTTGCTTCTTAGATCCATTATAACGAGTGATACGATTCGTCGGATCTCGTATGGCCCGCTGAATTTGGGCGCCAGTTTGGCGTTACGCTTCGCTTTTCTTTGACAGAGGGTTGTCGCACTTCCACACTCATTCTCCGATGTTCGGTTTCCAGGGCCGGCGTCGGAGGTCGTAATAGCGTTTCTGGCGATGGAATGCCTGTACGAGCTTTCTTTGAAGGTCATCAGGAGCGTCGTGCTCCGTGATCCGCTGGTCGTCATCCTCTGGTCCTTGTAATTCGCGCTCGTAGTTTAAAAAAGCAGGCATACATCCGGTAGCGTGGAGGGCCGTGTTGAAAGCGAATTGGAACGCTGGAATGTGTTCGTCCCAGATCCGGTGGTCCTTCTCTACTTATTGGGTGACCATGGTCTTGATGGTCCGGTTGGTCCTCTCCACCGGATTGCAATGTGGAGAATAAGCTAGAGCTGTTACATGTCGGATATTCCAGGCCTGTAGGCGGTCCTCCAATTCGTTGGACCTTAACTGTGTGCCGTTATCTGACAGCACGGAGTCTGGTCGACCGTGGCGCAAAATGACGCGCTCGGTCAGTGCCTTGGTCACTGCGCTTGCCGTAGCTCGGCGTAATGGCATCAGCTCTACCCATTTCGTAAAGCGGTCTTGGAGTACAAACAACCATGTATGTCCTTGGTCCGAGGCAAAGGTCCGACCAAATCGAGGGTCACTTGCTCCCAGGGGTGGCTGACATACGTTGAATGGAGCGTTCCGGCGGGTCGCTGCTGTGCAGCCTTGTGCGTCTGACAATTCTTGCAGGTGCGCACATAGTTAGCAATATCGCGGAACATTCCGGCCAATAATAGTTTTCAACGACGCGAGCGATTGTTTTTGCGATATCCATGTGTCCGGCGGTGGGAGCATCGTCGTAAAATGTTCTTTCTAGCTTCTTTCGGTATGTAGAGCTTCCACTGCTCCTCTACTGCGGTATCTTTAAAATTTAGGCTATGATAGAGGAGGCGGTACAATTTCCCGTCTTCTATGCGGTAGTCGGTGTGTCCGGGGTCTTGTTGTACCCCTTCGTATTTTCGGCGGTATTTTCGGTGGTATTTGTGACTTTTCTTAATGATTTAATCATATCTAAAATACCCCCAAAAACACATTTTTTCTTACTTCCCAAGCATATCATATCTTACTATAACCTCTAAAAAGGTGCGATATATTTTGCGTATATTTAAATTATTTATGTTAAATGTTACGAATATGATTTAAACATGAAATTATAAATAAAATTCACTTACCTAAAAAGAACTCGTCGATTCAACACCAAAAAAATAAAGATCCACTCGAGATGATGGCAACAGAATAGCAAATTTGATGAAAAGACACGAGAACATACCAGATATAAGGTCTGTTCTTTTCAGCTGCACTGCTGCACTAGTGTAATAAGTTAGAAAGAGACAAACATATTTTCTTTCACTTTAACTAATTGCACTAATGTAGCAGTGCAGCTGAAAAGAACAGACCTATAGATACACAGAATAAGCGGGAAATGATGAACAAGCGCAAAACGCTAATATGGAAACTTCAGACTTAAGCCCGTATTACACTACGTGTTGCGAGCTCGATTATGGTTGGAATTAACCAATCAGAACAACCGGCCGACAAATTTCTCTACTCTGATTGATCAATTCCTCAACTGAGTCTACAACCTGTAGTGTAATACGGGCTTTAAGTTGATATTTTGCATATTGTATCAGTTTTGTCAAATCCTTATATAAAAAAGGTGTGTTACCGATTTAATTGTTGCCGCTTTTCCGTGATACTGATTGGTTGTTTCGCTATTGTGACTTGCTTCGTGTCGTTTGCAGCTGTCAAATTATCACGCAAATTTTGACAGTTTGTCTCGCAACTTTTTTTTAAGTTCGTGTACTGTGACACACTTTATTTGTGTCATTTACGTTTATTCCGTAATTTATTCAGTAATTTTTATTATAAATAATAAATGAAATTTAATACATTATCTACGATAACTTCATTTAATAATGATAATTATTAAATGAAGTTACCGTACATTTCATGAGTAATCATAAAGTCCAGTATCCACGGTACTAGAGCTCGATCTAAAATCTCGATCCAAGAAACGCGTAGATATTAAATTTGTTGCTTTTCCATAAAAACTGCAAATTAATTGGTTAAACATTTCTCGAATTGAGAACTCGGATTAAATAAATAAATAAATAAATAAATAAATAAATATATAATAAATTAATTAATTAATAAATATATTTATATGTATATGAAGATATTCATAAATAAATATAATAAAACTGCCTAAACCATTAACGAATAAGTTTTCTAGATTAGTTGCAAAAAGCAATCAATTTATGAAATATTAATTTTTAAAAATAAATGTTAACTGTAAAAATGGGACAGAAGGAAAATAAATGATTGCAGATATAATAAAAATGTAATTTTGTAATTTTATGGAAAAAAATGTAAATAATAAAATTAATAAGTTTAATTTCATATAAGTATGAAAATATAAATGTATAGAATATGCATGGAATACTTAAATACTAATTAAAAAATTAATTAAACTAATTATAGTTAATACAAAAAGTAATTTCATTATTAAAATAATTATTAATGCTTTATGTGTATATTCTTAACTTTTATTTATTTCTAAATATTAAAATATAATTGGAACAATGATCATATCTAATTTCTTTAACTTTATAACAAGTAAAATTCTCTCTATGTAAATATAAAAATACACATAGAATGTTATTTTAAATACAAATTAAATTCACAAAATTATTTAACAAAAATGAATTAAATTTATTTATAGATCGTATCTATATTTAATTAATATAATAAAGAAAGATTTTATTTTATTTTTTGTTATGCGTATGTGTTATATTATTTGTTATATTATTTATTGTTATTATTTCCTCTTTATTTATTTCCTCTTTTAATTTATGGAACTCCTTTTATTTTGATTCTGTAATAAAAATATATCTTTAGTTATACATACACAGTTATACATATTTTAAATTAAATATTATATATAAGTATATTATATATTTAAATTATAGATATTTTAAATTGAATATTTCTTTTCTAATTTTTCTTTTTCTTTAATATTTCTTTTCTCATTTTTTTTAAGACTTTGTATATAGATTTTAAATATTTAATTGATTAATAGATATATTAATAAATAAAAATAAATTTAAAAATTAAAAAAAAATTGAAAAAAGAAGTTAAAAGTGAATAAGCAAATATTTTTAAAAAAGGAATAAAAAAATCAAAAAATTAAAAATATTTAAAAAATAAAAAAAATATTTTTTAATTTTTAAATAATAAAATATTAAAAATAAGAAATTTGTTTTTTATTTTTAATATTTTTATTTTTGCTTTCTATTACTTGCTTTTCTTAATATCTCTTAACTTTTTTAAATTTTAATGATATATTTATATGTATTCTCCAAATTAACAAAAAAGTATTAATTAAAAGTAAAGTAAGTAAAAAATATTATTAACAATAAACAAAAAAGTAAATATTAGTAATTAAATTAATATTTGAACTTATATATTTTGCTTAATGATTCTCCTTCCATCTTTCTCTTATTTGGTGTACGTTCACCTCTTAATAATTGACTTAAAGACATACGTTCTTCTAATTTTTCAATTTTATGTATATCGGTCACAAGCAGATATATCGGATTGACTGTAAAATAAGAAAATGAAATAACTGTTATATACATACATATATGCAGGGTGTTCGTCGATTTTCGACCTTAACGAAATAAATAAGTAGATTGGCTCAAATTAAGAAGAAATTATCTATATTGTTTTGGGATTGTCGCAATAATTACGGAAAAATTAAATAAAGAAGATCGGCCAATCTACGTGAATAGAAGCGCGCGGCGACGAGAGTCGTCTCACTGTAATCCGATACTGGTCGAGCCGCAAAGCGGTGGGCGAGTTGCTCGAGACATGATGGTAATTTGCGATATATCGCAATATCGCGCCGAAAAATGACCTATCCTTTTAGCGGCGAGAAAATGATGCGCTATCATTTCCACACCACCTTGCGGTAGATAGCATGGTGCGTTTTTTTTATAGTGGTTTCCCCCATAGGCCTACTTTCCACTCTCAATTTGAAAATTATTCAAAATGCCATTACTATACGCTGAATACATCAGAAATGTAAAAAAATTAATGGTGACAGTACCTTTACAAAAATTAATCCATGATTGAAAATCCTTCGATAAAATGTATTGCACACGTTGATAATGATACGATGATAAAATACTTCAAGAATCCTTTCTTCATCTCGTACGAAAGCGTACTGCTGGACCGATTATCCCGATATTATGCACGACACGCAGTTTCACATAATTATTGCACAACACATAAAATTATATGGTCACTTGGTTTTCGTTAACTCCTGGGAAATGATTCCATGTAAATTGCGGCCGCACGATAAGTATTTTCTCCCGCTAGTTCGTATGCCACAATTATATCCGTATATTCCTGCAGAGTATACCTCATTTTCACTTGTTATCAGACTGTTATCAGATGTTTTAATAAAAATCTTGTGTTTGCGTAGTAAATTAACAGTGAAAATGAAATATACTCTGCAGGAATATATGAATATGATTGTGGCATACGGACTAGCGGGAGAAAATACTTATCGTGTGGCCGCAATTTACATGGAATCATTTCTCGGGCGTGCACGAAAACCAAGTGATCGTACAATTTTACGTGTTGTGCAATAATTATGTGAAACTGGGTGTCGTGCATAATATCGGGATAACCGGTCCAGCAGTGCGCCTTCGTGTACGAGATGAAGAAAGGATTCATGAAGCATTTTATTATCATATCATTATCAACGTGTGCAATACATTTTATCGAGGGATTTTCAATCGCGGATCAATTTTTGTAAAGGTACTGTCACCATCAATTTTTTACATTTAAGATACATTCAGCGTATAGTAATGGCATTTTGAATAATTTTCAAATTGAGAGTGGAATAGGCCTATGGGGGAAACCACTAAAAAAAGCGCAATGCTATCTACCGCAAGGTGGTGTGGAAATGAGCGCATCATTTTCTCGCCACTAAAAAGACGGGTCATTTTTCGGCACGGTATTGCGATATATCGCATCATGTCTCGAGCGACCCGCCCACCGCTTCGCGGCGCGACTAGTATCGGATTACAGTGGGACGACTCTCGTCGCCGCGCGCTTCTATTCACGCAGATTGGCCGATCTTCTTTATTTAATTTTTCCGTAATTATTGCGACAATCCCAAAACAATATAGATAATTTCTTCTTAATTTGAGCCAATCTACTTATTTATTTCGTTAAGGTCGAAAATCGACGGACACCCTGTATAAAACAGCATAAAAGTTTCTTTCATATATACACTGTAAAAAATTTTTGTGTAAATTTACAACTATTATAGTGAGTAATATTGGGACCAACTATTAAAGGTGTATATTTACATACATTATTAAATTTACATTTCATAGATAAAATTATTATCTTTAATGGTAAGTATCTTGTACTAATAAATTATTATTATCTTTAATGGTACTAATAAAATATTATTATCTTTAATGGTAACCATTTTGTACTAATAAAGTTACATGTTAGATTTCTAGAAATGTTTATGCAATAATACATTTTGTATATGTATTTATACAATTTCACATATTAAATTTAATTTAAAATTACATACATAATTAATGTAATAATTACGTTATTTATAACGAAAATATATAAATTCATGTACTTTTACAAAAATTAGTTATTTTACTCTTTATTGTGTAAATATTCGTTTATGTTTGATAAGAAATTCCGGGGTTAAAAGTGTAATTTTTAAATTTTATATAAATGTTACAAAAAATTGTACATTTACATAAAATCCAAAAATTACATTTTTAATCTTGTAATTTCTTATCAAATATAAACGAATATTTACACAATAAAGAGTAAAATAACTAATTTTTGTAAAAGCACATGAATTTATATTTTTCCGTTATAAATAGCATAATTGTTACACTCATTATAAGTGTAATGTTACATACATTTTTTACAGTGTGCATATATATAAGAACCTACCTGTTGTTGTTCTCGTAATAGATTTTGTTATAAAATTTAATTTTTTAATTATAGTAAGTATATGTATTACCTGTTTGTAATACGCCCATTATTTTTATTTTGTCGCCTTTGGTTATGTTTAGTCTTAAATAATCGTCATAAATAAAATTTGATATCCGAATTTCTAATTTATATGTACCATCTGTTATTGCTCCAGTGCCGATAAACTTATTTAATATCGTGGATTTCATAAAAATTTGATTTGACATAAGCTTCCAATACTGGAAAATACACAGTATATGTAAATATTAAAATATATAAAATAATACACCCACAAGCGCGCGCGCGCGCGCACACACACACACACACACACACACACACACACACACAGACAGACACATACGTACACACACACGTACGCATGGATATCTGCATTCATGATTTGCAAAAAATAAAATTATAAGATAAAAATTAAAAGGAATATAAATAAACAAAGTATTAAATTTATTAATATATATATCTGTTATAAACATTAGTTAGTTTTCTAATTATCCTTCTGACGCGTAAGCAAATTTAATATTTAAGATTAATTTGTTCAAAATTAAAAGATGAAAAATTTAATCGAAATTATTATTACTAATCATTAAATAATCATTTTATAAACTTACATATATAAATACGCATATATATAACAAAAATAATATTAACTACTTACTAACACATCCTGAAACATTTAATATTTCATTAATTCTTGTTGGAGTTGGATTGTTTGACTTCTCATTTATTGACTCGTAACAACCCAAGTTTGAAACCACAGTGTTACTACGAATTAGTAGCTCATATGATATGTTTCCATTATTATAAGAAGATATTTTTGGTATTCTTGCTTGAGCACCATCGATATGTACAATCTGAGTAAAGAGTGTTTATTGTTATTATTATATCATTATTATATATTAAGTATTACTATTATTGCTTTTATTATTTATTAATCTATTGTATTATATACGATTTATTGTATTACTTATTGATTTAAATGTTACTAAAATTTAATTTACTTAAAATTTATTATTTTGTATTATTTTCATAATAATGAGAAAGTAATACAATAATTTGTAACGATGCATCCCGGTGCATCCCCGTGCAACACATTTTCGTGGCCTCTATTGCTGCCGGCATCTAAGCGCCCGTAAATGTGTGTGCTTTATATTATACGCAGCGGCTGAGGACGCGACATCTAGATGCGCGATGCGCTCGGTAAATGTTAATTTACGCGCGTAAGGATCACATCGCGAAGGATGGGATTCGCGGTGCAGCTAGATCGAGAACTCTCGATTCGGGCGGCTCTGAACTCCACCTTCAGGGATGGCCTAGCTGCAGGATTAGGTGAATGCACGCGTACCTTGGAATCGAGATCGCTCGTCTAAGCCGGAGATCACTCCACCTTTTGTCCGTGGTATTTTGTGCTTGATCTGGATTTCTCGGATTTCTCTCTCTTTTTACTGCTTAGAGTGGATCGGGAGAATGTGTCATACGCCGAAATGTAGCCCTTTTTATACTGATTAATTGCCCGCGTCGGCGCGCGGCGGTATAACTCCTTCCGAATGGGTTTTCGGAAAATGGTGCAGTCGGGCTCGTTCGGAGAGGTTCGGGTGTGCGCCGAACGCGGGTTTTCGGGTCGGTCGGCGATTCGGGCCACGTCGGATATGATCGGTGATGTTCGGCCGATTTTGAGTTTAAACGACTTCCCAGGTAGCAAAATGATATCAAAATGACATTAAAAGGACAACCAAAAAAAGATATGGATGACTTTTTAGTTGGCAAAAAAGATGCCTTTTTGTAGTACAAATAG
Organism: Camponotus fellah; assembly: GCA_030586385.1. Lineage (NCBI taxonomy): Eukaryota > Metazoa > Arthropoda > Insecta > Hymenoptera > Formicidae > Camponotus > Camponotus fellah. The sequence continues at coordinate 5,213 of JAPIVC010000874.1, read as the reverse complement.
TATCACTAATATCCGCTTAGATGACAACTTATTTGTATCCGAACGCCAATTATAAGAAAACTTATAACGGTAACCAAATTGCCAGCATATGGTCAACTTTTATCAGCTGTCACAAATTAGAAATATAAATAATTCAATATTATGCAGTAAAGTGAAATTTTCAATAGTTTATAAGATACTATATTGTTTTTGCATATGACCAAAAATTTCTATTATTTAAGAAAATAAACTTTATTAATTATTATTATTATTACTATTATTTAAGCAAACGTATATATGAAAAATAATTATTAATCGTTATTATTATTATTAACTATTAAAAATATGAGTAATATATAATGAGTATATGCACTTATTTTCTCTGGTGATGGCGTTCTCGTCGTTTATCCGCAGCTTTTTTTCTATCGCCCCCACGGCGAAGCCAATCGGCAATTCGATCCTCGACGGTTTTTATCGTTGTCCCGGGAAATGCATTACGTATTACATCTGAAAAAATTAATGAATAAATATTATCAGAATGATATCACGAAACGTAGTAACTTCTTCATGATGAAGAACTCAATAAAGGCTGTGAATGAGAGTTTCCCACGCAGCACAGAATATTACAGTAATATTACAATATCGCTACAATATCGCAGCAATATTGTTGCAATATTGTAGCAATATTGTAATATTACTGCAATATTCTGTGCTATATGGATTATTTAACTTTTGTCGACGTTGTTGGACGTTTCAATTGATTATTGGATAGGAAATATATGAGGTTCTATTAGAATTCTAAAAATTATATATCCAATAGCCAATCGATAAGTCCAACAATGCCGACAAATGTAAAATGAAATCTTATTCTAAAATATTGAAACAATATGTATCATGTATATATATATATATATATATATATATGCAGAGTGTCCCAAAAGTCTCGGATCGACCGGTCGAATATTTCATAAACTATGCACTTTAGAAAGAAATATTTCAGACAAAAGTTGATTTGAAGGGGGCCATCAGATAATGGCAATGATTTGACTTGAGAGAAACTTTCATTTGAAAGTCACATGAAGATCGTCAATTTCTTAAATGGGACCCCGTATTTTTTATTATATATTCGTGTAGCATTCCAAAACATTATAATAAAGTATTTCTTCATTGAGTACTTTTCGAGTCATAAGGCTTGAAATCATTTCTTAATTTTACATAAACCATAAAATATTCATTTTTCGATTATCTTAATACTTTTATGTACAAAATAATGAGAGGAATAAATTGGTGTAAAGAAAACACAGTTGTTTTAAAAAAAATATGTAATTGTTAATTGCAAATTATATATTTTTATCTTAAAAACAACTATGTTTTTTCTTTATACCAATTGATTCCTCCCATTATTTTGTACATAAAATTAAAGGTAAAAATTTAAGGTAACATAATCGAAAAATGAATATTTCATAAGATATTTTACGGTTTATGTAAAATTAAGAAATAATGTGTGTGTCTGTGTGTGTGTGTGTGTGTGTGTGTGTGTGTGTGTGTGTGTGTGTGTGTGTGCGTGCGTGTGCGTGTGCGTGCGTGCGTACGTGCGTGTGTATACGTACCAATAATAAGATACGGAAATGTAAATTTTGATATTTTTTGAGTATTCTCGCCTCCAAGAGTCCAAACGACTTTTTGAGTTAAGTCATCTGTCATAATCACTTCCATCGAAAATTTTACCGCTTTTTGAACCGTTTTTCCACCGATGTCTTGAATTTTTTGTGTCTAAAAAATACAATTAAACAATTAATTATTATTAAATAAATGATTTAATAAATGATGATCGCAGTTTCAGAATACTCGTATACTTACAAACTGATTTCGCATTTGCTCATTGTTTTTGAGCTCAAGATCAAATTGTTGTAACGCATTGATATCATTGAATGGCATCGGGGGCAGAAGTAAATAATTGCGTTTTGATAATTCAAATGGATGAGAATTACGTGCTGTTTCTAATAATTCATTTAATTTTTTGAGTATTCGTTCTTCAAAACGTTTTCGCTCTTCTCGACAATCATCTGAAAAATAAAATATATAATAATAAAATCTATATAATAATAATCTATAGATTTATGGATATAAATGTTATAAAAAGTTTTGTATACTTACTGCAACATCTTGCAGTGTGTAAAGTATTTTCTGGAATAACTTGATTGTTTTGAGTTGCATCTTCTTCATCCTCTTCATTATTTTCTGTGTAGATTTCATCCAAAAGATAATCCTCATCTACTATATTTTCATCTACAAAGTATTATAAAACATTTTGGTGTCAGATTAATTTTATTTCGAATATAATGTTGGGACAATTTATTAACATTAATTTTACTTTGCTCTTCTTCTTCCGTTTCTATACTCTCTATTGGGACGTTCTTGCCCGAGAAAAATTTTTGAATATCTTTCGGACTTTGTAATTGTTTCATGTTTTGAGCATAATTGCTGTCGATTATTTTAATATTTGAGATGTTAGCCACGCTTTCATTTTCTACAATATAAAATACACCATAATTTTTTTATACATAATTTAGATCTTATAAAATTTTTCATAAGATATTTAATACATAATGTATATACCTATAAAATTTCTAGGCGGAAGATACATAATTTTTGAATTAGCTGAAAAAAATGAAGAAAATTTAATGTAGAATATTACTATATATGTTGATAATCAGTCCAATTGTGATGAATACTGACATATGATCAAATACTTACACAATTCTTCACATATTTGTTTTGGATTTAGTCTCTTTTTTTTAATGATTTTTTGAGTAGATGTCATATCCTACACAATATATATAAGAACAAATTTAATGATAATACTTCTTATTTTTAATTTAATTCAATATAATATTTTTATGTATGATAATTAAGAAATAGCATCACCCATCTCTACTGGAATCCATAAGATATCTATAAGAGACGCGCAAGAGAGGAGCAAGACAATCACATCAAAACTTAGTAAAATAAAAATGGAACAATGTTATAAAACGATAAGGACACCATTGAAGCCAGACAATATCAAATACAAAACAACATAAATCTAAACAAAATCAAAATAAAATCAATCTGTTATATGCAAATTAAAATAAAATTATAATAAAATTAAATCTACACAATCTTATTCATATATATATATGTCAAATTTGTGAAATGATCAATGAAATATGAAATAATATTATAAAAAACACCATGAAGTGGATAATAAATAATATAACATTCAAATAAAATCAAAATAATATTAAATAACATAAATCAAAATAATATTAAATAATATTTAAATAAAATCAAAGTTAAATCAAGGCATACAAATCGAAATAAAAAACACCATAACGTGGATAATAAATAATATATAAAAAAAACCATAAAACCAAATAATATCAAATATAAAACAACAATTAAAATCAAATTAAAATCAAGTAATTTGCCATGCAAATCAAAATAAAATCAAAATTAAATCTGCACTCTCATCCAAGTATTTGTGTCAAACCTGTAAAATGACCATTAAAATATTGTAGAATATCACATATTGTTGTCGGAAAAATGTAACATATCGTGAGCGGTTACAGCGATTCCTTCGTACAAAATTAAGTAGAAAGATTGCCAACCTCCGACGTCTCATGATGTTAAATCTGTAAATGGAAATATGTAATTACATGTTCTAAATATCATATGATAAAATGTAGTCTTATGCAAACATACGGTTATGCGACAATCAGTCAATATGATTCTTATCATGCAGTCAGATGCAGATAAATAATATTAATAAGGAAGAACTAAAAAGCCAGAAGATATATTTTTATGTGTCACTGTGAATCATAGGGAAAATATATACACAATTATTGTTATACGGAACAATGAAGCCTTTTCTGTCAATGTAATCTATGTTCCATGCCTGAGATTCGGAAAGCTCGCGACCTTCAAAAATATCTAAACTGCGAGAATCGCATGGATAATTAGGAATAGAATGAGTATTAATAAATTTGCGACCAATAATAACAGGAATCTCTTCGTGATAACATATATGTTGGATGAGAACAACGCTCTTATCCGATAGATAGCAACAGTTATTAGGACTCTTGTCAGTTAATAAAAAATCTCGAAATTGAATCTCCCCATGGGGGTCAGTATATCCTTCTGGAAATTGATAATCTAATCGATTCTTCCTTTTGTTTAAATTGTAATTAGTTTTAATGGAGTTAGTTGAAGGTATAAAATGAATCGATCGTTCTGTTATTCTTTTCATTATTTGCGCTAAAGGCTGAGCACCACCTTTGATCATTAATTTAATTTTCTGCAAAAAATTTTCAAATAAAAAACAACTAAAAGAATCCAGAGGTCCATGATTTAAAACATCCATCGGAATATGAATTAAATTATGAATATTATAAATTAATGTTTCTTTGCCATATAAAAGTTCCATATTTTCACGAAATAAATCATAAGATCTTGAGCATATCTATTATTGCGTACACATTCCCTTGGATCACAAAGAATTCTAACGGCACAGTTAAGAGCATTAAAATGTATGATATAAGATTTATCCAAAAAATATTGCAAAACTGCGGGACCCAGATATAATAAAAACAATCGAAATTCTGTCGCCTTCCACTGAGCAACTTCTTCCAAAGAACGCGGACTTCGTGAAAATTCTACTGGAATAAATTTAGCAAAACTACAATAAAAATTATTAAATGCGGCAAACTTAGTTAATGCGTTGACGGATTTTCCCATAACACGAATCCAGATTAAAATAAGCTTTTTCATCGTTCCTAAACACAACAAATGCATGTAATCAAGAGGAAATTGCTTAACCATATCAACACCTATGGTTTCAAAAGGAGAGATAACATTTTGCTATGCAGCAGGTAATCTTTCTCTAAAAGAAGTAATTAATTTTCAAAGGCGAATTTTTTTCTTGAAATTCGTCGTCCATTAATAGTTTCACCGGATTGAACACACTTAGCACAACGACTGTTATGAGCAGGAAAGCAAGTGATGAAATTTCATGCAGGAGTATCAGCAAGAACTGCGTTCAATTGTACAAAATAATTTCGATTTTCGTACATGAAACCCTCACTGTTTAATTTTGTGTATTCTGCGATAAATGTTTCCAAAAATTGAGCAACAGAGGAAGGCTTGCTATTTCCATAAAACGCACCAATAAGAAATGGTTCGATAAATTGATTCTG
>JAPIVC010000873.1:0-14903 GCA_030586385.1 Camponotus fellah | reverse complement strand
TCTTATGGTCGGACGCTATCTGGAAAAAAAGTGTTTTTTCCGTCTGTACGCATCCAAGTATGTCGCATGCGTCTTGCGCTATTTGAAAATAAAGTGTTTTTCTCGTCTGTACGCATCCAAGTATGCCGAATGCGACTTGTGCTTTCTGGAGAATAAGGTTTTTTCTCATCTGTACGCATCCAAGTATGTCGCATGCGTCTTGCGCTATATGAAAATAAAGTGTTTATCTTGTCAGTTACATCCAAATAGGTCTTATGGTCAGACGCTATCTGGAAAAAAGTGTTTTTCTCGTCTGTACGCATCCAAGTATGTCGCATGCATCTTGCGCTATTTGAAAATAAAGTGTATATCTCGTCAGTACGCATCCAAGTTTGTCGAATGCGACTTGTGCTATCTGGAAAAAAATTTTTTTCTCGTCTGTAGGCATCCAAATATGTCGCATGCGTCTTGCCCTATGTGAAAATAAAGTGTTTATCTCGTCAGTACGCATCCAAATAGGTCTTATGGTCGGACGCTATCTGGAAAAAAAGTGTTTTTCTCGTCTGTACGCATCCAAGTATGTCGCATGCGTCTTGCGCTATTTGAAAATAAAGTGTTTATCTCTTCAGTACGCATCCAAATAGGTCTTATGGTCGAACGCTTTCTGGAAAAAAGTGATTTTCTCGTCTGTACGCATCCAAGTATGTCGCATGCGTCTTGCGCTATATGAAAATAAAGTCATTATCTCGTCAGTACACATCCAAATAGGTCTTATGTTCAGACGCTATCCTGAAAAAGTGTTTATCTCGTCAGTACGCATCCAAATAGGTCTTATGGTCGGACGCTATCTGGAAAAAAAGTGTTTTTCTCGTCTGTACGCATCCAAATATGTCGCATACGTCTTCCCCATATGAAAAATAAAGTCTTTATCTCGTCAGTACACATCCAAATAGGTCTTATGGTCGGACGCTATCTGGAAAAAAAAGTTTTTTTCTCGTCTGTACGCATCCAAGTATGTCGCATGCGTCTTGCGCTATTTGAAAATAAAGTGTTTATCTCGTCAGTACGCATCCAAATAGGTCTTATGGTCGGACGCTATCTGGAAAAAAAGTGTTTTTCTCGTCTGTACGCATCAAAGTATGTCGCATGCGTCTTGCGTTATTTGAAAATAAAGTGTTTTTCTCGTCTGTACGCATCCAAGTATGCCGAATGAGTGTGCGATTCTGGAAAAAAAGTATTTTTCTCATCTGTACGCATCCAAGTATGTCGCATGCGTCTAGCGCTATATGAAAATAAAGTGTTTATCTTGTCAGTACACATCCAAATAGATCTTATGGTCAGACGCTATTTGGAAAAAAAGTGTTTTTCTCGTCTGTACGCATCCAAATATGTCGCATGCATCTTGTGCTATTTGAAAATAAAGTGTTTATCTCGTCAGTACGCATCCAAGTATGTCGAATGCGACTTGTGTTATCTGGAAAAAAGTGTTTTTCTCGTCTGTACGCATCCAAGTATGTCGCATGCGTCTTGCGCTATTTGAAAATAAAGTGTTTATCTCGTCAGTACGCATCCAAATAGGTCTTATGGTCGGACGCTATCTGGAAAAAAAGTGTTTTTCTCGTCTGTACGCATCAAAGTATGTCGCATGCGTCTTGCGCTATTTGAAAATAAAGTGTTTTTCTCGTCTGTACGCATCCAAGTATGCCGAATGCGACTTGCGCTATATGAAAATAAAGTGTTTATCTCGTCAGTACGCATCCAAACGCTCTTATGGTCGGACACTAACTGGAAAAAAATGATTTTTCTCGTCTGTACCCACCCAAGTATGTCGCATTCGTCTTGCGCTATATGAAAATAAAGTCTTTATCTCGTCAGGCACACCTCAAATAGGTCTTATGGTCGGGCGCTATCTGAAAAAAATTGTTTTTCTCGTTTTGCATCAAGTATGTCGCATGCGAATTGCGCTATTTGAAAAAAAGTGTTTATCTCGTCAGTACGCATCCAAATAAGTTTTTGGTCGGGCACTGGAAAGGGTTTTTCTTGTACGCATCCATGTATGCTGCATGCGACTTGCGCTATTTGAAAATAAAGTGTTTATCTCGTCAGTACGCATCCAAATAGGTCTTATGGTCGAACGCTTTCTGGAAAAAAGTGTTTTTTCTCGTCTGTACGCATCCAGACGAGAAAAACACTTTTTTTCAAATAGCGCAAGTCGCATGCGGCATACATGGATGCGTACAGACGAGAAAAACCCTTTTTTTCCAGTTAGCGTCCGACCATAAAAGTTATTTGGATGCGTACTGACGAGATAAACACTTTATTTTCAAATAGCGCAAGACGCATGCGACATACTTGGATGCGTACAGACGAGAAAAAACAATTTTTTCCAGATAGCGCAAGTCGCATGCGGCATACATGGATGCGTACAGACGAGAAAAACCCTTTTTTCCAGTTAGCGTCCGACCATAAAACTTATTTGGATGCGTACTGACGAGATAAACACTTTATTTTCAAATAGCGCAAGACGCATGCGACATACTTGGATGCGTACAGACGAGAAAAACACTTTTTTCCAGATAGCGTCCGACCATAAGACCTATTTGGATGCGTACTGACGAGATAAACACTTTATTTTCAAATAGCGCAAGATGCATGCGACATACTTGGATGCGTACAGACGAGAAAAACACTTTTTTCCAGATAGCGTCTGACCATAAGACCTATTTGGATGTGTACTGACAAGATAAACACTTTATTTTCATATATAGCGCAAGATGCATGCGACATACTTGGATGCGTACAGACGAGAAAAACACTTTTTTCCAGATAGCACAAGTCGCATTCGACATACTTGGATGCGTACTGACGAGATAAACACTTTATTTTCAAATAGCGCAAGATGCATGCGACATACTTGGATGCGTACAGACGAGAAAAACATTTTTTTTCCAGATAGCGTCTGACCATAAGACCTATTTGGATGTGTACTGACAAGATAAACACTTTATTTTCATATAGCGCAAGACGCATGCGACATACTTGGATGCGTACAGATGAGAAAAACACTTTTTCTCCAGATAAGCACAAGTCGCATTCGACATATTTGGATGCGTACTGACGAGATAAACACTTTATTTTCAAATAGCGCAAGACGCATGCGACATACTTGGATGCGTACAGACGAGAAAAAACAATTTTTTTTCCAGATAGCGTCCGACCATAAGAACCTATTTGGATGCGTACTGACGAGATAAACACTTTATTTTCAATAGCGCAAGTCGCATGCGACATACTTGGGATGCATACAGACGAGAAAAACACTTTTTTTCCAGATAAGCCAAGTCCGCATTAGACATATTTGGATGCGTACTGACGAGATAAACACTTTATTTTCAAATAGCGCAAGACGCATGCGACATACTTGGATGCGTACAGACGAGAAAAACACTTTTTTTCCAGATAGCGTCCGACCATAAGACCTATTTGGATGCGTACTGACGAGATAAACACTTTATTTTCATATAGCGCAAGACGCATGCGACATACTTGGATGCGTACAGACAAGAAAAAACACTTTTTTTCCAGATAGCCAGTCCGCATTAGACATACTTTGGATGCGTACTGACGAGATAAACACTTTATTTTCAAATAGCGCAAGACGCATGCGACATACTTGGATGCGTACAGACGAGAAAAACACTTTTTTTCCAGATAGCGTCTGACCATAAGACCTATTTGGATGTGTACTGACAATATAAATACTTTATTTTCATATAGCGCAAGACGCATGCGACATACTTGGATGCGTACAGATGAGAAAAACACTTTTTCTCCAGAAAGCACAAGTCGCATTCGGCATACTTGGATGCGTACAGACGAGATAAACTCTTTATTTTCAAATAGCGCAAGACGCATGCGACATACTTGGATGCGTACAGACGAGAAAAACACTTTTTTTCCAGATAGCGTCCGACCATAAGACCTATTTGGATGTGTACTGACGAGATAAAGACTTTATTTTCATATAGCGCAAGACGCATGCGACATACTTGGATGCATACAGACGAGAAAAACACTTTCTTTCCAGATAGCACAAGTCGCATTCGACATACTTGGATGCGTACTGACGAGATAAACACTTTATTTTCAAATAGCGCAAGATGCATGCGACATACTTGGATGCGTACAGACGAGAAAAACACTTTTTTCCAGATAGCGTCTGACCATAAGACCTATTTGGATGCGTACAGACGAGAAAAACACTTTATTTTCAAATAGCGCAAGACGCATGCGACATACTTGGATGCGTACAGACGAGAAAAACACTTTTTTTCCAGATAGCGTCCGACCATAAGACCTATTTGGATGCGTACTGACGAGATAAACACTTTATTTTCATATAGCGCAAGACGCATGCGACATACTTGGATGCGTACAGACGAGAAAAATACTTTTTTTCCAGATAGCACAAGTCGCATTCGATATACTTGGATGCGTACTGACGAGATAAACACTTTATTTTCAAATAGCGCAAGACGCATGCGACATACTTGGATGCGTACAGACGAGAAAAACACTTTTTTTCCAGATAGCGTCCGACCATAAGACCTATTTGGATGCGTAATGACGAGATAAACACTTTATTTTCATATAGCGCAAGACGCATGCGACATACTTGAAAGCGTCGACCATAAGACCTATTTGGATGCGTACTGACGAGATAAACACTTTATTTTCAAATAGCGCAAGACGCATGCGACATACTTGGATGCGTACAGACGAGAAAAACACTTTTTTCCAGATAGCGTCCGACCATAAGACCTATTTGGATGCGTACTGACGAGATAAACACTTTATTTTCAAATAGCGCAAGACGCATGCGACATACTTGGATGCGTACAGACGAGAAAAAACACTTTTTTTCCAGATAGCGTCCGACCATAAGACCTATTTGGATGCGTACTGACGAGATAAACACTTTATTTTCATATAGCGCAAGACGCATGCGACATACTTGGATGCGTACAGACGAGAAAAAACACTTTTTTCTCCAGAAAGCACAAGTCGCATTCGACATACTTGGATGCGTACTGAGAGATAAACACTTTTTTCGCGCGCCATCGACATACTTGGATGCGTACAGACGAGATAAACACTTTATTTTCAAATAGCGCAAGACGCTTGCGACATACTTGGATGCGTACAGACGAGAAAAACACTTTTTTTCCAGATAGCGTCCGACCATAAGACCTATTTGGATGTGTGCTGACGAGATAAAGACTTTATTTTCATATAGCGCAAGACGCATGCGACATACTCGGATGCGTACAGACGAGAAAAACACTTTTTTTCCAGAAAGCGTTCGACCATAAGACCTATTTGGATGCGTACTGACGAGATAAACACTTTATTTTCAAATAGCGCAAGTCGCATGCAGCATACATGGATGCGTACAGACGAGAAAAACCCTTTTTTTCCAGTTAGCGTCCGACCATAAAACTTATTTGGATGCGTACTGACGAGATAAACACTTTATTTTCAAATAGCGCAATTCGCATGCGACATACTTGGATGCATACAGACGAGAAAAACACTTTTTTTCCAGATAGCGTCCGACCATAAGACCTATTTGGATGCGTATTGACGAGATAAACACTTTATTTTCATATAACGCAAGACGCATGCGACATACTTGGATGCGTACAGACGAGAAAAACACTTTTTTTCCAGATAGCACAAGTCGCATTCGACATACTAGGATGCGTACTGACGAGATAAACACTTTATTTTCAAATAGCGCAAGATGCATGCGACATACTTGGATGCGTACAGACGAGAAAAACATTTTTTTTCCAGATAGCGTCTGACCATAAGACCTATTTGGATGTGTACTGACAAGATAAACACTTTATTTTCATATAGCGCAAGACGCATGCGACATACTTGGATGCGTACAGATGAGAAAAACACTTTTTCTCCAGAAAGCACAAGTCGCATTCGACATACTTGGATGCGTACTGACGAGATAAACACTTTATTTTCAAATAGCGCAAGACGCATGCGACATACTTGGATGCGTACAGACGAGAAAAACACTTTTTTTCCAGTTAGCGTCCGACCATAAAACATATTTGGATGCGTACTGACGAGATAAACACTTTATTTTCAAATAGCGCAAGTCGCATGCGACATATTTGGATGCATACAGACGAGAAAAACACTTTTTTTCCAGATAGCGTCCGACCATAAGACGTATTTGGATGCGTACTGACGAGATAAACACTTTATTTTCAAATAGCGCAAGTCGCATGCGGCATACTTGGATGCATACAGACGAGAAAAACACTTTTTTTCCAGATAGCGTCCGACCATAAGACCTATTTGGATGCGTACTGACGAGATAAACACTTTATTTTCAAATAGCGCAAGACGCATGCGACATACTTGGATGCGTACAGACGAGAAAAACACTTTTTTTCCAGATAGCGTCCGACCATAAGACCTATTTGGATGCGTACTGACGAGATAAACACTTTATTTTCAAATAGCGCAAGACGCATGCGACATACTTGGATGCGTACAGACGAGAAAAACACTTTTTTTCCAGATAGCGTCTGACCATAAGACCTATTTGGATGTGTACTGACAATATAAACACTTTATTTTCATATAGCGCAAGACGCATGCGACATACTTGGATGCGTACAGATGAGAAAAACACTTTTTCTCCAGAAAGCACAAGTCGCATTCGGCATACTTGGATGCGTACAGACGAGAAAAACACTTTATTTTCAAATAGCGCAAGACGCATGCGACATACTTGGATGCGTACAGACGAGAAAAACACTTTTTTTCCAGATAGCGTCCGACCATAAGACCTATTTGGATGTGTACTGACGAGATAAAGACTTTATTTTCATATAGCGCAAGACGCATGCGACATACTTGGATGCATACAGACGAGAAAAACACTTTCTTTCCAGATAGCGTCCGACCATAAGACGTATTTGGATGCGTACTGACGAGATAAACACTTTATTTTCATATAGCGCAAGTCGCATTCGGCATACTTGGATGCGTACAGACGAGAAAAACACTTTATTTTCAAATAGCGCAAGTCGCATGCGGCATACATGGATGCGTACAGACGAGAAAAACCCTTTTTTTCCAGTTAGCGTCCGACCATAAGACTTATTTGGATGCGTACTGACGAGATAAACACTTTATTTTCAAATAGCGCAAGTCGCATGCGGCATACTTGGATGCATACAGACGAGAAAAACACTTTTTTTCCAGATAGCGTCCGACCATAAGACCTATTTGGATGCGTACTGACGAGATAAACACTTTATTTTCATATAGCGCAAGACGCATGCGACATACTTGGATGCGTACAGACGAGAAAAACATTTTTTTCAAATAGCGCCCGACCATAAGCCATATTTGGATGCGTACTGACGAGATAAACACTTTATTTTCAAATAGCGGCATGCGACATATGATGCTACAGACGAGAAAACATTTGATGCGTACTGACAGATAAAATTTTTTTTCAAATAGCGCAAGACGCATGCGACATACTTGGATGCGTACAGACGAGAAAAACACTTTTTTTCCAGATAGCGCCCCTTCTCCGACCATAACCTTGTGGATGCGTACTGACGAGATAAACACTTTATTTTCAAATAGCGCAAGACGCATGCGATACTTGGATGCGTCCGACAACCCTTTTCCGGCTGCGTACCCAGAAAAAACACTTTTTCCCAAAGCCAAGACATTGGATGCGTCGACGAAAACGCGCTGCGACCATTGATGCGTACTGACGAGATAAACACTTTATTTTCAAATAGCGCAAGACGCATGCGACATACTTGGATGCGTACAGACGAAAAAAACACTTTTTTTCCAGATAGCGTCCGACCATAAAACTAGGCGTGACGACCCCCCATAGACCTATTTGGATGCGTACTGACGAGATAAACACTTTATTTTCATATAGCGCAAGACGCATGCGACATACTTGGATGCGTACAGACGAGAAAAACCACTTTTTCCAGATAGCCGGCGCCATGTAACCTATGGATGCGTACTGACGAGATAAACACTTTATTTTCAAATAGCGCAAGACGCATGCGACATACTTGGATGCGTACAGACGAGAAAAACACTTTTTTCCAGATAGCGTCCGACCATAAGACCTATTTGGATGCGTACTGACGAGATAAACACTTTATTTTCATATAGCGCAAGACGCATGCGACATACTTGGATGCGTACAGACGAGAAAAAACCCTTTTTCTCCAGATAAGCACAAGTCCGCATTAGACATACTTGGATGCGTACTGACGAGATAAACACTTTATTTTCAAATAGCGCAAGACGCATGCGACATACTTGGATGCGTACAGACGAGAAAAAATTTTTTTCCAGATAGCGTCCGACCATAAGACCTATTTGGATGCGTACTGACGAGATAAACACTTTATTTTCAAATAGCGCAAGACGCATGCGACATACTTGGATGCGTACAGACGAGAAAAACCTTTTTTTCCAGATGGCGTCCGGCCATAAGACTTATTTGGATGCGTACTGACGAGATAAACACTTTATTTTCATATAGCGCAAGTCGCATGCGACATACTTGGATGCATACAGACGAGAAAAACACTTTTTTTCCAGATAGCGTCCGACCATAAGACCTATTTGGATGCGTACTGACGAGATAAACACTTTATTTTCAAATAGCGCAAGACGCATGCGACATACTTGGATGCGTACAGACGAGAAAAACCTTTTTTCCGGATAGCGTCCGACCATAAGACCTATTTGGATGCGTACTGACGAGATAAACACTTTATTTTCAAATAGCGCAAGACGCATGCGACATACTTGGATGCGTACAGACGAGAAAAACACTTTTTTTCCAGATAGCGTCCACATAAGACCTATTTGGATGCGTACTGACGAGATAAACACTTTATTTTCAAATAGCGCAAGACGCATGCGACATACTTGGATGCGTACAGACGAGAAAAACACTTTTTTTCCAGATAGCGTCCGACCATAAGACCTATTTGGATGCGTACTGACGAGATAAACACTTTATTTTCATATAGCGCAAGACGCATGCGACATACTTGGATGCGTACAGACGAGAAAAACACTTTTTTCCAGATAGCACAAGTCGCATTCGACATACTTGGATGCGTACTGACGAGATAAACACTTTATTTTCAAATAGCGCAAGATGCATGCGACATACTTGGATGCGTACAGACGAGAAAAAACATTTTTTTCCAGATAGCGTCCGACCATAAGACCTATTTGGATGTGTACTGACAAGATAAACACTTTATTTTCATATAGCGCAAGACGCATGCGACATACTTGGATGCGTACAGATGAGAAAAAACACTTTTTTTCCAGAAAGCCAAGTCCGCATAAGGCATACTTGGATGCGTACTGACGAGATAAACACTTTATTTTCAAATAGCGCAAGACGCATGCGACATACTTGGTTGCGTACAGACAGATAAACACTTATTTTCAAATAGCGCAAGACGCATGCGACATACTTGGATGCGTACAGACGAGAAAAACACTTTTTTCCAGATAGCGTCCGACCATAAGACCTATTTGGATGTGTACTGACGAGATAAACACTTTATTTTCATATAGCGCAAGACGCATGCGACATACTTGGATGCGTACAGACGAGAAAAACACTTTTTTTTCAGAAAGCGTTCGACCATAAGACCTATTTGGATGCGTACTGACGAGATAAACACTTTATTTTCAAATAGCGCAAGTCGCATGCGGCATACTTGGATGCGTACAGACGAGAAAAACCCTTTTTTTCCCAGATAGCGTCCGACCATAAAACTTATTTGGATGCGTACTGACGAGATAAACACTTTATTTTCAAATAGCGCAATTCGCATGCGACATACTTGGATGCATACAGACGAGAAAAACACTTTTTTCCAGATAGCGTCCGACCATAAGACCTATTTGGATGCGTACTGACGAGATAAACACTTTATTTTCATATAGCGCAAGACGCATGCGACATACTTGGATGCGTACAGACGAGAAAAACACTTTTTTCCAGATAGCACAAGTCGACCATTAGACCTATTTGGATGCGTACTGACGAGATAAACACTTTATTTTCAAATAGCGCAAGATGCATGCGACATACTTGGATGCGTACAGACGAGAAAAACATTTTTTTTCCAGATAGCGTCTGACCATAAGACCTATTTGGATGTGTACTGACCAGATAAACACTTTATTTTCATATAGGCGCAAGACGCATGCGACATACTTGGATGCGTACAGATGAGAAAAACACTTTTTCTTCCAGAAAGCACAAGTCGCATTCGACATACTTGGATGCGTACAGACGAGAAAAACACTTTATTTTCAAATAGCGCAAGACGCATGCGACATACTTGGATGCGTACAGACGAGAAAACACTTTATTTTCAAATAGCGCAAGCGCATGCGACATACTTGGATGCGTACAGCGAGAAAAAACACTTTTTTCCAGATAGCGTCCGACCATAAGACCTATTTGGATGTGTACTGACGAGATAAAGCACTTTATTTTCATATAGCGCAAGACGCATGCGACATACTTGGATGCGTACAGACGAGAAAAAACATTTTTTTCCAGATAGCGTCCGACCATAAGACCTATTTGGATGCGTACTGACGAGATAAACACTTTATTTTCAAATAGCGCAAGTCGCATGCGGCATACATGGATGCGTACAGACGAGAAAAACCCTTTTTTTCCAGATAGCGTCCGACCATAAGACCTATTTGGATGCGTACTGACGAGATAAACACTTTATTTTCAAATAGCGCAAGTCGCATGCGACATACTTGGATGCATACAGACGAGAAAAACACTTTTTTTTCAGATAGCGTCCGACCATAAGACCTATTTGGATGCGTACTGACGAGATAAACACTTTATTTTCAAATAACGCAAGACGCATGCGACATACTTGGATGCGTACAGACGAGAAAAACACTTTTTTTCCAGATAGCACAAGTCGCATTCGACATACTTGGATGCGTACTGACGAGATAAACACTTTATTTTCAAATAGCGCAAGACGCATGCGACATACTTGGATGCGTACAGACGAGAAAAACACTTTTTTTCCAGATAGCGTCTGACCATAAGACCTATTTGGATGCGTACTGACGAGATAAACACTTTATTTTCATATAGCGCAAGACGCATGCGACATACTTGGATGCGTACAGACGAGAAAAACACTTTTTCTCCAGAAAGCACAAGTCGCATTCGGCATATTTGGATGCGTACAGACGAGAAAAACACTTTATTTTCAAATAGCGCAAGACGCTTGCGACATACTTGGATGCGTACAGACGAGAAAAACACTTTTTTTCCAGATAGCGTCCGACCATAAGACCTATTTGGATGTGTGCTGACGAGATAAAGACTTTATTTTCATATAGCGCAAGACGCATGCGACATACTTGGATGCGTACAGACGAGAAAAACAGTTTTTTCCCAGATAGCGTTCGACCATAAGACCTATTTGGATGCGTACTGACGAGATAAACACTTTATTTTCAAATAGCGCAAGTCGCATGCGGCATACATGGATGCGTACAGACGAGAAAAACCCTTTTTTTCCAGTTAGCGTCCGACCATAAAACTTATTTGGATGCGTACTGACGAGATAAACACTTTATTTTCAAATAGCGCAATTCGCGCGACATACTTGGATGCATACAGACGAGGAAAACAATTTTTTCCCAGATAGCGTCCGACCATAAGACCTATTTGGATGCGTACTGACGAGATAAACACTTTATTTTCATATAGCGCAAGACGCATGCGACATACTTGGATGCGTACAGACGAGAAAAACACTTTTTTTCCAGATAGCACAAGTCGCATTCGACATACTTGGATGCGTACTGACGAGATAAACACTTTATTTTCAAATAGCGCAAGACGCATGCGACATACTTGGATGCGTACAGACGAGAAAAACACTTTTTTTTCCAGATAGCGTCCGACCATAAGACCTATTTGGATGCTTGTACTGAGATAAACACTTTATTTTCATAGTAGCGCAAGACGCCGCGACATACTTGGATGCGTACAGATGAGAAAAACACTTTTTCTCCAGAAAGCACAAGTCGCATTCGGCCATCTTGGATGCGTACTGACGAGATAAACACTTTATTTTCAAATAGCGCAAGACGCATGCGACATACTTGGATGCGTACAGACGAGGAAAAACACTTTTTTCCAGTTAGCGTCCGACCATAAGACCTATTTGGATGCGTACTGACGAGATAAACACTTTATTTTCAAATAGCGCAGACCATGTGACACTATTTGATGTTGTATGACGAGATAAAACACTTTTTTCACATGGCTACAGATCCATAATATCTATTTGATGTAATGACGAGAAAAGCACTTTTATCTTCAGAGCGCAAGACCATGTGACTAATTATGGCCAGGCAATTCTGACGAGAAAAACACTTGTTATTTCGACACCCCTCTTCAAATAGCGCAAGACCGCGCGACATACTTGGATGCGTATAGACGAGAAAACACTTTATTTTTAAATAGCGCAAAGTCGCATTCGGCATACTTGATGCGTACAGACGGGAAAACACTTTATTTCAAATAGCGCAGCACGCATGGCATACTTTGATGTACAGACGAGAAAAACTTTTTCCAGATAGCGTCCGACCATAAGACCTATTTGATGCATACTGACGAGATAAACTCTTTGAATGGAAATAAAGTCTTTATCTCGTCAGACACATCCAAATAGGTCTTATGGTCGGACGCCATCTGGAAAAAGTGTTTTTCTCGTTCGTATGCATCCAAATATGTCGCATGGGACTTGCGCTATTTGAAAATAAAGTGTTTATCTTCAGTACGCATCCAAATAAGCTTTATGGTCGGACGCTAACTGGAAAAAGGGTTTTTCTCGTCTGTACGCATCCATGTATGCCGCATGCGACTTGCGAATATATGAAAATAAAGTCTTTATCTCGTCAGTACACATCCAAATAGGTCTTATGGTCGGACGTATCTGGAAAAAATGTTTTTTCTCGTCTGTACGCATCCAAGTATGCCGAATGCGATTTGCGCTATATGAAAATAAAGTGTTTATCTCGTCAGTACGCATCCAAATACGTTTTATGGTCGGACGCTATCTGTAAAAAGTGTTTTTCTCGTCTGTACGCATCCAAGTATGTCGCATGCGTCTTGCGCTATATGAAAATAAAGTCTTTATCTCGTCAGTACACATCCAAATAGGTCTTATGGTCGGACGCTATTTGAAAATAAAGTGTTTTTCTCGTCTGTAAGCATCCAAATATGCCGAATGCGACTTGTGCTTTCTGGAGAAAAAGGGTTTTTTCATCTGTACGCATCCAAGTATGTCGCATGGGTCAAGCGCTATATGAAAATAAAGTGTTTATCTCGTAAGTACGCATCCAAATACGTCTTATGGTCGGACGCTATCTGGAAAAAAAGTGTTTTTCTCGTCTGTACGCATCCAAGTAGGTCGCATGCATATTGCGCTATTTGAAAATAAAGTGTTTATCTCGTCAGTACGCATCCAAGTATGTCGAATGCGACTTGTGCTATCTGGAAAAAAGTGTTTTTTGTCGTCTGTACTCATCCAAGTATGTCGCATGCGTCTTGCGCTTTATGAAAATAATGCGTTTATCTCGTCAGTACGCATCCAAATAGGTCTTATGGTCGGACGCTATCTGGAAAAAAAAGTGTTTTTCTCGTCTGTACGCATCCAAGTATGTCGCATGCGTCTTGCGCTATTTGAAAATAAAGTGTTTATCTCGTCAGTACGCATCCAAATAAGTTTTAAGGTCACGCCAACTGGAAAAAGGGTTTTTCTCTTCCGCATCCAAGTAATGCCGAATGCGACTTGTGCATTCTGGAAAAAAGTATTTTTCTCATCTGTACGTATACAAGTATGTCCACGTCTTGCGCTATATGAAAATAAAGTGTTTATCTCGTCAGTACGCATCCAAATACGCTCTTATGGTCGGACGCATCGGGAAAAGTGTTTTTCCCTCGTCTGTACGCATCCAGGATGCCGAATGCGACTTGTGCATTCTGGAAAAAAAGTATTTTTCTCATCTGTACGTATACAAGTATGTCGCATGCGTCTTGCGCTATATGAAAATTAAAAAGTGTTTATCTCGTCAGTACGCATCCAAATACGTCTTATGGTCGGACCTATCTGGAAAAAATGTTTTTCTCGTCTGTATGCATCCGTATGTCGCATGCGACTTGCGCTATTTGAAAATAAAGTGTTTATATCATCAGTACGCATCCAAATAAGTTTTTTAAGGTCGAACGCTAAATGGAAAAAGGGTTTTTCTCGGTCTGTACGCATCCATGTATGCCGCATGCGACTTGCGCTATTTGAAAATAAAGTGTTTTCTCGTCAGTACGCATCCAAATAGGTCTAGTATGGTCGAACGCTTTCGGAAAAAAAAGTGTTTTTTCTCGTCTGTACGGTATTCAAGTATGTCGCATGCATCTCACGCTATTTGAAAATAAAGTGTTTATCTCGTCAGTACGCATCAAAGTATGTCGCATGCACACAGGCTATTTGAAAATAAAGTGTTTATCTCGTCAGTACGCATCCAAGTATGTCGAATGCGACTTGTTATCTGGAAAAAGTGTTTTTCTCGTCTGTACGCATCCGTATGTCGCATGCGTCTTGCGCTAATTGAAAATAAAGTGTTTATCTCGTCAGTAACGCATCCAAATAAGTTTTATGGTCGGACCGCAACTGGAAAAAGGGTTTTTCTCATCTGCGCATCCAAGTATGCCGAATGCGACTTGAGCATTCTGGAAAAAGTATTTTTCTTATCTGTAC
>JAPIVC010000872.1:0-49410 GCA_030586385.1 Camponotus fellah | reverse complement strand
TAATTTCAATAAAACGACCGACACGTAAGATTTTGCGCTTCATCGCACAATGTTTACAATACATAATGCTCCTGAAAGCTTAATATTGTTTTGAGAAATGTCGTTCGGTACATTTCAACATTCAAATATAAGTTTTATTAAATCCTTGCAAAATACGGATCGTTGCGAGACACTTGAGCTGAATGCAGTCGTTATGTTCCCATCATGCTCGCTTTATCCATCCCCAATGGTGCTCTCTCGCAACCCTTCATGAAGTACTTTCACAAATTCTCCTACCATTCGCTCTTCATTCAAGACAATTGTACAGCGTAAGAGACGAAGAGAACTGAAAGGTAGTCGAACACTAGCCTTTCGTAAAATCCTTCTTTTCGAATAAAGTAACAATTTCTAGTGTTGCTTGAATCCCCTGATCTAGAGAGGAACTCTCAGGCGAATCACGAGATAATCCCGAGCAATGCCTTTAGTATCGGTTTTACAAGCGATAGCACTTCTTCTAATGAAGCCCGTGTCTGCAATGCATTTAGGTTTATGTGAACGGCTACCTTTTAAATTTATTTCCGCTGAGCGTCGACTGATTAATCTTGTAGTGGATTTTTTTAAAGCGAAAGTAACTGCAATCTTATCTATAACTTTCTAATGTTTTCAAGATTAATAAATTAATCAAATAAATTAAATATTAATAAATAGAAATTAATTTTTCATGCATGATGTTTACAAGGTATATAATTTTCTGTTAAATTTTAGTATAATAAGATTGATATTTTGTTTAGTGAAATAAAGAATTATCAAATAAATTATATTAATGGAAATATAAAAACTATTAAAACTTCTATTAAAACGAAGAAGAAAAAAGTAAACATTGCATGCTCGAATTATGAAACTGCGGAGAAATTTATGCACTGCTGTGTAAAATTTTAAAATTTCTGATTGTTCTGCAATAGGCGTGTGCCGTGTTTTTTTTCTCATTAAACTTTATTTAAAAGGACAGTTTAGTTCGCTAGAATATTTGTGAAAGAAACGCATTATTTTTTTCTTCTTTCTCTCTCGTTCTTTTACAGAAATAATAAATACAGAGTTCATTACAATCGCCAACTATAATAATTGTCTCACTTGTATTTAATGCAGTGATGTTACTCGATAGTTATGCGTATTGCGAGACGCAGCGCGATGCGTCGTCGATTGGAGTTGGAGGACTTGGCTCAATAAACATTCGCCGTTCCTAAGAGTCTTGTAAGATCGTATTTATAATGATTACCAGCTGATGGAAGCTTGGTAGATGTGTCCTCTGACCCTCTTGATTATTAGAAGGCGATAATGCAGTGATCCTCGTCCAATTATTATCAATAAATGTCGTTCTCAAGAGCTGCCCGCTGAGTGATTTTTATGCTGGAAACGATCGTTAGGCTCTAGATAATCACTTGATAGTCGGTGATTAATTTTTCGTTAATGTCGAGCTTCAAAAAGAATTCGATAAAGATTTCCATCGATATTATAAATTTTTGCATTCTATTATTTTTGCAGGGAAAGTTTAATGATTGGGTTGATTTTTTTCTACGATTAGCTAGTTCGAACAATGTCTTATAATATAAATTTCATATGTTAAATTTAAATTTTTTCTTCTATTTAAAATTGATTTAATTAATTTATCAAGGAGTTTAATTTATGCGCAATTAAACTGTTATAAAAGAAGATAAATAAGAATTTCATTTTCATGATATTCATATAAAATAAAGATTCATACAAATAATATTATCTGAATAAAGTTACCTGAGAAATTCGAACACGTTCACTTTGTATATGACCAAATTTATCAGAGGGACCCTAAATAAAGCTGATCCCTCTGTGAAGCTGGGAAGTCATATCACGTTCGATCTTATGATCACGAAATCCCAATTCCCAATTCAGGAAATGGCGTTGTTTCTGGTAGAGTTCGATCTGAAATTAAAGCTTTTTATCGCATGCTCGACAGTAATTCTCATGACTTCTGAAAATGCATTATTAAAAAGCTCTTAATTATAATACATAAAACATATTTCCGGACATGGTTAATAACGATTCGATATGCCAGAATGAAAATGTGAATAATTCAATGGAAACGCAACGCAATACATGCATTAACATAAATTAAAAGTTATCGAAAATAAGGACATCTCTTTTTTTAATAATTTTTTTAATTAATTTTAATCATTATTTATTTCGCTTAAAAATTTGCACAGTGACATAATACAGATCAGCGTCTCTTTAACGCTTCGTTTTTAAGTCTATTCGTTCGATGTCCCTTTTCTGTAAAGGAATCCTTGTTACGCGAGATGGGACCTAGTGCGATCTCAGGATTTAGGGAAAAGAATGGGTTAAATAATTAAATTATACATTAAATTAAAAACTTATATTATAAAAAAAATAAAGAAAGAAAAATACATCTTAGTAGCTATGCGTGAGTGGGTATCTGTGTATGTATATATTCTCGCATATGTGTATAATTAGAATTAAAATTTTCTAAATTCGGCGAAACACAAGTCCAAATTAAAATACAATAATAAAATTAAGATAAAAGAGTCACCAAGTCTAAGTTTGAAAATTATTCATCTATTTCAACGATTTTTCCCAAAGTAGTGATAATACAAAGTAGTGATAATACAAACATAAATAATATAAAGAGAAAGAAAGAAAAAAAATAATAATAATAATGCAAGGAATGGGAAATTAAAAGAAAATGAAAGGGAGTAAAGAAAAAAATAGAAATGAAGAATTAAATGTATATAAAGAAGAGCATAAATGAGATATAAAGACAGAGAGAAAACAATACGAATTCTTGGTAAATAAATCAAAAAAGGCAACTAAAAGGAAATGAGAATTAAGGAATCGTTCGCGAACTGTCTTGCGGAGATTCCTGGCAAACAGAGAATTATTCGCGAACCGCCTTGCGGAGATTCTAGGCGAAAAAGGAAGAATGAGGAATGAGACTGGAGGGCAAGTGAGACAAGGATTGATTGATTGATAGTAATTAGTAAAAATTTATAAATGGTTATTAAATCATTTAAAATTATTAATCAGACATAGATTTTAAATTGTGAGATAGTAAGATATGAGAAAGGAAGTAAATAAAAATTACTCACTTTTACTCACAATTCATTGGCATTACAAAAATGAGTGGGTTGATAAAATTGAAATGGGTGAGGTTGAAGGATTATAACATGAAGAGCTAAGTAATGGAGATGTTCAACAGAAAATTCACACGATGCACAATTAAATGTTAACAAAATCATCTTCACTCTGATATAAAACAGATTAATAACTCAATTGCATAATGCAAGAAAAGGGATCCCTGAGGCTATATAATTTTAAAATTGAATGACTGAATCTTGACTGGAACTGTGAACTGTCAATTATAGTGCTTATTAGTGTTAGTTAGTGCCGCGTCGCGCCTTGCGCTTACATTTTAAAGTTATTACTCCTCCTCCTTACTGGATGGTGAGAATCTTTTGTAATAATTACAGTACTTCCTTCTTAAGGAAATAATATAATTTAAAATTGTCTCACATTAGATTCTCCATGATTCTCCATCTCTGATGCTTTTCTATGCTTATCATTCCTAATAATATCCTATATCATGACAAATTAAGTCAAATATCTAATAAGCCCAATTCATCATACATAGGTATTCTGTTCATCATAATTTTTTTATAATTCTCATTCTTATAACCCGGAGTACAACCATCAATGCCCATAAACTCATCCAAATCTTTTGCTTCAGCCTTATCGGACATCATTAGCGGTAATTCCGTCATTGATATTATCATTCCGAAGGAAGCCCTTTGCTTCATACTGGCCTTCAGTTCCTCTTTAGTAAGTGGCTGTGTTTTGCAATCTAATTTTTTCATAGTTGTCGACAAAGTATCAAGATATTCGTTATACAGAGTATCCCTATTATTTTTAAAGACATCCTGGGAAGGACTTGTGCTGAAGAAATAAAGAAGATCGAGTGCCGGCGATCCGTAGAAACATAGTTGAAAGTCCACCTGCAACATCAAACCAACTCTTTTGATCAATTTCTTTGATCTTTAAAATACCCAGTAATTGAATTGAAAATGAAATTCGTGCACGGAGAAAAAAGCAAGATTCCTGTTTAAAAAGTCGCGGCGGTCGAGAATTTGCGCGAATGACACGGACAAACAGGTGGCGAATGTACTTGAATTCGATTAACTTTATTATTGCATTATTCATAACATGCTGTATTCTGAAGTATCGCATATTGTGATCAGCTTTTTATTTCGAATGATTTCATAGCTTGTATGTGTGGATAATTGAAATACACGGTGTGTACTAATTGTACTCTCCAGAGAAACTTATTCGTTATATACATATATATCGTATATATAATTTAAATTTCTTTAAATTCTAAAAAAATATATGTTCAAAGTGATACGAAGATATACAGCAGTGTCAATGTGGAAAACTATAATTTTATTGTATATATATATATATATATATATATATATATAAATTTAATTATATGAATTAATGTATCGAATCTTTTAAATCTGAATATAAAGAATGATAAATAATCAATGAATTTTTATGTTTAGAGGAAATATGTGATCTTTTATGATATATGATACTTACGAAAACATGATCAATAGGTTTGCCATCATCATTATATTTGAACATCATATTGTTCACCCAACAATCACCGTGATTGATAACATTGAATTCATTCTCGGATAATTTGCACATATCTATTCCTATATCATATATGTGGTCGACCAATTTAGCAATTTTTTCGGCGTATCTAACAATAAAAGTCATATAATTATAAAATTAATATTTAATATATTTTCTATGCAACATATTTATAATTACATATGCTTTTTGTTAATGTGTTAAATTTGCTTAATATTTTTTCTCTTTAAATATTATTTTACTATATTATGTTAATCATATTGGAAAACATTATCTTAGATAAAATGTCACAAATGATATCGTATATTTGTGTGTGTTTATATGCAAACTTTACTTTTTCATTCCTGGCCAGTTTTCCATTTCCTTTGCAAATTGTTTAGTGCCCTGATAAAAAAATACTTTCATTTCACTCGGGTATGCGATATTAAACATTCCTCTTGTATACATTTCTTTTTGGTTTGGTTCCTAAATAGAAGTATTATTTCAAAAAAATTTTAAAATCTACATCTTTTATCTACATCTATAGCTATAAAATAAAACAAATTTTTATGATATGCGATAGTTTTAATAGTAATTGATAAATTTATAGTTAATCTGATTAAGATAATTACATAATTACATAATGTATAACTGTTGCAACTTTTTTTATAAAATATCTTATTAATTTAATTTTAAATTAAGATTTTTATTCAAAGATAAAAAATTTCGTAATTTATTTGTCCATGACATATGTTTAATGTGTGATATGTCTAATGTTGACATATGTTTAATATATTAAAAGGGCTTTATTTTTAATTATTTATAATTTCAAAAGTTTATATTAATACAGAATACATTGAAAAAATCGACTTATAATTGATTAAATTTTTTTTTCATTAATTTGGAAATTGTAGAACATAACTTTTGAAAAAAGAATTTAAAAATTAAAATTAAAAGTTAATATTTTTTTGTTGAATGCACATAAAATTTTATAATTTTTATTTATTCTATTTTTTTAACTAAACATCAAGAAAGAGACACGTGCTGCAATAAAAGTTATAATAAAAGATATTGAATTTTGTCGTTGAATGTTATTCTTTACTAGAAATTTATCATTGAACTATTTGTTGTATGTAGTTTCGTATTCCCTACACAAATTCTGTTTAAATTTATAATTAAAAATAATATTTTGCAAATTTTAAAAGTTTTGGCAATGCTTATTATATAAAA
The DNA here is from genome assembly GCA_030586385.1 of Camponotus fellah. Classification (NCBI taxonomy): domain Eukaryota; kingdom Metazoa; phylum Arthropoda; class Insecta; order Hymenoptera; family Formicidae; genus Camponotus; species Camponotus fellah. Next base: position 43,521 of record JAPIVC010000872.1, on the reverse strand, counting down.
TATCTACTTCTATTTGCTACTATAGATCTAGGGAATTGTGACAAGAACAGGTTTCGTTTATCTATACACAATTCTCGATAAAACAAGGCGATAATAAAGTGAAATAATATTTTTGTATACAATATTAAATCTTATCTAATATTGATTAGCAAATATTTCTATAACATACAATATAATTAAATATATTAAATATACATTATTCTAAAGCTGCAATTTTACTTTGTGATTTATATCTTAATAAATTTATAATAAATTATTGTTAATAAATTAATAAAAATATAATATAATATTAATATAAAAATATAATATTAATATAAAAATATAATATTAATATATGTATATATGTGTGTATATATATATATATATATATATATTGTATGTATGCTTTTTTAGTATTATTAATGTGCATTGCAAAATTTTAAATTATCTTGATTATTGTATGCATTTATCAAGTAACAGAAAAAATCTTACAGCAGCTTCAAAGTATGCGTTATTTATACAATGAAATAAAAGTGAAGTGATTTTTCATATCACTTGCATCGTTTTATATTACTTATGGAAATGCTATTAACATGAATTTTATTATATGAAGTGAATTTCTAGTTATTGCAATGAAATATTACGCATTAATTCGTAATGATTTACCTTCTCACAAATGGCTACAGAGGTTGCATGAAATCTGGCTAATCCACGCAACGCTAATATACAATGATCTAAATCGAGGCCAGAATGACGGCATGCCATGCGATAACCAAGAGGCGCAAGATCCTCTATTATCAAAAGAGTTGGATTGTTTTCTTGCACGTACATGGCTTTTCCGCTCAAACGATACTTGGGCTGTATCAACTTGTTCATTTTATTCAAGGTGTCTGTCATCATCGACATTTCGGTGTAAAAAATACGCGACATTACAATCTGTAAAATATTTTTATTAAAAATCGATAGAACAAATAGAGAAACTTTATCATATATTTGCAATATTAACCATAATAAAGATCTGAGAACAAAAAGAAGCTTTTTACAAATAATAAATGCACGTGTGCCATTTATATAAATAAATGAGATTTCTTTCTCAAATTAAAATTTTATAAAATTTTGAAGAATTGTTTATTTTTTATTTATTTGCTTGTATAATTTGCATAATTTGTATAATTTTTATAATGGCTGAATATATATAAGATATATGTTCTTCAATATTTTTCATGAGAATGTCTATGAGAAATCGTACTAAATAATTGGTAATTATGCATAAAAAGGGCCCACCTTCGCACAAATGTATTATTGACGTATGTTGTGAAGATGTTATCCCTGATTAACATTCTGAAGGTTCTAGGCGGTGATCGTTCTTTATTCAAAAGTTATTAACAAATAAATGTTAGAAATATTGGGATAAAAAGATAAAGATTCTACTTTATTTATTCACCGATTTCCATTATTTTTAAATCTATTATAAGGGAGATCTTTCCAAGTAGTTTCATATATATATATATATATATATATATATATATATACAAGGTGTCCCAACTACCGCTCAATATTTTAAAGGTAGATTCTTTGGCCAATTTCAAAACGATTTTTCCTGAGCGAAAATGTCGAGGCACTAATAGTTTTCGAGTTATAAATGATTGAAAATAAAGGGTTTTCTTTCGCAAACTAAGCCTTATGGGAATAAAGTATTAATAAAGTCACATTCTTTAGTTAATTTTAGGTAGAATTTACTTTAATAGAATTTTAATTTAAGGCTTAGTTAGAAAGATACATCATGACAAAAATTAGGAATATGCAAAAAATAATGATCTTCTTCGGCATTTTCGCTGAGGAAAAATTGTTTTTAAATTGGTCAGAGAATCTTTAAAATATGGAGCGGTAGTTGTGGAACACCTTGTATATATATATATAAGGATCGGATCAAATAGTTTTGGAGATATAGGCTGAAAAAGGATAAAAATAATAAATACAAAAATAAGATAAACCTTCGGAAAACCTATCTATGAAATAATGGGTAAGAATATCCAATTCCTACGTATTTTTACCTCCTGAACACGAATATGAAACTTAAAAATGGCGGTCAAACTCGCAAGTCGAAGAAAAACGCAAAAAAGTTAAATTAAAAGTAAATAAAGAAAAGGTAAACAATTTAATTTATATAGAATTTAATACAATTTAATATAATTAAAAAATATCACAAATGTATGTGTACGCACACACACGCGCACGCGCGCGATGGTGGCCTCTCTCCCACAACCATTCCTTCGGGGGACGCATTGCGAAGAGTTCAATCACAATGGATATATGCTGTAAGTACACATACATTTATGATATTTTTTAATTGTATTAAATTGTATTTAATTCTATATAAATTTAAATTGTATTAACTGTATTGAAAATTACTATTTTTTCGTATAACAGCTAAAATAGTAGTTTTATGAAAAAAATGTAGACAACTTTTTAGAGTTTTTCAACGCCTTTATTTCTTGCTTAAAATTTTTTTTCCCAAATCGATATTTTCGGATAAAAAGCATTAAAATTGTGAAATTCTTTTGTTAATAACTGTTTAATAAACAACGACCGCTGGGTGAAACCTTCAGAATATTAATTAGAGATATGACCTTGACAACATTTGTCAATGATAAATTTGTACGAAATGCCCTTTTTTTGCATAATTATCAAATAATTTTAAACTAAATAATAAAATTTGTCTTTTATTTATTTATTTCTTTACTTATGTTTTATACAGGGTGTCTCATTTTAATTTCCCCAGGCAAATATTTCGGAAAATAATGAAAAATCAAAAAAATGTTTTAGACAAAAGTTGTATGGTTTCCAGGGTGACATAAGATAAACTCCATTAGTTTGACCTTGAAGAGTCACATAAAGGTCATTTTGAATTTCTTAAATGGAACACTATATTTTTACATATTCTTACATAGCTTATCTCGAGGGCTTTCCAAAATACTATAAATAAACATTTTTTCATCAAGGCTTGAAATAATTTCTTAATTTTACATAAACCATAAAATAACTTGTAAAATATTCATTTTTCGATTATTTTACCTTAATATTTTTATGTACAAAATAATAAGAGAAATCAATTGGTGTAAAGAAAACACATAATTGTTCGAAGAAAAAATATGTAATTTGCAATTAACAATTCCATATTTTTTCTTAAAAACAACTGTATGTTTTCTTTGATTCCTCTCATTAGTATTTTGTATATAAAAATATTAAGGTAAGATAATCGAAAAATGAATATTTTACAAGTTATTTTATGTAAAAGATTATGTTAAGAAATTATTTCAAGCCTCATAACTCGGAAAGATACTTGATAAAAAAATGTTTATTTATAGAGATTTGAAAAGCTCTCGAGATAACCTACAAGAATATGCAAAAATATATAGGATGTTCTATTTAAGAAATTCAAAATGCCTTCACGTAACCTTCATATGACTCTTCAAGGTCAAACTAATGTCATCATCTTATGTCCCCCTAGAAACAATACAACTTTTGTCTAAAACATTTTTTCAAGTTTTCATTATTTTCCGAAATATTTGCCTGGGGAAATTAAAATGAGACACCCTATATATATGTTATATTTAATTTATTTACTTATATAAATATATTTAAATTAAGTAAACTTACGAGATTCTTACGAACGCCTTCAACTGAAGGCATAATTTTGAAGACAACAGATTTTTTTTCCGTAATTTTACGGCTACTTTGGTCACGTGAATATTCGACATTAACCCTGATCATGTCACTAGTGTAATTGTCACCCTTATTCGTGGCCGGTTTCGAAAATATATCGATTACTTGGATGGAATTGTCGTTTTCTGATTTTCGCAGGATCTTCTCCATGAAGCACAGATTCAGCCATGTCGGTGTCTCTAAGGCCATTTCTGAAATTGTAATTGGAATTGGAGAATTTCCCCGGCAAGTCATTCCCGGCGAATTCTTCTCGCTATGTCACGAAACGCGAAAACGATTCTTTACGATAATTTATTATTCGCGGCAAGATTTATCACGTTTTCTTTCTTTCTAGTTAACTCGCTCCCTTCCCTCTCTGTCTCTCTCCCTCATTCCAACTTCTAATTTCCTTCATCGATGGTACCAATGGTACCATCTTATGTCCTCCTTGAAACCATACAACTTTTATCTGAAACATTTTTGCTGGGCTTAGTTTTTGAGATATTTTACTATCTAAGTTAAAATGGGACACCCTATATATACATATATATATATATATATATATATATATATTGCGACGTTTCTTTTAATTTAATTTTATGACTTTTCCTCAAGATGTTAGGAAGGAGGATGCAAAGGAAAGCGTAAACGTTGTCAAAAACACAGGTGAATATAGTATACTCACGCTTGGAGGAATAGGGATGGAGGGTGTTCGCGCGGGAGCCGTGGCGAAGCGAAGGCCGTCTCGAGATCTCGAAGTTGGGCGTCAGATACGATCTTTTACGTATCAGTTTCGTTAAACGCCAAAATAACGCGGAAAACTCTGGCCTATTTCGCCACGACTACTTAACGACTCACTTAACGGTAGAGGGGCAGGGTCTTGGAAAAAGTCAATTGATTATGCGAGATTCTGCTGGTTCAAAATTTGACAAACACAATGGGATTCGACAATCACGCGAGACTAACACTCAAATAAATTATGCGAACTTAATAAAAAAAAATATAACAGATTTATTACAAAGAAAATAATATAAAAATAAAGTAAATAACAAATCAAAGCAAGAACGAATATTCACAATAAGTTCAGAAATTTGAAATAACGAAATATATAACGGATCAAATCGGCGGTAATAATAATAATAAATCAATTGGATCGAATATTTGCTCGCAATCTACTAAGAAAGCGCTAAGTCATTTCAGATATTTATTGGAGCCCGTTTTTATGGCTAGAGTCTGTTAGATCGAACAATATTTCCAAAATGTAACGGAATTTCAACACTCAAATCATCGACTTATCGTACCGGTTTCAACACTTTACGACACGGAACGCGAACGCATTCTTCGCGATTTGTCGGGCACGTGGTCGATACGTGGGCGAGAGCCGGTCGCTACGCGTTTTACGATACCCCGAATCCCGGAGAGAGACGAACGATTACCTTAACAACTATGGCCGTCGTTACGATCGTCCTTGATGTCTCGGCCGCTTGTGTCCGGTCGCCCGAAATACGCGAAAATCGAAAGCTCGGTACAAAGATCGAGCGACAACGGGACACAAAATGGCAACGGCAACAGAGCGGTAGGCCTTCGGACCTACGGAAAATCGCGTACGTGGCTTACAAATTAGCGATAGGTAATCTCACCGATACGCGCTCCTGTTTACAGTGGGATGATCCTCGGTTCCGTCCTCTCCTTGATCTCGATAGTGACACACAAAAAAACGATAACGATACGGAGACGAAAGCGACTGACTAAGACGAGCGTCCGCACCAAAATGTCTCCCTGGATCTCTCGATCCAGGGGGTCGATTGTGTGCTCGTAAACCCTAACAAACCCTGACAAAAGTGAGAATTTACTTGATTGGGTAAATTTCACTATAGTGAAAATACGAAATATTTCACGCGAGTTTAATCAACAAGAAATTTTGTGTCGAATTGTATGAAAAGTGATTAAAAGTGTGTCGAAATCGATCAAAATACGTTTTATTTGAACGGTTCAAGCATTATTTTTAGCAATGGATCACATTCTCATGCTTTTTATGGAGGAAAATGAAAACAACAATAATAAATAAATTAAAAAGATTGAAAATAATAAAATTCAAATAAAAAATTTAAATTTAATAAGAAGAAGATTGAGGGTAAAACCCGTTTGACATTTCCAATAATACATTTATAAAATTATACAGGTAAGTATATAAATATAATGTTTGTTATAAATTATATTTTCACATTCATATTTATATAATCTTATATTATAATTGCGCGTATATACAATTAAAAAAAAAAAAAAATATATATATATATATATATATATATATATATATATATATATAATGCAATGTTTATACGGATTACCCAAAAGAGCGGTTCAACAGCTAATAGATAGAATAGAACTAATAAATGTTACGCCAATTCCAAAAAGAATAACTGCAATTCTTCCACATTTACAGGTAAGTATGTATACAGGATTTTTATTTTTTATTAAAAAAATTGTTTTTACTTTTTTAAAAATAATTTCAAATATTTGCAACGCTTTATTTTCTTGCATCCGGTTCGAATCAACGAAAAGTAAGACAAGATTTTTTGCCTTTATAAGCCAAATATCAATTTCTATTTCAATTCATGTTACAGTAGATGCATTGAATACAATAATGAGACAATGGATTCAATTTCCAATATCGGATAGAAAAAAACAACAAGTAAAAGAAGAATAAGTATACTAGCATATAAAAAAATAGATACCATTATATTCATTTTTCTTTAAACAATATAACATTATTCTTAAACATGAGATTATCTTAACGTAATAAAGAAATTGAAATATTATGTTTTTCATGAAATTTACTATATATTATATATATGCAACTGAGATTTACTATATATTATATATATATATATATACAACTATAAAAAATATATATTACTATAATCTATTTTAAATTTAACAATAGATTTTTTTGAAAAAATTTCCTGACGTAATTGGCGCTATTGATAGGATTCACATAGCTATTTTTCCACCAGAAAGTGAAAGAGAACATTTATTTATTAATAGAAAATTATATTTCATTAAATATGATGATTGTAATTATAAAACAAATATTATAATTTATAATAAGTGTGTATACATATACGTACATATATTATATTAATAATATATTTGTCCGGTTTCTTCATATAATGGTGAAGTACTGGCAATAAACGCATTGCATGGAGGAAGGACACATGATTCTAGAGCTTTTTGCTCTTCGAATCTTTTTCAATATTTACAAAGGCAAAAGGAAGCAGGTGAAAAAGGTTCCTGACTTATAGATAGATATTATTTGATATTATTCCTGCATTTCCTATTATATATTATGATAATAAAGTAATTCTTATTTTTAATAATACGATACTTAAGAAACGAGCGAATAAGAGCCAAACGCGGATGGTAGTGCGTAAATTTCTTAAACATTAATTGTTCGCGAAAATTTTTTAACGTGCACAAAGCATATATACAAATATTTTAGTTGGTGTATATACCAAGATATAGATTCTCATTTTTGAGAATTCTATTTACCCTCCCTGAGAGATATAGATAAGAAAAATATCGAAGAAATATTAATCTCAAAAATATTTTTTACATACATTTTGATATTGCTACATCAGAATCACTGGTCCGATTAGTCATCACTTCTTCCGAAATATTGCTATTTGGATTATCTGTAATAAATGTTTTATTTATTTCGTTTGTTACATGCGTACTACATATTTTAATAATTAATAGTACAAAGTAAATTAAATTAAAAGTTTATAAATACCTTTTGATATTGCTGCGTCAGAATCACTAATTGTTCGATTAGTCATCTCTTCTTCCAAAATATCGTTATTTAGATTATCTGTAATAATAAATGCTTTATTTATTTTGTTTACTGTTACATGCGTACTATATATTTTAATAATTAATAGTACAAAGTAAATTAAATTAAAAGTTTATAAATACTTTTTGATATTGCTGCGTCAGAGTAACACACCGGCATTATAAATAAATTTATTAATAATTCTTTTCTTCTTCTTCTTCTTCTATTAGGATGGCACTGGGCTAAAATTTTTCTTGCCTATGCTGTCAGATGATCATAATTTTTTTCATTTATTCATAAGTAATCCATGTGGTTAGCTTGTGGTATCGACTATATTAGATATCATCACGTGACCACATCACATGATCATTTGTCCCCCTTTCGTAATACATAACATTTGGAGCCAATTTTTATGCACGATATACAAGGAAGTTAGCAGTCTAGTGTAATATACATAGATGTCTATTAGATGATATCATCACGTGACCACATGATTATTTGTCCCTCTTTCGTAATACATAATATTTGGAGATAACTTTTATACACAATATATAAGGAAGTAAGTAGTCTAGTATAATATAGATGTCTGTGGTCAATTCCTGCGCGCAGGGGTAGGCGGATTCGCGGCCAATCACACCACGACACATGAGGTATCCTTAGAGTAGGTTTTCACTTGACGCTCGACGCTCATCTTTTAGCGTCAAAAAATCACGTGATTAAAAATAAAGATACCAATTCGTCATTTTTTGACGTCATTCACATGTCTTTTGACGCTAAAAATGAGCGTTGAGCGTCAAGTGAAAATCTACCTTTACGCCTCGCGACAACGCTGTATCGGGGGCCGTAACGGGCCGATGGAAGTTGCGAAATGTTTCTGTAATATTACTGCAAGCTTACAGTAACGTTGAAACGTCCGTCCTCAGAAATATTACAATATAAGATTGTAGTAATGTTACGGTGCAACGTATTTGCAATATTAAAATATGTTTTGCTACAAATGCAAACCGTTTTAAATTTAATAAATCTTGAAAATATGAAAATATGAAAATATGAAATTTAATTAATAAATAAATCTTGAAAATATGAACTGTTTAAGAAAGATAGAAAAAAAAACATTTACCGCCGTTGAAAAAAAAACATCTATTAGTGTTTTTTATCAAACGTATCTTATTAAACATTTATCTCAATAATATATATACAATTATTTTACATACATTTGACACTAGAATATTTTGATACGTGCAATAAATGAATTATTTCTTATTTCCATTCAATTAAGAAAAATCTGTATAATATTCTAAAACCCAATAAAAGATCCAGATTATTAAACAAATTATTTGTTTAATAATCTAAATCCCTTATTAGGATTCAAATATTAAGTAAACTAAGTCAGTTTATCAGAAATTAAACTGACACAAGACAAGAAATATAATTATTACATTAATCCTTTGTAGACGTACCTTATATCCATCTTATTGTTAGATGAATTCGAATACGAATTAAATAGTTAAATTGGGTGTTGCCGCGTAGCGGCAAGTAAAGAAATATATGTTATACATTTTCGCTATGTGAAACGTTGCTGCAACATTGTCAAAGTAATATTACAAAATAATGTCTCTGCATTATTTCTGCAACATTACACTGCTATGTGCAATGCTGTAACATTGCAGCAATATTGATGCAAGCTTTTGTGCTGTATGGGTTTTCTCGTGTTTAATATTTATCACTAAATGTAATATAATATAAAGAATTAGTAATTAATATAAGATCTGAAGCATATTTTTGCCTTTTACGAGAAAGAGGATATTGCTCCTACGCATCAATCAGAGAGAGTCATATACGTGTGCTACGCAAAATGATTGTATGCATGTGAACCGCATTATTTTCCTGACATTATTGTTTATTAGTTTAATTTCTGAAAAATTGAATTTAAAATAATTTATTTAATAATCTGGATTCCTTGTTGAAATTCAGAATATTAAATTATTAGAAATTAGGCGGATAAATTGGAGAAATAGTTCATTTATTGCGTATTGAAGTATTCCTATTACCGAGTATCGATAATCTATATAGAATGAATCAAATCATTTTTTATCAGTCATCATATAGACAAGACTAAAAAGTCATTGAATTCGGGTCATGAGACGACTTTTAGCCATCTTTCCGTCGACTTAATGATGTCAGTAAAAGATGTCTGTGACAAAAAAATGTCCAGTTTTGATAGTACTTCTAGATGACTTGGTGCTGTGTGGATATATATATATATATATACATATATACAGGGTGATTCTAAATAACCTTATGTTTTTGAAAAAACATAATCTTGATCAAATTCTAAGACGATTTTTCCTTTGCCAAAATTTCGTGCAAAGCATAGTTTTTGAATTATTAAGAGAAATGTTTTACTTATTACGGATCGGATACAAGAGGCATGCAAGGACGGCGCAACTGACCGTCAGACGCGGGCGCTCACGCGGAGCATCTTCGGCGATCAGCTGGTCGCTATATTGTACATGGACATACATGCGAATACATACATTCTCTCTCTCTCTCTCTCTCTCTCTCTTATTCGCTCACTTACCCGTTGTTTTTTTTTTTTTTTTTTTTTACGAGAGGGGAAAATGCATTTTATGCATACTCATCGCTCGGTCCGGTGAGTTATGTGGGACTCGAGTACCAAGTCTAATTACCAACTCGGTACTCCCTACCCACTAAAAACCCCTCTCTTTTTACGAATGGGACACTATCTGACTTCCCAAGATCTGTTTTGACACACCGCCAAAGAATAATTATTGTTACCTTGTTCGATGACTTCTGCTAATTATTGCTGTAGTTTCTTGAGAAATAAATATTCCAATAGATCGCACTTTCACTCAAATTTAACGTAGATCACGTTACAAAAGACAGAGATATCCACACTAAATAATTAATCGAAAGTTTTTATAAACTGTACTCTTTTATAAACTTCAGCGTAACCACATTTATTCACTCACTCGATAAAACGAGAATTTACTAAACTATCACTATCTCTATCATTAATCACTATCAATCACGAATAATCATCATTAGCAATTAAAAATCCCTCGATAAAAGAAATACACGACACACACATTATTACACGACGTGACGACGCAATAACGCGACAACGCGACGATATTTATTCGGCGGTAGCAAACAGCTGTAGTTAGGTTACGGCAGGTTAAGGTACTAACAGCGCTGCCGAACGTAATCATGTGTTTGACCGAAGAACGCGGCCAACATACAATATTAAATGTTTAACGCGCGTATAATTTTTTAAAATATTGAATATTTTACTATTAATATTAAATATTATATTTAATAATATTTAATAATAAATATTATATTTAATATCAATAATAATATTTAATTTATTTATAAATAAATATAATTATTAAATGTAATTATTATTAAATATAATTATTAAATATTTATTTAACTATTATCATGAAAAATAAATATAAAAAAATATATTAATTGTTTGCAGCGCATCTTGATTCTTCTCTTGGCTTTTTCTTACGCTTTTTTGAAAACGAAAGAAGATTCCACGTTTAAAAATGTTGGTCGCTCTGAAAAGAGCGAATTATTTTGATCGCCTTAAAAAGGGCGGATTGTTTTTCCATTTACAATAAATGTTCGAAATGGCCTCCATCCATCCGAACGCAAGCTCTCATGCGTTTCATTAAATTTCTTTCGACATTTGAGAGTACATCTTCTTCGATAGACCATATGGCATATCTCAATCTGGTTTCTAAATCCTCCATGTCTTCAGGGAGCGTTTTATAAATTATTTCCTTGCAGTATCCCCAAAGGAAAAAATCCAGTGGATTGAGATCCGGGGATCTTGGAGGCCAACGTATCGGACCATATCTACCGTCCAGGAAACTCGTTATTTAAATAATTTGTCATAATTCTGGCATTGTGAGGGCCAGCACCGTCTTGTTGGAATATAATTTTGTTTCTATCCAATAACGGCACTTCTTCCAAAAAATCTGGTAGATCATTTTTTAATAAATCAATGTATGCTGCGCTGGTTAGAATGTCCGGGAGAATGATTGGGCCTAGTATTTCAGTCCCCATGATTCCAGCCCAGATGTTGAGCTTCCAACGAATCTGGAAATTCCTGATTCGCGTAACTCGGGGATTTTCATCGCTCCACAAATGCATATTATGCGAATTAAATATTCCTTCTCGCGTAAATAGCGATTCATCGCTAAATATTATACGAGAAAGGAATCTGGGATCTCTATCTATCCTTCTCAGAAAATTTTCGCAAAATCTTCTTCTTACAGGATAATCTTCTGGTCGGTAATTGTTGTACGCGAGTATAGTGAAATGCGTGCAATTTTTCTTCTCGTAATATTCTCTGTACCGTTGAATACGATAAATTGTGCTCTCGAGCGATAATCCGAATACTTGTTTCGGGTTCTTGCTCGATAGCGCGAATAACCGTTTCAGTGTTTCGCAAATTTCTTGCGTTACGATTTCTCCCAACATCATGTTTGTTTGGGAGAACATTGCCCGTCTCGTATAATCTTTGAGCTGCTCCAAGGATGACAGCAGCCGACGGATGTCTCGCTCGATTTGGGTATAATTCGGCGTATCTTATTGCCGCAGCGTTCTGATGCCCATGGCACTCACCGAGTGCCATTAGCATATCATAATATTCTTCATTTGTATATCTTGCCATCTTGATGCTTCTAATGCTCGAAGGGTTATTGACTGCAGCATTGATCGCCTTATCATATTTATACGATCCTCGCGGGGGGTCCATGCCCCCTCCGCGCCTCCCGCGACCAATCTGCAACATGCGAAACGCGACTCGCGGATTGGAGCCGACCAGAAGATTATCCTGTAAGAAGATTTTGCGAAAATTTTCTGAGAAGGATAGATAGAGATCCCAGATTCCTTTCTCGTATAATATTTAGCGATGAATCGCTATTTACGCGAGAAGGAATATTTAATTCGCATAATATGCATTTGTGGAGCGATGAAAATCCCCGAGTTACGCGAATCAGGAATTTCCAGATTCGTTGGAAGCTCAACATCTGGGCTGGAATCATGGGGACTGAAATACTAGGCCCAATCATTCTCCCGGACATTCTAACCAGCGCAGCATACATTGATTTATTAAAAAAGATCTACCAGATTTTTTGGAAGAAGTGCCGTTATTGGATAGAAACAAAATTATATTCCAACAAGACGGTGCTGGCCCTCACAATGCCAGAATTATGACAAATTATTTAAATAACGAGTTTCCTGGACGGTAGATATGGTCCGATACGTTGGCCTCCAAGATCCCCGGATCTCAATCCACTGGATTTTTTCCTTTGGGGATACTGCAAGGAAATAATTTATAAAACGCTCCCTGAAGACATGGAGGATTTAGAAACGAGAGAGAGAGAGAGAGAGAGAGAGAGAGAGAGAGAGAGAGAGAGAGGGGGGGAGAGAGGGAGGGGGAGAGAGGGAGGGGAGAGGAGAGAGAGAGAGAGAGAGAGAGAGAGAGAGAGAGAGAGAGAGAGAGAGAGTATGTATTCGCATGTATGTTCATGTACAATATAGCGACCAGCTGATCGCCGAAGACGCCCCGCGTGAGCGCCCGCGTCTGACGGTCAGTTGCGCCGCCCTTGCCTCTTGTATCCGACCCGTAATAAGTAAAACATTTCTCTTAATAATTTAAAAACTATGCTTTGTACGAAATTTTGGCGAAGGAAAAATTGTCTTAGAATTCGATCAAGATTATGTTTTTTCAAAAACATAAGGTTATTTAGAATCACCCTGTATATATGGTGTTTCATTTTAATCCGACCAGTCGAATATCTCGAAAACCAAGCCCGGGAGAGAAAAATATTTCAGACGAAAGTTGTTTGGTTTCGAGGGGGCCATAAGATGGTATCATTGGTTTGACCTTCAAGATTCATTTGAAAGTCACGTGAAGGTCACTTCAATTTTTTTAAATGGAACACCCTATATATTTTTGCACATTCTTGTAGCTTATCTCGAGAGCTTTCCAAAACACTATAATTAAGTGCCTTTTCGTTAAGTACTTTTTGAGTTATGAGGCTTGAAATAATTTCTTAATTCTACATAAACCGTAAAATATCTTGTAAAATATTCATTTTTCGATTATCTTATCTTAATACTTTTACGTACAAAATAATGAGAGGAATCAATTGGTGTAAAGAAAACACATAGTTATTTTTAAGAAAAAATATGTAATTTGCAATTAACAATTACATATTTTTTCTTTGAAACAACTCTCGAGATAAGCTACAAGAATGTGCAAAAATATATAGGGTGTTCCATTTAAAAAAATTGAAGTGACCTTCACGTGACCTTCAAATGACTCTTGAAGGTCAAACCAATGATACCATCTTATGGCCCCCTCGAAATCAAACAACTTTTGTCTGAAATATTTTTCTCTCCCGGGTTTGGTTTTCGAGATATTTGACTGGTCGGATTAAAATGAAACACCCTGTATATATATATATACACTGAGAAAAAAATTTGGTAAAAACATTGAATATTTTGTAAATAGACTAATCCGGCGGTCACGGGCTGCCAATAACATATACAGGCCGAATAATAAGATTACATAATTGTTTGAAATAATGGAAAGTAGTTAATTGAATTAAATATTATTTTAAATCAACTGAAATAGATATAGTGAGAACTAGAAATCTGTTTAGGCGAAGTAAATGAGTTGTTCTTCTGTATATATTTCAATGTTTTGAGCGAATATATAATCCTTATGACAATATATCTATTAAAAACAAAATAATTTTTCGTCAAGTTAACATTATATTTATACTAGTAGACTGAATATTTAATTGCATTAAAAAAATATGTTATTTTTTTAAATACATATTTTATTATAGGAAGTATATACATCTAATTTAATAAATATATCTAATTTAATAAATAAAAGTACATTTCTGCTTAAAATTTACTAATATTTTATTAAGTCAACATTACATTTATTCCGATAGAATAAACTTTTAATAGGTTGAAAACAATATATTGTTTTTTCGAATACATATTCCATTGTATGAAATAAAGATTTACATTTATTACATTTATTACATTTAAATAAATTTTTGTTCAAAACTTATCGATATTTTATCAGATCAACATCATATCTATTCTAGGAACTAAGGAACTAAATGTTTAACTGAATTAAGCTAATCCATTGTTCTTCTGAATGGATATTGTTACGAATATAATGATTATTCACTATGGAAGCAAATATCTGTTTAATATATAAAGACATTTTCGACATTATATTTGTTCGAATGAACTCACTTTTGGGTCCCCGGAATCCAATATTAGATGATATAAATTTCAGATTCAGTTTCTCCATAATTTTTAATTGTAGATTAATAAAAGTAAGCGCAAATTTTGTGCAGTTTCTGCTGTCAATTTGCCATCAGGTTGCATGCGCAGATTCTGCTCAGTTTCTGCTGACAATCTAACATCAAATTGCACGTGCAGATCCTGCTCGATTTCTGCTGTCAATCTGCTGTCGGTTTATACTGACAGATTCTGCTTGCAAAACACAAGCTTAATGCGGACACAGTTGATGCCAATCTATCACAATATTCTGTTTCAATCTGTTCGCATGCTGCTGGCAGATTGCTAACATTTTACTTACTGGGTATGTTTGTTAAATATAACTTCCTTCGTTTTGCAAAGTACATGCGTGAATACCACATGTTTCACCTTCTCAGGGGAGGCTCCCCTACGGGATGGTTTCATTTTCGGAAGATATAATCTAACCCAAATTCCGTGTCTGAAGTCTGAAATATACTAGCTTCGCATAAGAAGTTGCAAACTTATATAAACTCATGAACCATATGAACTATGTGAAGCGAAATATCATATATCAAGAGATGCGTTCCGATTTACGCATGTAATGCATAGACTGCATGTGACTGTGCTTCGAATTCGTTCCGTTTTATCAATGCGCATGAAACGCTTTAATTATTCAGAATGATACCTGCGCATTCTATGCGCTAATACGATTTCAAAATAACAATTTGAAATAACAAGGCTAAAATTTTCTGAAAGTTATTCAGAAAGATCATCTCGGGAAATGTAAACAGAAAAATATAAACATATTTAGAACGTAACAAAAAAATGATACAAGTATAAAATTTTAAAATCGCATATCTCAGGAACGAAAGAAGATCACTACAAAATTTAAACCGTGTATTACTTAGAAATCCTCTACAACATGTGAAAATAAAAATTTTTCGAGCTGTATAACCTAAAGTAATCATTTATCCAAACGTTCATAATTCTCACGATTCATAATCTTTTATTAAAATAATATAATTTCAAATTGTCTCACATTAGATTCTGCGTGATGCTTTTCTATGTTTATCATTTATAATCATATCCTATATCATGACAAATTAAGTCAAACATTTAATAAGCCCAATTCATCATACATAGGTATTCTGTTCATCATAATTTTTTTATAATTCTCATTCTTATAACCCGGAGTATAGCCATCATTGCTCATAATCTCATTAAAATCTTTCGCTTCATCCTTATCGGACATTATTAACGGTAATACCGTCATTGATATTATCATTCCGAAGGAAGCTCTTTGTTTCATACTGGCCTTCAGTTCCTCTTTAGTGAGTGGCTGTGTTTTGCAATCTAATTTTTTCATAGTCGCCGACAAAGTATCGAGGTACTCGTTATACAAAGTATCCCTGTTATTTTTAAAGACATCCTGGGAAGGACTTGTGTTAAGGAAATAAAGAAGATCGATTGCCGGCGATCCGTAGAAACATAGTTGAAAGTCCAACTGCAATATCAAATCAATTCTTTTGATCGATTGACCTTTAAAATATCCAGCAATTGAATTGGAAATGAAATCCATGCATTGAGAAAAAAGCAAGATTCTTGTTTAGGAAGTCGCGGCGGTCGAGTATTTCCGCGAGTAACACGGGTAGACAGGTGATGGATGTACTTGTATTCGATTAACTTTATATTAAAAAATATATGTTCCAAGTAATATAAAGATTTGCAGTAGTGTCAATGTAAAAATTATAATTTTATTGTATATATACATATATATATATATATATATATATATATATATATTTATTATAATTATATGAATTAATGTATCGAGTCTTTTAAATCTGAATATAAAGAATGATACATAATCAATGAATTTTTATATTTAGAGGAAATACGTGATTTTTTATGATATATGATACTTACGAAAACATGATCAATAGGTTTGCCATCATCATTATATTTGAACATCATATTGTTCACCCAACAATCACCGTGATTGATAACATTGAACTCATTCTCGGATAATTTGCACATATCTATTCCTATATTATATATGTGGTCGACCAATTTAGCAATTTTTTCGGCGTATCTAACAATAAAAGTTATATAATTATGAAATTAATATTTAATATATTTTCTAAGCAACATTTATAATTATGGTTTTTGTTAATGTGAAAATTTGCTTAATATTTTCTCTCTGTAAATATTATTTTACTATATTATGATTAACATATTGGAAAACATTATTTTAGATAAAATATAACAAATGTTATTGTATATTTCTGTGTGTTTATATGCAAAATTTACATTTTCATTCCTGGCCAGTTTTCCATTTCCTCTGCTAATTGTTTAATACCCTTACAAAAAAATACTCCCGTTTCACTCGAGTATGCGATGTTAAACATTCCTTTTGTATACATTTCTTTTTGGTTTGATTCCTAAATAATAAAAGTACTATTTTAAAAAAATTTTTAAATCTACATCTTTTATCTACATCTATAGCCATAAAATAAAACAAATTTTTATGATACGCAATAGTTTCAATAGTAATTGATAAATTTATAGTTAATCTGATTAAGATAATTACATAATTATATAATTGTTGCAACTTATTTTATAAAATATCTTATTAATTTAATTTTAAATTAAGATTTGTATTCAAAGATATAAAGTTTCGTAATTTATTTGTCCATGACATATGTTTAATGTGTGATATCTCTAATGTTGACATATGTCTAATATGTTAAAAGGGCTTTACTTTTAATTGTTTATAATTCGAAAAGTTTATATTAATGTAGAACACATTGAAAAAATATCGACTTTTAATTGATTAAAATTTTTTTCATTATTTGAAAATTGTAGAATACAGCTTTTGAAAAAAGAATTTAAAAATTAAAATTAAAAGTCAATATATTTTTTATTAAAAGCACATAAAATTTTATAATTTTTATTTATTTTATCTTTTTAACTAACTGCCATGAGAGAGACACGCGCTGCAATAAGAGTTATAATAGAAGATTTTGAATTTTGTCGTTGAATGTTATTCTTTGTTAGAAATTTATCATTGAATTATTTGTTGTATGTAGTTTCGTATTCCTATCTGCCTACACAAATTCTGTTTAAATTTATAATTATAAATAATATTTTGCAAATTTTAAAAGTTTTGACAATGCTTATTGTATAAAATGTCTACTTCTTTGCCACTATAGATCTAGGGAGTTGTGACAAGAACAAGTTTCATTTATCTATACACGATTCTCGATAAAACAAAGCGATAATAAAGTGGAACAATATTTTTGTATACAATATTAAATCTTATTTAATATTGATTAATAAATATTTCTATAACATACAATATAATTAAATATATTAAATATTATTCTAAAGCTGTAATTTTATTTTGTGACTTATATCTTAATAAATTTATAATAATTTATTATTAAATATTTAAATTAATAAATATTATTATATGTATATATGTGTATATACATATATATATATATATATATATATATATATATGTATGTATATGTATATATTGTATGTATGCTTTTTAGTATTATTAATGTGCGTTGCAAAATTTTTAATTATCTTGATTATTGTATGCATTTATCAAGTAACAGAAAAAATCTTATAGCAGCTTCAAAGTATGCGTTATTTATGCAATGAAATAAAAGTGAAGTGATTTTTCATATCACTTGCATCGTTTTATATTACTTACGGAAATGCTATTAACATGAATTTTATTATATGAAGTGAATTTCTAGTTATTGCAATGAAATATTACGCATTAATGATTTACCTTCTCACATATGGCTACAGAGGTTGCATGAAATCTGGCTAATCCACGCAACGCTAATATACAATGATTTAAATCAAGGCCAGAATGACGGCAAGCCATACGATAACCGAGAGGTGCAAGATCCTCTATTACCAAAAGAGTTGGATTGTTTTCTTGCACGTACATGGCTTTTCCGCTCAAACGATACTTGGGCTGTATCAACTTGTTCATTTTGTCCAAGGTGTCTGTCATCATCGACACTTCCGTGTGAAAAGCGTGCAACATTTCAATCTGTAAAATATTTTTATTAAAATTCGGTAGAGCAAATAGAGAAACTTTATTATATATTTGCAATATTAACCATAATAAAGACCTGAGAACAAAAAGAAGCTTTTTACAAATTAAATGCACGTGTGCCATTTATATAAATAAATGAGATTTCTTTCTCAAATTAAAATTTTATTGTTTATTATGTATGTGTACATATACATTTGTGATATTTTTTAATTGTATTAAATTGTATTTAATTCTATATAAATTTAAATTGTATTAAATATATTGAAAATTACTATTTTTTCATATAACAGCTAAAATAGTAGCTTTATGAAACAAATGCATATAATCTTCTTTGTAGAGTTTTTCAACGCTTTTATTTTTTGCTTAAAATTTTTTTTCTCAAATCAATATTTTCGGAGATGAAAAGCATAATTAAATTTGTGAAATTCTTTTATTAATAACTCTTTAATAAACAACGACCACTGGGTGAAATCTTCAGAATATTAATTAGAGATATGATCTTGACAACATTTGTCAATGACGGATTTGTGTATATGTTATATTTAATTTATTTACTCATATAAATATAATGTATAAATTAAGTAAACTTACAAGATTATTAAGATTGCCTTCAACTGAAAGCATGATTTTCAAGATGACAGATTTTTTTTCCGTAATTTTACGGCCATTTTGGTCACGTGAATATTCAACATTAACCCTGATCATGTCACTACTGTAATTGTCACCTTTATTCGTGGCCGGTTTTGAGAATATATCGATTACTTGGATAGAATTGTCGTTTTCTGACTTTCGTAGGACCTTTTCCATGAAGCACAGATTCAGCCATGTCGGTGTCTCTAGAGCCATTTCTGAAATTGGTATTGGAATTGGAGAATTTCCCCGGCAAATCATTCCCGACGAATTCTTCTCGCCATGTGATAAAATGCCATGATAAAAACGCAATGATAAAAAAAAATATATTATGTCCACGTCATTCATCCTGGCGCTAAGGAGGGATTGATTTTTAGATGCATCACTACTTGTAGGGATGGTTTTCGATGTTTCGTTACTGTTAGGAGTAGTTTTCGATTAGGATCTTTTTGCTACAAATTCGCCTCAAAGTTATGCTCATTTCTTACTTTTTTGCAATTTTCGCACTTTTTGACAGGCTGTAAAACTTTTGAAAAAATGCGATTGCCATATTCGATCCGCCATTTTGAATTCTTAAAACCGGACTTCAGATTCGTTATCAGCGACCCCAAAAACCCTTACCTGATTTCGTAACAATCGTAAAAATAATTCGTAAAATAGTCGAACCTACCCCTAAAATCGATATGGGTGATTTCTACCCTTCAAATGGCTTTTGGGCGATATAACAATATACGTGTCCAATAGTTTTCCACGTACTACTTGTATGCCAAGTTTCAGGAAAATCGCCGTATGGCACTTCCCTTGTGTTACTTGTAAGTGCATGAAATTTCGAAATTTGAACGGCCGCCATTTTTAATGGGGGGTTCGTAGCGACTTAAAATTTTAAGGGTGTATTTATTATGAAAAGACCTTTCAAATGAGCCCCCACTCGACCCCTAGTCCAATTTAAAATTTTCAACCCCCCTCTAATCCCCGCGTACCAGGAGGTGGGGGATGATCCATGTCATAGGGTAGCTTTTTTGAAATATCAAAATACGTGTTTTACCGTTTTTTGATATTTTCATTTCTACAAAAGTTATTTAGGGGTTTCCATACTTTTGACAAACCCTGTATATCGAAGACAGGCACTTATAAAATCGGGCACTCGCGAGACGAGTGAAATAACGAGACACTTTTGAGGAACAATGAGACACTTTAATGAAGAACACAGAACACACAACAGTGAATAACAAGAAACACGATGACAATTCGTGTCTTCTTGACAACGAGATTTTCTCTTTTCAAGACTCGACCGCGACACGAACCAGGGGCATAACAATATGCAATACATAAATAATGATGATAATATTAAATATACATAAATTTTGTATTCGAGAAGAATATCTTAGTAAATCTAATAATGTCACTTTTTTAATGGTATTGTTTTTGAATCATGTGCTAAAATTATATAAGTATATGTAAAATATTTTATTTACAGCATATTGTTCTAATCTCTATATAAGAACAAGCATTATATATATATATATTATGCATGTGTGTTATAAAGATAAAAACAATCTATTATAATGTGAATAAAATTTTTTGCTATTCATTCAAGTGTAATAAAATTGCACATCAAGCATAACATATAATTACTTACACTAACATAACTATTTATCTGACACTAACTTAAAGAGTACAAATAAAATTTTTTTTGCACGTTAGCATGATATATAAAAAAGATTTTCTTTTAACATTTTCTGATTAAATATTATAAAATTTGTTATATACAATAAAGCAGGTTTTTGTGTTACATCACACTAACATATTAATAACTAGTAAAGAAGCATTGAGAGAATTATATTTGCATGAACTGTTCATAAAACTTGCGCATATGAATAACAAATTTATTTTTTCCAATCAAAAATCATAAATATATTATATACAATTTTGAAGAGTGCAAAAATTTTTGTTACTATAACAAATTTAAACTTTATTAAAAAATAAAAGAGACTGGTCACTTGCCCTGTACATACTCGATATTTACGTTATTAAATTTTAAAATATAAGATTAAGAAATGAAAAGAATCATTTCTTACAATCTACGTGTAGATTTATCTGCAAAATCCACAAGTATTTCATAAAAACTTACAGCCGTGTAACATGCAATTATTACAAACTCTTATTAACTCTTTCTTGCAAAAACGCAATTTACACAGATTACTCGGTGTTAGCAGAGCTTAAGATTCTCTGTTGATACATTTTTTTAACCAAATTTTTTCTCAAATTACGTCAATTATATTAGGTTGTATATTACTTACAAAATATACAAAGTATAGAATGGAATGATTAATCCATGATAATACGTTCTCAATAGAAAAAAAGAATATTATGTATAAATTGCCATAATTTAAAAATACTTTAAAATGTTAAAAAAGTATTAACAAAAGTATTAACAAAAACAGTTAATTTTTCATTTCAAAATGAATGACAATTCATCCCATCGTCTTTTCATTGTAATTTGAATGTTCATATATTTCAAATATATGTATATCAAATGTATACTTTTTGTTTGAGAATAATCATTTTAATATAGAGTTGTATTGATATTGACATAAGTTAATGATATTGATATAAGTTACAAAATTGGACACATTTTCAATATGATTTCAAATACTGATTACAAACACGGGATAAACAGATTAGATGAGAACAGAATATTGTTACGCTCTGGGCGACGACTTTGAGATTTATCGAAAACGCGCACTAAGAGAACGGCTGTCGCGGATCGCGTTAAATAAATTAACACTTTTCGAGAACACACAGGAACTTTAATATGAACACAGAACACACTAATAATAGATTAACACAACGGATTATTAATACAATTATGACTCTTAAGCGGAAATGCATCTGGACAGCTCGATGGCTGTTTTTCGACTCTCCGACTCAGTTGACTATCGTTGTTCATAAACATTTATTTATCAATGGGATCCGGACAACGCCGTAACGATTCGGGAGTGCGTGTAACAATATAATTAAACAGAATAAAAATAAACAGCATAGATCCGTTTTTATTTTTATTGTGCTTTTATTGCGCACTAATAAATTTCATTTTCTTTTTCTTCATATTTACATTTTTATGATAGCTTTTTGATAAAACATTTTTAGTCTGATATATACTTATCATTTTTTCAATTTTTATTTAGTAGAATATGCTTTGGTACAATTTGATTGTTTCATTCTGAGATACCTTGTATTTATTTTGAGATATCTTGTATTTATAGCGACTTTTATATTATTTAAACTTACACACATGTAATTATATTACATAGTATAAATTTGTATCATTCTTTTCGAAGCATAATAATTATCTTAAGGCTTACCATGGTTGCATAACTTTTTTTTAAATTTTAATTAACCAGGAAATAAACAAACAATTATGTCTCTCTGATTGATCATTATAGAAAGGAAATAAAATAATTGTGCACTTACTTATAAGTTGTTCCTCTCAATTTACTTCACTTAATGCTCACACTGCACTTGCCGCTCACGAAGACCAAACGCGAAATGATATAACCAGAATAGAAGTGGCAGGTTTTATACTGGCAACAGTAGTAATCTCATACTCTCGCAAGAAATTGCAGATTACAAGTAATTTATTCATTTAGCGTCGTGATGATGATGATGATCGCGTATATGATGACGAACGCTGACATCTAATAACTTGATTTCCGGCAAATTTCTTAATTTAATTTTTTTTTTTTTCAAGTTGGACAAAGTTTTTTAATATTGATTGATGATAATTTCACAATAAAACGCAATCGTAATCGTCAATTGACATTGGACGATGAGATAACAGAACATGATGAAGATAACAGAATGTGACGTTGCTTATACAAATATAGTAAGTTAATAATAGTTTTAGAGGAAAATAACAAATATCTTATATACATTACAATATATAAATTTTATATATTTGATATAAAAATATTTATTATATATATATATTAAATATATATTGTATTAATATCATAATGAATGAATGATTTTTATTTGATACTCCTCGGAGTTTGAATTAATGCCTTATATAATGTGTATATGTTAAAACTTCTAAAAGAATCCAATATTATACAATTTGTTGGATTCCTTAGATTGCACAACTCATAAAATTAACTTGCGCATTATTTGTTTATAATATCACAAATTTAAAGATAATTGATAAGTTTTTTACTTTTTCTTTTGGAATAGTACGATAAAATATTATTTACATTTGTCTTAGGATATGACATTCATATGTGATGTTTAAAAAAAAAAAATCTTCTCTTTGTCCGTTGTTTTAATCAATATATTATTCTTATTGTTAAGAAAATTAACGATGCTGAGAAAGATAAAGTTTTCAACTAAATATTAATAAATATTTAATGCATAATATTTATATAACATTGACTTATAGGATTTTCATACGTATATTTATGCATATTTAATCCATTACTCATTATAAAATTATATACATTAAAAGTTATAAAAGCAAGATATTAAAACAAAAAATAAACATATACACTATAATTTTTTATAACTTATTTCTCATTTTATTGCTTTAAATAATTTTACTTTATATTAAATTTTAGAAAAATTTTATGGTTGTAATTTTGATCAATTGCAAAAACACTATAATTTTATGATAGTTTACGCAATTCAGTAAAAAAATATCATATAGATTGAAACATTGCGATACAAAAAGTTCATTAATGTTATCTGTGATAAGAATATTCGATAACTTTCAATAGGAATCATTTATATTATAAAGAAACATTGTATGTAAACTTGGAATATAATGTAGCGAAAGTAAATTATATAAGCTTGAAGATGAAAACTATTTTTTTACTTATCATCAAAAACATTTTTAAAATAATTGAGTTTTCATAATTTTAATATTGACAATTGTTACATATTACATCTACTGATAGCGATAATAATAGATCAAAAAACAGATTTTGATACGATAAGATTATTCGTATCATGCGTATATTTATCGAACATTTTCAACTTGTGTACACGCACCGGCAAGAATGGAGTCCCGATATGCTTGTGTTGACGCTCACTGACGTCACACTCATACAAGTGAAGTGCACATGTACGCGGGCCGGGCAACGAGAGAGAAAGTGGGGGTAGAGTAGAAAAAATATGTAATTGTTAATTGCAAATTACATATTTTTTCTTAAAAACAACTGTGTGTTTTCTTCACACCAATTGATGCCTCTCATTATTTTTTACGTAAAAGTATTAAGGTAAGATAATCGAAATATGAAAATTTTACTAGATATTTTACGGTTTATGTAAAATTAAAAAAATAATTTCAAGCCTCATAACTCGGAAAATACTTAATGAAAACTAATTTAATTATAGTGTTATGGAAAGCTCTCGAGATGAACTATAAGAATATGCAAAAGTATATAGGGTCCCATTTGAAAAGTTGGATGTGACCTTCAGGTGACTCTTCAATGTCAAATTAATGACACCACCTTATGTCCCCCTTCAAGCCATATAACTTTTGTCTGAAATATTTTTTTCTACAATCAAAATTAAAAAAGTTACTCGGGGTGATCGATTAAAATGGGACACCCTGTATATTTTTTTTGATATAATTATTGATATAGAATTATTGATGTTATCATGAAAGGAAAAATAAATATCTAATATCTATACTCACGATTTTAAAAATCATATATGATTATGAAATGATGACAAAGGAAATATAATTGTAGATTAAATCAAACCATATTAATAATTGCTTTAACATTGAGTGATTATCGTCAGATGATTTAATACTAGATATGTTATTTAGAGAAATTCTTTCAAATTGTAACATCGTCTACACATGACAAAGAAAATCGATAGTATATAGACATTTGTTATCTTATTTGATGTTTTATAGTTATAGATAGAGATCCGTGAATTATGATTATTAAGATTAGGCAAATTTATAAATTTCAATTAGTTTGAAAACTATGTAATCTATTATGATTAACGAAACGTAATATATTTTTTATTTCCTTGTTTCTACGAATTTCCCTACAAATCTGCTACTTTGAATGCGATTTTCGCTGTTTTCTTATCATATTATCTAGAAATTAATGTTTGATAATGATTCAGCACATCAAAAAATATAAGAAAACATCCATAAAAATATAAGAAAGGTGCCATCATTAAAATCGGATTATTTTATCCATTATCCTTTGATGGATTTTACCAATTTTTTCCTTCGATGAGGACAAAGCGCATGTAGTTATGTAATAAAAATACATTATTTATTTTCATATCGATAAAATGCAATGATCAGGTGTAAAGGAATATTTGTGTATAAAGCACATTATATTTCTTTCATTTTACACTTGTTCTTTTACAGAGATAATAACGATTAAGAGTTCATTACAATCGCCAACCAATACTTAAACGAACTTGTCTCAATTGTATTTAATGCGGTGATGTCACTCGATAGTTATGTTCGGATTGGCAAGATTAGCGCGTTGTCGATGCGTTGTCGATTGAAGTTGAAGGACTTGGCTCAACAAACATTCGCCGTTCCTAAGAGTTTTGTGAGATCATATTTATAATGACTACTGGCTGATGGAAGTTGATGTGTCCTCTAACCCATCTTGTTATTGGAAGACAGATAATGCAGTGATGCTCGTCCAATTATTATCAATGAATGTCTCTCAAGAGTTGCCCGCTGAGTGATTTTTATGCTCTGCTGGAAATGATCGTTAAGCTCTAGATAATTACTTGATAGTCGGTGATTAATTTCTCGTTAATGTCGAGCTTCATAAAGAATTCGATAAGGATTTCCATCGATGTTATGAATTTTTGCACTCTGTTATCCTTGCAAGGAAAGTTTAATGATTGAGTTGATTTTTTTTTAACTACGATTAGCTAGTTCGAACAATGTCTTATAATATAAATTTCATATGTTAAATTTAAATTTTTTCTTCTATTTAAAATTTATTTATTTAATTATTTATTTATTTAATTTACTTATTCATTTAATTTATTTATTTAATTTATTTATCAAGGAATTTAATTTATGAGCAATTAAGCTGTTATAAAGAAGATAAATGAGAATAATTTCATTTTCATGATATTCATATAAAATAAAGATTCATAATATTAAAGTGTCCTGAAAACGTTCACTTTGTATACGACCAAATTTATCAGAGGGGCTTAGCTTTATCTAATATCTGTATTAATTTATGAGTATAAAAGTTATCTGTAATTTTTTGTTTAGATTAATTCAAAATATGTATTCAAGTATAAATTATTTTAAAGTAATTTAAAAATAAATTCTTTCACTAAAAAAATCTTTTTACTTTTGACATAATTAATAATTCATTTTGATTTAATTTCGATTCTATGATTAAAAAGTATTTTTTTGATAAAATATTAAAGTATGTGTGCATTTATAGATAAAGTATTTGATTCGTTTTGATTAATATTAAAATATTTTATATAATTTTAAATTATTCAAAATATAAATTTAACTTTTATTTGCAATTATCATTTTATTTATATGACTAAAAGTATTTTATAAAATAAATTATAGTTTTTTTAATTTCAACTTTAAATATATAATCATTAAATTTTATTTATACATAATATTTAATTAATAATAATAGTCAATTGAATATATTAAGATTGAAAAAAAAATCAGAAAAAGCGTAAATTTGAACCTGATTTGATACCTGATAAATACAAAAGTTATTGAAAAATTAAGGGTTTCGCAATTATAATGATAAAGAGTGAGATACAAATTGTCCCTTCACTCTATGAAATAAAGAAATAAATTCCTGCAAATGCAGCAAAGGAGCTAGTCGCTCACTTATCGATGTCTCTCTCTCTCTCTCTCTCTCTCTCTTACTCTCTCTCTCTCTCACTCTCTCTCACTCATCCTTTCCACTCCTACTCTTACTTTCTTTCTCTCACTCTCGTGCTAGATCGAGTACAAATCAAGAAAATGTAAACAGGATTCACAGAGTGTAACGGACATCTAAATTCCTTTACGTAATAGCAAAAAAAAAGTTTGCTATTATACGTAGATCCTGTTTATGTTTTTTTAATCTAAACTTGATCTAGCACAACATGGATAAGTGAGCAATTAGCATTTTTTCTGCATTTGCAGAGATTTATTTCTTTATTTAATAATGCGTGCGGACAATTGTATTTTACATTATCGTTATAACTTCAAAACTTTTAATTTTTCAATAGTGTTTGGCGTTTCTATTTATGCATTGCGTCCATTATATTGAAATTATATTTACGCTTTTTTTATACGCTCTATAACTTTGCTTCCACGTCATTTGTGCTTGATTTTAGTTATGTTTCATTATTATTTTTGCATTATGCTTTTTCAGCCTAGTAGTAGTAGTAGTATTAGTAAGGAGTGAGGTTATATCAGTCCCTAATGTCACCTAGATCTAAGAGATCTTCTGTAACCCCGTGGTTTTCTGAAGTTATATGTGGCGATCCAATTTGACCCTTACAAGAAGGTTACAAAGATCGACCATCCTCGTACGTTTGTAATACGTTTTGTAATGCAATGGGTTCAATGAACATTTTTCCTCAGAATGTGTATCTCCTGAGAGCAAGTGCGGGATAGTAACACAGAATGTGAATGCTCCTCTTTTTCTTCGCCGCATAGTCAGCAGTCTTTCCGTTCGGCCAAACCGAGATTGAATAAGTGGGCCCTAAGGACCGCATGGTCCGTGAGTAGGCCAATGGAGATATTGAGCTTCTTTCTGCTTATTTAGGAGTTTATCCGTCCTTTTAGAAAGGAGTCGGTTCAGTAAAAGCTTGACGATAGTCTCGAACCTGATCCCACGAAACCAGATGTTCCCGTTTTAGAGACTCTTTGATGAGTCTTTTGCCTATAGTAAAGGGGACGCCGACCTGTCTGGCTGGGACCTCGAGAGTATCAGGCCGTTCGCCACTTCAATGCTATAAATTCCCTGATGAATCCAGACTAAGGTGATCCTATTAGATTCGCCTAGTCTGTTGAGCGCTAGCATGCAGTCTCAAATCAATGAAGACTCAGTGGTGGTTTTGGCTAGAGCGTTGATAGCTGTCCTACTGTCGAAGCAAATGAGTATATTTCTGTTGGTGGCTTTAACTAAGGTTAAGATGTTTGCACACTCAAGGACTGGTAGAACCTCGACCTCGTGCCAGCTCCCCTAGGGAATAGGATTCCTTGTGATTAGTCCTTGAGCCGTAGACTCCAGCTCCAAATCGTCCTTCCGCTCCATTCGTGTATCAGATGTCCCAGTTTGGCCGACAGATTCGTTCTGGTTTACTCCAATCTTCCTTAGAAGGTATCTGGGTTTTAAAGACCTGGGATTTTCTAGATATTCTATCTTGCGACAGAGAGAATGTTCATGGAGGAAGGATAGCTTGGTATGATAAAGATGCTGTCCCCTCCACTCACCCTGACACTTTAGTCTGTAGGCAGAAAATTTGGCTATGATAATAATAAAGCGGTCCAGAAGTCGAAGACAGAGTGCAATCTCAAGCGCCTCTGTAAGGGTGGTTCTCATAGCCGCCCCATCGCCGCCATCAGATAGCAACCCTGAAGGCTTTTGAGTAGGTTCCTGGCCCTCAATTTCTCCACCTTGGGCCACCAGACCAATGCAACATACGTGGGGTAGTAGAATGGCTTTGTAGATCCAGAGGGCAATATTGGGTTTAATGTTTGCCTACAGCCCTTTTATCTACATGCTCATATGGAGATGTGAAATTTCTTACGTTTGACTTCAAGGTGAAATTTCCCTTAACTTGGGATCAAGATGGATCCCCAAGTATTTCACCGAAGAAGTGCATGGTAGCTCTTTGCCCCAGAGCCTCAAAGACCCTATGAGTTCGGGCTTGTATTTCCTGATAAAAAACTTTAGCTTTGGTCTCAGACGGATTGACCGGTGAGACCTTTGGCTAGACACCAGCTTTGAATAATCTTAAATGCTTTATCCATAACTTCCTTAAGGGTTGAGAGAAAGCTGTCTTTCACGATTGCAGCTACATCATCCGCATAGCTACAAACGAGGAAGCCGGCTTCTTGTAATTTGACAGGAGTCTAGTTCGTCTATCAAACATCACAAGAGCGAAGAGAAAACGCCGCCCTGCGGACAACCTTTGGCCGGGAGAACACTCAAAGTTTTATCTCCATAATCAACAGTCAGAACTCTGTCCGATAGCATGCTTTATATTTAATCGATCAGAGTTTCAAGGATGTGATGCCTGTGCGTGGCCTCTTTGATCGCTGTATATCAAATGTCACCTCAATATCCAGAAAGGGGGAACTAAGAACTTTAATACACAACACAACAACACAACAACATAACTCAGAATGATAATACAGAATATTAATGCAACGGATCGACTCGATAAAAATGCGCGTCCGCTCAGCTTGACAACTGGCTCCAAACTCAGCTGACTGCCGTTGTTGATAAAACAATAATTTGACGACGCGCGCGGAGATGGTCCTCTTCCGTCGACGAACTTCCCGCCGACAAAATAACGGGTGGCGAATACATCCGTAGGAACGGGACGCGGGAGCGCAACACATAATATTAGGGCATACCCTCCATTTGCCAGCTGTGTCTCAATCTTGCTCACAAGGTGATGAAGTGCACTATCCGTGGATCTGCCCGCCCTATAAGCGTACTGAGAAGGGGTCAGCGGTCGGGTATTAAGGGGATGTGTCCTAATATATTTTTCAGCCTATATCTCCAAAACTATTTGATCCCGAACCTTATATATACAGGGTGTTAAAAAAGTCTGGAAATGGTTAAATATGTTAAAAATGAAACGTTTCTGAGAAAAATGTTTCGAACCAAAGTTGTATGACTTGAAGAGGGCCATCAGACAATGGCAATGATTTGACCTTGGAGAATCATGTTTGAAGATTACGTGAAGGTCACCAATTTCTTAAATGGAACTCTCTATTTATTTTGCATATTCGTGTAGCTTATCTCGAAAGCTTTCCGAAACTACACTATATACAAAGATATTCTGATTATAAGAAAAATAATAATGGATTTTAAAAAAATGATTTATACGTTTTCTGTACATTCACATAATGTAGTTTGAATCAAGTGATACGTAACACCATACCCTTTTTGCACTAATATAAATAAGTACAAATTTACAGTAGCACATACGTAACTAAAATAAATAATATAATTAATTGTACGAGTTATTATTATCATTATTTGCATTGAATAACCTTATAATATAATAATTTATATAATATACCTTTAGTTAATATTAACTTAATATAATATCCTTAATATATAATATAATATAATATAAAAATTTATGATATTAATTATTTTATTATTTTAATTCTACTATTAATTTACTTTTAATTATTTTAATTCTACTAGTAATTTTATATGCGATAGTCTTTATTATGCACCAGTGTGCATTAATGCATTCAATCAAATTCTCTCTTTCTCCCGCTATAAATCAATTACTCTATTTTCAAAAAAAAATGTATAAACACTTTAATTACGTGAAATATAATTCAAAATAATTCTGTGATGCTTCGTTCTCCTTTGTGACTTATTTAATCCATTCATATAATGGATTAAATATAATTCATAAATGACATACATTGTTATTTTCACAATTTTTTTTATATTATTAATGAGACATTCCGCATAAGAATATTTTTAATAATTTAAACTTTAATATAACGGTCTCTTTTTAAATTCGTGCAAATAATAATACCACCAACAAAGATATATGTACGTGTAAGAAATTTTTCGAAATGATACACCGTACTTGTGTGTAAATATATATTTATATATTATTAGCTTTATTAAATAGTTAATGGAGATAGAACAATATATGTAGTTTATTTTTACAACGGCATACTTTTGTAATCATCAATATAATTTGAATATATAGTAAGTCATTAAATATAAAGATAAATTTTATGTACATACTTATCTCGAATGATGTAAAAAATTCATGCATGATAACTGTTATAAATTCAAAAATAATTATATTATTATATTTATATATTCAACTAATTTTAGAGGATTATTCGCATTTCCTCTTTCACTCATAAATTTTATAAACAGTTTGTAATCATCGGTCATACATAACGTCGAAAATTAATTACATTTCCATGTTGAAAAAAATATTGTTTATACACACACATATATATATATATATATATATATATATATATATATATGATCGCAATCATTAGGTTTTGATTCGATTACTCAAAAACACCAATTAGTTATATCATTATATTACATTGTTGTACAATTATGAAAACGGATGTGATATTTTTTAATAATCAAAATTTTTTATTATATTTATCTATCGCATATTAAATATTTATCTATCGCATATTAAATATTTTATTTTATGTTATTTTTTAAAAGTATTTTACATCTTGCATTGTGTATAAAATAGGCAAATGTTATCAAAAAATATAAAAATATAAAATTATGACAAAAAATATATTATTAACTTTATATATTATTAATATTATTAATATTATTAACTCTATAGATATATAGTTATATAATATAGTAAGGAAAAAGTAATCAATATTGAGTCGAAATCGATTTATTCTGAGTCGAAAACTCATCGAAAGTTGTGACATAAATCAATCAAAATCGATGATATATCATTTAATTTTCGATATATGTTTTCGACGTTGATTCGACATCAATTCGATGAGTCATTTCTCGCTGGGTTGGCTGTGGTCAATCCTGGTCAAACGAGGCACTCCCGTGTATATTATCACTAAAAACAGTAAACAGAGTCACTGATACAGCAGTTATAAGTTATTATAGCACAGTAAATCAATAATATTTCACTGAAAGAATTAATAATATGGACGGTAAATGTTTACTTTAGGTTACACAGTGTAGGATATTAAGAACAATCTGGATTATCGATAAGAGTTAGTACGAACTAGCATGGCGCTGTAGTACTCTCTCTCTCGCGCTCTCTCTCCTCTGTATATGCGAATCGTTTAGCGGTACGTATGTAAACCGGGTATGTGTCAGAAAATAATAATAAAATGTTGCTAAAAAACATATTCACGTGGATCGTTTATTGAATTCTCCTCAATCTTTCTTCAAACAGTAAAAGTAAAGTAAAGATATAACACATAGCTCAAAAAATTTTTATTTTCACATATGTTGTAGAGGATACATTTTTAAGTAATACACCGTTTGAATTTTGCGGCGATCTCTTTTTGTTATATTCTATTTATGTATTTACATTTTTTATTTACATTTGCTTATCGCGGTTTCATATTATATTTTACTTGCGTGTTTATATTTTTTTGTTTACGTTTGCTCGTCGCTTCCATGTCGCTAAGTTATAGAATTATTGTTTAATTTCGCTAAATAAAAATTGTACTTTTTATTTTACCTAAATTTTATCTTTTAATATATAATATGTTTGTATATAACTTCCTTCGTTTTGCAAAGTACATGCATGGATACCGCATGTTTCACCTTCCTAGGGGAGGTTTCACTTTCGGAAGATATAACCTAATCCATGTCTGAAGTCTGGAATACCTCTTCACATAGAAAGCAAACTTATATAAACTCATGAATCATATAAATTATTTGTGAAATATCATATATCAAGAGGTGTGTTCCGATTTACGTATGTAACGCATAAACTGCATTACTGTTGTGCAGCGCTTCGAAAACGTTCCGTTTTATTAATGCGCATGAAGCGCTTTAATTATTCGAAATGATGCCTGCGCATTCTATGCGCTAATACGATTTGAAAATAACAATTTGAAATAACAAGGCTAAAATCTTCTGAAAGTTATTCAGAAAGATGATCTCGGAAAACGTAAACAGAAAAATATAAACATATTTAGAATGTAACGAAAAGATGATACAAGTATAAAATTTTAAAATCGCATGTCTCAGGAAGAAGAGAGACCGCCACAAAATTCGAATGATGTATTACTTAGGAATATATCCTCTACAACATTTGTATGTAAAAATAAAAATTTTTCGAGCTGTGTAACCTAAAGTAATCATTTATCCAAACGTTCATAATTGTCACATCATAATCTTTTAAAATAATAATATAAAATAATATAATTTCAAATTATCTCACATTAGATTTTGCGTGATGTTTTTCTATGTTTATCATTTATAATAATATCCTTTATCATGACAAATATCTAATAAGCCCAATTCATCATACATAGGTATTCTGTTTATCATAATTTTTTTATAATTCTCATTCTTATAACCCGGAATATAGCCATCATTGCTCATAATCTCATCAACATCTTTCGCTTCATCCTTATCGGCCATTATTACCGGTAATACCGTCATTGATATTATCATTCCGAAGGAAGCCTTTTGTTTCATACCAGCCTTCAGTTCCTCTTTAGTGAGTGGCTGTGATTTGCAATCTAATTGTTTCATAGTCGCCGACAAAGTATCGAGGTACTCGTTATACAAAGTATCCCTGTTATTTTTAAAGACATCCTGGGAAGGACTTGTGTTAAGGAAATAAAGAAGATCGATTGCCGGCGATCCGTAGAAACATAGTTGAAAGTCCACCTGCAATATCAAACCAATTTCTTTTGATCAATTGACCTCTAAAATACCCAGCAATTGAATTGGAAATGAAATCGGTGCACGGAGAAAAAAGCAAGATTCTTGTTTAGGAAATTGCGGCGGTCGAGATTTTCGCGAGTGACACGGGTAGATAGGTGATGGATATACTTGTATTCGATTAATTTTATTATAAAAATATATGTTCAAAGTGATATAAAGATTTGCAGTTGTGTCAATGTAAAAACTATAATTTTATTGTATATATACGTATATATATATATATATATATATATATATATATATATATATATATATATGTGTATATATAGGGTGAGCCATTTTATTAACGCACGCAATTATTTCGGAAACAAAGCATTTTAGAGAAAAATGTTTCAGACAAAAGTTGTATGGTTTTGAGGGGGCCATTGGTTTGACCTTGAAGAATCATTTGAAGGTTACATGAAGGCCACTTCAATTTTTTTAAATGGAACACCCTATATATTTTTGCACATTCTTATAGCTCATCTTGAGAACTTTCCAAAACACTATAATTAAGTTAGTCTTCATTAAGTACATTCCGAGTTATGAGGCTTGAAATCATTTCTTAATTTTACATAAACCGTAAAATATCTAGTAAAATATTCATTTTTCGATTATCCTCTCTTAATACTTTTATGTACAAAATGATGAGAAGAATCAATTGGTGTAAAGAAAACACATAGTTGTTTCTAAGAAAAAATATGGAATTTGCAATTAACACTTTTTTTTTCTTAGAAACAACTATGTGTTTTCTTTAAGAGGATAATCGAAAAATGAATATTTTACTAGATATTTTACGGTTTATGTAAAATTAAGAAATGATTTCAAGCCTCATAACTCGGAATGTACCATACTTAACGAAGACTAACTTAATTATAGTGTTTTAGAAAGTTCTCAAGATGAGCTATAAGAATGTTCAAAAATATATAGGGTGTTCAATTTTAAAAAATTGAAGTGGCGTTCATGTGACCTTCAAATGACTTTTCAAGGTCAAACCAATGGTACCGTCTTATGACCTCCTCGAAACCATACAACTTTTGTCTGAAACATTTTTCTCTAAAATGCTTTGTTTCCGAAATAATTGCGTGCGTTAATTAAAATGGCTCACCCTGTATATACAAGGTATTCATTTTAAAACTTTTCATCAATTTATTTCATGATTGGTTAATTTTTGCGAAAAATGCTGAAACACGTCAATTTTGTCTTCGAGGGGAACATTTAAATACATTAAATGCGACGAAATTTTTGCCTGTATTAAGTTAGCTCCCCATTTTTCAAATTTTAAAATTCTAAAAGTTGTTCCAGGTTGTTCTAGACTTGTTCTAAATTGTTCCAGAAGATTAAATTTTTATAATAAAAATTTTCGGAAAATTGAAAAAAACAATTTTTTGATATGGCACCCCATTTTTCGAAAATCAAACTTTTAAAGGTTGTTCCAGATTGTTCTAGTTGTTCTAAACATTGTTCCAAAGTATTAATTCTCCAAACAAAGAATTTAAAAAGATATAATAAAAAAACAGAATCCAGCAAAAAACAGTATTATTACGTCTACAGATATAATTATCATCTTCAAATTACATATTCAAACTAATAATTAAGAGAACAACTTGGAACAACTTTGATTTTTGCCAGAAAAAATTTTTAAAGGGCACTTTACTCTTGGAGGTAGACATATTTTTTCGATTTTTTTGCCATTTTCGATCGAAAACGGCACGTTAGCAACATCAAACTGTAGAACAATATCAAATAAGCATAGAACAACCTGGAACAACTTTGATTTTTGCCAAAACAAATTTTTAAAGAGCACTTTACTCTTGGAGATAGACACATTTTTTTCGATTTTTTTATCATTTTCGATCGAAAACGGTGCGTTAGCGACACCAAACTGTAGAACAATATCAAATGAGCATAGAACAACCTGGAACAACTTTCATTTTCGCCAGAACAAATTTTTAAAGGGCACTTTACTCTACCTCCAAAATATAAACGATTTACGTCGAAGAATTGTACAAAAATGTAAAGTTATTCCTGTAGAAATATTTCGAAATGCTCGTTTAGAATTTAAGAATCGTCTGTATTATTGTTCAAAAAACAATGGAGAACATTTTGAATATTTGTTACAATAAATGACTAATAAATAAATTCTACTCTAAATTATATCTTTGTATAAAATTTTTTCGATATCTAAAACTTCCAAGTGCGATTTCTCAAAAAATATTCACTTAAATAAAAAAAAAACGGTTGTATAAAGAATTAAAAGACTTTTAAAATGGTATACCACTTGATCCCTATTGCCATTTAAAATTTTTGAAGGGGTAGCTACCCCGACGAAGGGGATGAAAAAATTTCGTCGCATTTAATGTATTTAAATGTCCCCCTCGAACTCAAAATTGACGTGTTTCAGCATTTTTCGCAAAAATTAACTAATGACTCATGAAATAAATTGATGGAAACTTTTAAAATGAACACCCTGTATATATATATATATATATATATATATTATATATATATATATATATATATATATATATATATATTAAGTATATAAATTAATGTATTGAATCTTTTAAATCTGAATAGAAAGAATAATAAATAATCAATAAATTTTTATGTTTAGAGGAAATACGTGATTTTTTATGATATATGGTACTTACGGAAACATGATCAATAGGTTTGCCATCATTATTATATTTGAACATCATATTGTTCACCCAATAATCGCCGTGATTGATAACATTGAATTCATTATCAGATAATTTGCATATATCTATTCCTATATTATATATGTGATCGACCAATTTAGCAATTTTTCCGGCGTATCTAACAATAAAAGTTATATAATTATGAAATTAATATTTAATATATTTTGTAAGCAACATTTAATAATTATGTTTTTTGTTAATGTGTTAAATTTGCTTCATATTTTCTCTCTTTAAATATTATTTTACTATATTATGATTAACATATTGGAAAAACATTATCTTAGATAAAATATAACAAATGTTATTGTATATTTCTGTGTGTTTATATGCAAACTTTACTTTTTCATTACTGGCCAGTTTTCCATTTCCTTTGCTAATTGTTTAATACTTTTACAAAAAAATACTCCTATTTCACTCGAGTATGCGATGTTAAACAGTCCTCTTGTATACATTTCTTTTTGGTTTGGTTCCTAAATAATAAAAGTACTATTTTTAAAAAATTTTAAAATCTACATTTTTTATCTACATCTATAGACATAAAATAAAACAAATTTTTATGATACGCGATAGTTTCAGTAGCAATTGATAAATTTATAGTTAATCTAATTAAGATAATTACATAATTATATAACTGTTGCAACTTATTTTATAAAATATCTTATTAATTTAATTTTAAATTAAGATTTTTATTCAAAGATATAAAGTTTCGTAATTTATTTGTCCATGACATATGTTTAATGTGTGATGTCTAATGTCTAATATGTTAAAAGGGCTTTACTTTTAATTGTTTATAATTCGAAAAGTTTATATTAATGTAGAACACATTGAAAAAATATCGACTTTTAATTGATTAAAATTTTTTTCATTAATTTGAAAATTGTAGAATATAGCTTTTGAAAAAAGAATTTAAAAATTAAAATTAAAAGTTAATATATTTTTTGTTAAAAGCACATACAATTTTATAATTTGCATTTATTTTATCTTTTTAACTAACCGCCATGAGAGAGACACGCGCTGCAATGAAAGTTATAATAGAAGATTTTGAATTTTGTCGTTGAATGTTACTCTTTGTTAGAAATTTATCATTGAACTATTTGTTGTAGTTTCGTATTCCTATCTGCCTACACAAATTCTGTTTAAATTTATAATTATAAATAATATTTTGCGAATTTTAAAAGTTTTTACAACGTTTATTGTATAAAATGTCTACTTCTTTGCCACTATAGATCTTGTGACAAGAACAAGTTTCGATTATACGCAATTCTCGATAAAACAAGGCGATAATAAAGTGGAATAATATT
Organism: Camponotus fellah; assembly: GCA_030586385.1. Lineage (NCBI taxonomy): Eukaryota > Metazoa > Arthropoda > Insecta > Hymenoptera > Formicidae > Camponotus > Camponotus fellah. The sequence goes on along the minus strand of JAPIVC010000872.1, from coordinate 5,338 downwards.
TTTGTATACAATATTAAATCTTATTTAATATTGATTAACAAATATTTCTATAATATACAATATAATTAAATATATTAAATATGCATTATTCTAAAGCAGCAATTTTATTTTGTAACTTATATCTTAATAAATTTATAATAATTTATTATTAATAAATTAACAAATATTAATATTGTACAAGACAATTATATTTTATTTTGAGTTAGATCGCGTTCGCCCTAGGCGTTGAGTGTGATTATTTGCGCATGATCGATAAATTCCGGGCGATGTGACGCAGCAGATCGATGTCGAGAGAGAGTCGTTACGGATCAGTCGGCCAAAATACACGTGCTATTAATATCGGTTATTTTCCTGACATAATTTTGTACACTGAAATATTGCTTGCTTATATCTATATACATATTACTGCTTTTTAAACTCATATTGTGTATGCATATTTTTATCCTGACATTCTTGAATAATTATCTTGCATTTATGTATATCGAAAGTGAAATATTGAGATCGGAATATTGAAGCAACGTTCGCACCGTTTTAGTCAGCTCTACATTAGAAGTGAAGAGAAAGAGAATCTTAATCGTATTATCTTTGTCCCGCTACAACAAAAAGTGGGATTAAAATTGTAAAGAGGCACATCTCTCTCTATCTATATTTCTCTCTCTCTTACAATATATGTATATGTATATGTGTGTGTATATATATATATATATGTGTGTGTGTGTGTGTGTGTGTGTGTGTGTGTGTGTGTGTGTGTGTGTATGTGTGTGTTGTATGTAGGTTTTTTTAGTATTATTAATATGCATTATAAAATTTTTAATTATCTTGATTATTGTATGTATTTATCAAGTAACAGAAGAAATCTTACAGCAGCTTTAAAGTATGCGTTATTTATGCAATGAAATAAAAGTGAAGTGATTTTTCATATATCACTTGCATCGCCTTATATTACTTACGGAAATGCTATTAACATGAATTTTATTATGTGAATTGAATTTCTAGTCATCACAATAAAGTATTATGCATTAATTCGTAATGATTTACCTTCTCACATATGGCTACAGAGGTTGCATGAAATCTGGCTAATCCACGCAACGCTAATATACAATGATCTAAATCGAGGCCAGTTTGACGGCAAGCCATGCGATAACCGAGAGACGCAAGATCTTCTATTACCAAAAGAATTGGATTGTTTTCTTGCACATACATGGCTTTTCCGCTCAAACGATACTTGGGCTGTATTAACTTGTTCATTTTGTCCAAGGTGTCTGTCATCATCGACACTTCCGTGTAAAAAAAATGCGACCTTTCATTCTGTAAGATATTTTTATTAAAAATCGGTAGAGCAAATATAAAAATTTTATTATATATTTGCAATGTTAATCATAATAAAGACCTGAGAACAAAAAAAAGCTTTTTACAAATTAAATGCACGGGTGCCATTTATATAAATAAATGAGATTTCTTTCTCAAATTAAATAAATAAAATTTTATAAAATTTTAAAGAATGGTTTATTTTTTATTTATTTGCTCGCATGATTCGTACTTAATTTTTATAATGTCTGAATATATATAAGATATATGTTCTTCAATATTTTTCCATGAGAATGTCTATGAGAAATCGAACTAAATAATTGATAATTGTGCTAAAAAGGGCTCACCTTCGCACAAATGTATTATTGTATGACGTATGTTGTGAAAATGTTATCCTTGACTAATATTCTAAAAATTTTAGCTGACGGTCGTTCTATATTCAAACGTTATTAATGTGAAAAATATTGGGATAAAGATTCTACTTTATTTGTTCACCGATTTGCTTTATTTTTAAATATGTTACAGGGGAGATCTTTCCAAGTAGTTTCGTATACCATATATATATGGGTCATTCTTCGTCAACCGGTGAAGCCGCCTGTCCAAAATTGGTTTCAATGCAAATAAACGAGTAAGGGCTTAAAATTCATAAAAAAATAAAAGCTATCGAATGCCGTGTGCTGATTTTGACTATCCAAAATGACTGATCCAATATGGCGGCCAAAACGTAGGATTAAAAATGTAAAATTTTTTAATTACAAAAAAATTACCTATTGAGGGAGTATTTGGGTTCGCTGGTTACGAATCTGTCATCAGATTTTCAAAATTCAAAATGGCAGAAAAAAAAACTAAAACTTAACTTTACTTAAACGAGTCTCATCACTTGGGGGGTTTTGAGGTCGCTGAATAAGAATCCGTAACCAGATTTTCAAAATTCAAAGTGGTCGATTCAAAATGGCAGATAGAAAACTTAAATATTTGTTTAACTTTATGAAGATTAAGACCCTACAGAGAGAGAGAGAGAAAGAGAGAGAGAGAGAATCCGTCACGTCCACGGTATTTATAGTGACTCCAAAATTTCGATGCCTTAATCTTTTGTCAAAGATTAAACCATGCACGATTTGGATGAAACTTAATGTCAGGAGTTTTCGGGGGTGCTGATTATGAATCTGTGGTTAATAAACAATCCAAATAAAAAAGATTTTATAAAAAATACGATATTGCCTTCGTGAAACATTCCACTTTGTATCGTTCCACTTTGTACCGCCATTTTGAATCGACCACTTTGAATTTTGAAAATCTGATGACGGATTCGTAACCAGCGAACCCAAATACTCCCTCAAGAGAGTTGAGTCAGTAGAGTTTTTCAACGCTTTTATTTTTTGCTTAAAATTTTTTTTCTCAAATCAATATTTTCGGAGATAAAAAGCATTAAATTAATTTGTGAAATTCTTTTATTAATAACTCTTTAACTCTTACAACGACCACCGGATGAAATCTTCAGAATATTAATTAGAGGTATGACTTTGACAACATTTGTCAATGACAGATTTATATATATGTTATATTTAATTTATTTACTCAAATAAATATGTCTAAATTAAATAAACTTACACGATTCTTAAGAATGCCTTCAACTGAACGCATGATTTTCAAGATGACAGATTTTTTTTCTGCAATTTTACGACCGCTTTGGTCACGTGAATATTCAACATTAACCCTAATTATGTCACTACTGTAATTGTCACCTTTATTCGTGGCCGGTTTTGAGAATATATCGATTACTTGGATAGAATTGTCATTTTTTGACTTTCGTAGGATCGTTTCCATGAAGCACAGATTCAGCCATGTCGATGTCTCTAGAGCCATTTCTGAAATTGGAATTGAAATTGGAGAATTTCCCCGGCAAATCATTCCCGACGAATTCTTCTCGCCATATCACGAAACGCGAAAACGATTCTTTACGATAATTTATTGTTCGCGACAAGATTTATCACGTTTTCTTTCTTTCTAGCCAACTCCTCCTATATACATATATATATACATATATATATATATATAATATATTGTTACGCCCAGGACGAGAACTTCGATATATATCGAAGACGGGCACTTATAAAATTGGGCACGCGCGAGACGCGTGAAATAACGAGACACTTTTGAGGAACAATGAAACACTTTTTTTTTAATGAAGAACACACAACAGTGAATAACAAGAAACACGGTGACGATTCGTGTCTTCTTGACAACGAGATTTTCCCTTTTCAAGACAAACTCGACTGCGACACGAACAAGGGACATAACAATACATAAAATAATGATGATAATGTTAAATACACATAAATTTTGTATTCGAGAAGAATATCGTAGTAAATCTAATAACGTCATTTTTTTAATGGTATTGTTTTTGAATCATGTGCTAAAATTATATAAGTATATGTAAAAAATTTTATTCACAGCATATTGTTCTAATCTCTATATAAGAACAAGCATTATATATATGGGCGTTATATGCATGTGTGTTATAAAGATAAAAACAATCTATTATAAAGTGAATAAAATTTTTTGCTATTTATTCAAGTGTAATAAAATTGCACTTCAAATGTAACTTGATAATTACTTACACTAACATAACTATTTATCTGACACTGACTTAAAGAGTACAAATAAAATTTTTTTTGCACGTTAGCATGATATATAAAAAAGATTTCCTTTTAACATTTTCTGATTAAATGTTATAATAATCTGTTACATACAATAAAGCAGGTTTTTGTGTTACATCGCATTAACATATTAATAACTAGTAAAGAAGAGAATTATATTTGCATGAACTGTTTATCAAACTTGCGCATATGAATAACAAATTTATTTTTTCCAACCAAAAATCATAAATATATTATATACAATTTTGAAGAACGCAAAAATTTTTGTTACTATGACAAATTTAAACTTTATTAAAAAATAAAAAAGACTTGCCCTGTACATACTCGATATTTACATTATTAAATTTTAAAGTATAAGATTAAGAAATGAAAAGAATCATTTAAGTAACTATAGATTTATCTGCAAAATCTACAAGTATTTCATAAAAACCTACAGTTGTGTGGCATGCAATTATTACAACTTAACTCTTTCTTGCAAAAACGCAATTTACACAGATTACTCGGCGTTAGCTGAGCTTAAGATTCTCTGTTGATACATTTTTTTAACCAAATTTTTTCTCAAATTACGTCAATTATATTAGGTTGTATATTACTCACAAAATATACAAAATATAGAATGAAATATAGAATGATTCATGATAATACGTTCTCAATAGAAAAAAAGAATATTATGTATAAATCTCCATAATTTAAAAATACTTTAAAATGTTAAAAAAGTATTAACAAAAGTATTAACGAAAAAAGTTAATTTTTCATTTCAAAATGCATGACAATATATTCCGTCGTCTTCTCATTGTAATTTGAATGTTCATATATTTCAAATATATGTATATCAAATGTATACTTTTTGTTTGAGAATAATCATTTTAATATAGAGTTGTATTGATATTGACGTAAGTTAATAATATTGATATAAGTTACAAAATTGGACACATTTTCGATATGATTTCAAATACTGATTACAAACACGGAATAGACAGATTAGATGAGAAAAGGATATTGTTACGCTCTGGCCGACTTTGAGATTTATCGAAAACGCGCACTAAGAGAACGGCTGTCGCGGATCGCGTTATATATAAATTATAAATAAATTAACACTTTTCGAGAACAGACAGGAACTTTAATATGAACACAGAACACGCTAATAACAGATTAACACAATGGATTAACAGAATTATGGCTCTTACACGGAAACACGTTCGGACATTCGGCTCGATGGCTGTTTCTTGACTTTCCGACTCAGCGACTATCGTTGTTTATCAACATTCTTCTTGTCAATGCGAACAACGGCCGTAACTCGGGAACGCGCGTAACAATATAATTAAACAGAATAAAAATAAACAACGTCGATCCGTTTTTATTTTTGTAAC
>JAPIVC010000871.1:15000-19021 GCA_030586385.1 Camponotus fellah | reverse complement strand
AAAAAATGTTTTATAAAATGGCGGACGTTGAAGATAACTTTCGAAAAATGGGAAACAAATTATTTTTTTCAACTGTTACGTTGCTCAGGAGAATCTGTACGGTAATACACAAATGTATGAATTTTGAAGCTCATTTATTTCCTAACAAATCCATATTTTAAATAATTTTCTACGACCTTTTTTAATAAAGTTATACCGTAACTTTAAAAGAATGTAAAATGGGTTTTTTCACCATAACGCTTTGCAAGAGGAATCGAACAATTTAAAACAAGAAGAAATTTGATTAACAGTATGCTCTAACAAATCGAAGGATTGATAAATGCGAAAAGAGGCAATATTAAATACATTATTACGCAATATTACGTATTATTAAACACACGCACGCATGCACACACGCATGCACGCACACGCACTCACCTCTCCCCCCCCCACACACACACACATGGGATCAGATTCTTGCCATGTTCATGTCGTTAACCCTGTATAATGCCAAGAGCAGGATATACGCATACGTATATGTCTACGCACACACTCACACAAGATTTAAATCCAATCATACAGAGCATCTTAGGTCGAGTTACACTTTAACTTCTTTTATTGAAAAAGTTTTTCTCGATAATTTATTGTTGAATTGCAGATTTTATAAGGAAAGTCCCATTTCGCAACATTTTATTCAAAACGATATAACTTTATTAAAAAAGGTCGTAGAAAATTGTTCAAAATATGGATTTGTTAGGAAAGAAATGAGCTTCAAAACTCATACATTTGTATTAGCCTGTAAATTCTCTTGAGCAACGCAATATTAAAAAAAAAAAAAATTCGTTTCCCATTTTTCGAAGGCTATTTTCAACGTCCATCATTTTAAAAAAAATTTTTTGTAATTCAAATTTGGTTTTCTTAGTTTTTAAGAGAAATGTTCAAGCTTTAATTTGAGCTTCGTTGACATGACTAGATACGATGATTTTTTGCTGATTTATCACTATTTAAAAATATGAAAAAATTATGTTAAAATTTAGTGGCCCGTTTTTTTTTGCGGGTGAATGTATAATAAATGTAATGTATATAATACATAATATAATGAATAATATTTTTAATAATGTAAACCTTTCTTTCCAATGTGTATGTATGATAAACACTATAAAATGTAATAAATTTATTGCAAACTTACCAATTTGTTGTGGATTATATATTACAACGTCATTCAACTTCACAGTAAACGATTTAAGTTTGTAATAATTACTATTGTATATCGATACTTGTAACTCTTGGACAGACTTTTTATTCTCGTACTGCTTCCACTATCCTAACATCATAATATTTTCGTTTTGGTAAGGAAGTAAATAGCTTTGTTATAGTAGATAAATTGTCTGTAGATATTTGAATAGAACGAATGGACGAAAGGTTCTTTATAATTTCACCAAAATGGTTAAAAGTTGGCACGCTATAAAATTTATTCAAAGTTTATTGATGTGTTAACGGAAGGTATTATAAGCATATTTTATATATATATATATATATATATATATATATATAATTATCACCATATAAAATTGTTAATTATATTTTGTTTAATTTAATTAAATATGTAATTGATTAAATAATTAATCATATGATTTATAAATTTTATATAAATATTTAATGCTACAGTTTAAATTATAATTTAAAAGGAATGGCTCAATTTGATTACTTTTAAAAGATAAGTGTATATATAAATTGAAAATATACCTTGAATATTTAATGATATTGAAAGTAATAAATATTGGAAATGGTAATAATAAAGATAATAAAGTATGAAAGAGATGGTGTAAGTTTTAAAAAAATAAAATAAATTTAATTTAAATAGAAATAATAATTATAATATGGTGCATTACTTACTTGTCCTTTACATATATACGGATACTCTGCCAAAATATCTCTGTAGTAACCATTTTTTGAAATTCACACAATATACTGGATACTGTAATTATATAATTTACATCAGAATATGAATAAGATAATAGTTATAATAAATAATAATTAATAATTATGATAAAAGTGCAGAAAACGTTACACATCATCGATTTTATCATCATTTGAATATGTTATAGAGAAAGTTATCCTGAGTAATTCCGCGCCAAAAGATAAACGAGAGGCGACATTGGTTTAAAAGATATAACATGTTAAAGTTTGACAATTTTAATACTTATCCTAAGCAAACTGATATGAAATACATTAATTTGCAATTGACAATTACATATTCTTTCTTTCTTAAAAACAACTATGTTTTTTTACACCAATTGATTAGTCTCATTATTTAATACATAAAATTATTAAGGTAAGATAGTCGAAAAACAAATATTTTATTAGATATTTTATAGCTTATGTAAAATTAAGATAACTTGAAAAGTACTCAATAAAAAATATTTTAGAAAAAATATTTTATTATAGCGTTTTGAAAAGCTCTCGAGGTAATCTACAAGAATATGTAATAAAAAAATAGAGATTTTCATGTAAAAATGTATTATTGACCTTGGACCTGATTTTGACAAGGTCAAATATTTTTTGTGTACCCCTTCAAGCTATGCAACTTTCGTTCGAAAAATTTTTCAATAAAATCATTGATTCGCGAGATAATCGACTGTATCACTTAAAAGAAACATCCTGTATATGTAATATATTTCATATATAATTTTATATACTACAGCTTCATTACGTATGTATATATGTGTGCATGTGTTTAATGAAAAGATACTAAATTATATAGGATGTCAGGAACATTTTTGCAGTGTCGAAGTGTGCAGATAGATTAGCTCAAATTAAGAAGCAAGGTATTATACTATTTTGTGACATTTGCAATAATTAATTAAAAATTAATTAAAGAAAATCGGCTAATGCGCGTGGCTAGAAGTGCATGGCGGTGAAAGCGGTCTCACTGTAACATATTAGCGGCACACGGCAAAACAGTGATTGGGGGGGGAAGAGGGGAGTGTGTAGGCGCACGGCAAAGTCTCTTCCTCTCCCCAATCACTGCTGTTTCTGACACCTTTTATATAAAATTAAAATTTTTATCAGTTATTCTATTCGTTTTTTAAGCATTTATTTTCAAAAATTTACTCACAATCAATTTTTTATTTATATTATCATACCTTTAATGTAAGTGTAATGTTCAAAAGAAATGTTAAATGATGTATCATAAAGTGATGTATTATATTCAGTATCGAAATGAAGAGATTCCTGTTGAACTTGTACCACAAATAAGTCTAGCATCCGGGTACTTGGGAGAGTCTATAAAAAATAGTTTAAATATACTTAATTAATATTAGATTTAACACACAATAACAATATGTATTAAAGGTTGTTACTTTCTACGTATATGGAAAAAATCTCTTATTCGCTTCTACTCTTAAAATATAGAATAAATAATTTAAAAATATAATATATTGATAACAAAAATGATTAGACGATATATAACTTTAAAATTAATTTTTTTTAAATTATTAAAATATATTACAATATACAGCAAAATTAACTTATTACTCACAATTTCTACATGTATACATATATTATGTGGAAGATCTGAATGACAATTTTTTTTTTTTATATAATAATTTAAAGTCGGACAAATGTAACATAGTGACTTTGACACATACACCACACACACACACACACACACACACACACACACACACACACACACACACACACACACACACGCAACGCACGCACGCACCCGCACACGCGCACGCACCACACACACACACGCACACGCACGCACACACGCACGCACAATAAAAGAAACATAAAAATGTAAAAATATTTTAAATTATATAATCTATGTATATTTCATTTACTTGAAAATTAGCATTTTTAAAAAACTCACTTTTCTTTGTTAATATGGAATCTTTGCTTAATATTCTTATATTATAAAATTTATAAAAAAATTACACGCTATAATAGTACATATTTAACTATTTGACTTGATCTTAACATATATTGTCAAGGTCACAGCACTGTGTATCCAAATAGTCTTAAGCGTCGCTCG
>JAPIVC010000871.1:0-12500 GCA_030586385.1 Camponotus fellah | reverse complement strand
TATATATACTATATATTTAAATTTATATGGATATACATATCAGAACCAGTTCATTTGCACTCCTTTTGGCACATCTTTACACAAACAATAAAATGACTATAAACATTATAAATCAAAAATGCAATTTAATACATATACAAAGGATGACATAGTAAATAAGCTTTTCAACATTTTATAAACCAATTCCTCTGTGAACTGCCTACTTTGTCATTTAGATATAGAGGCGCTTTTAAATGTTTACATAATGATTATTTTTATGTATTCTAAAAATATTGTATTTCCAAATTTATAATTAAACAATCTACTAAATTAACATATTAATTATATTTTATTATTAATGTTTTATTTCTAAATGTTCATTATGAAGTAATATATTGAAATGAGTATCACTATACAGGGTGTCCGTCGATTTTCGACCTTAACAAAAAAATAAGTAGATTGGCCCAAATTAAGAAGAAATTATTTATATTGGGTTGGGGATTGTCGCAATAATTACGGAAAAATTAAATAAAGAAGATCGGCCTATCTGCGTGAATACGAACGCGGCCGAGAGTCGTCCACTGTAATCCTGATACGGCGCCGCGAAGCGGGGGCCGGCCGCAACACTAATACCACAAACCCCCGCGAAAAAATGACCCGTCCTTTAAGGCCGAAAATGATGCGCTATCATTTCCCAACCTTGCGGTAGATAGCATGGTGCGCTTTTTATGTGGTTTCCCCCATAGGCCTATTCCACTCTGAATTTGAAAATTATTCAAATACCATTATACGCTGAATACATCATAAATGTAAGAAAAAATGGTAGTACCTTTACAAAAAGATTATCCGTGATTGAAAATCCTTCGATAAAATGTATTGCACGTTGATAATGATACGATGATAAAAGCTTCAGAATCTTTCTTCTCTCGTACGAAAGCGCACTGCTGGACCGATTTTCCTGATATTATGCACGACGCAGTTTCACAGACTTATCGCATTTAAATTGTACGGCCACTTGATTTTCGTTAACGCCTGGGAAAATGATTCCATTGAATTTGCGGCCGCACGATAAGTATTTCCGCTAGTCCGTATGCCACAATCATATCCGTATATTCCCGAATATACCTACTTTCCTTTTCTGGTTTAATTTACTACGCAAACACAAGATTTTTATTAAAAGCGTCTTAGCTCTCGCACACTGTTATCAGGCTGTACGCCGGCAGCACACCACACAGCTGAGCGGACAACCATGGTGCGCAAGCGTCGAACTCACACGTACGCTTACCCACACTACGCTCAGCTGTCGCTGTGGTTGCGTGCTGCCGCGTACGCAGGTGTGATAACGGTGGTGCGAGAAAACCGTTGTTAAGCGCCGTGTTTGCGTAATCAATCGCGGTTTGAAGCGGTGTAGATGCAGCTTCGTACTCTCGAGAGGCTTACATCGGCGACCTGGCTCGGACGCCGGCGACTGAATCAATGTTTCGTGAATATGTTGTCATTAACTATTGAAAACTCCGGTGTCTCACATCGGATATCGATCCGGCGTACACGGTCCCTTTTTTGGCGAAAATAATTCGTGGCAACCATCTATCGGCTGGCACGTGAACGACAATCGGCCGATTTTCCGTCGGTCACCCGCGGGTACTGTTTACGTAATTTTGTCGCCATTAATAATGCCTTTTGATAACAATTCGCGGACCTCATCCGCAATATTTAATTTTTCCCACATAAATGCGACATTCATCTACAGGTATATAGTATGCCTTTTTGCAAGGCGGGGCCTGCCCCCCCCAATTGCGGTGCGCCGGCGCCGCCCCCCCCCCCCCCCCCCGGCCCCCCGGGGAGGGGCGGCGGGTGGGCTTCCCCCCCCGCCCCCCCCCCGGAACCGCTTCTTTTTTTTTTTTTCCATTGCGAAGCAATGTATCGGCTGCCTGGCCTTTCTATTTATTTTTCGTTCAGGTGAAAATCTTTGCCTATATAAATTTTTAATTAACGCACGCAATTATTTCGGAAACAAAGCATTTTAAAGAAAAATGTTTCAGACAAAAGTTTTATGGTTTCGGGGGGGCCATAAGATGGTATCATTGGGTTTCACACTGAAGAGTCATTTGAAGATCACGTGAAGGCCACCTCAATTTTTTAAATTGCACTCCTTATTTTTTATTACATATTCTTGTAGCTGATCTCGAGAGCTTTCCAAAACACTATAATTAAATGTTTTTCCGTTAAGTACTTTTCGAGTTAAGGGCTTGAAATAATATCTTAATTTTTACATAAATGATAAATATCTAGTAAAATATTCATTTTTGATTATCTTACCCTTAATACTTTTAGTTTAAAATAATGGGGAATCTTTGTAAGAAAAAACATAGTTGTTTCGAAGAAGAAATATGTAATTTACCACAAATTCCTATATTTTCTTCGAAATAACTGTATTTTCTTTACACCAATTGAGTCCTCTCATTTTTAAAACAAAAGGGATAACGAAAAAGATATTTACAAGATATTTATGGTTTATGGGGGTAAAAGATTCAACCCCTATCGAAAACAAAACTTTTAATTGTGTTTTTAGCGAGTGTGAAAAAAGTGAGGTGATATTTAATAAATTGGTGGCCGCTTCTTCAAACCGATAAAGCCCAAAACCACCTCAACTTTTTTGTCTAAATACTTGTTTTGGGGGTAAATGGTTCACCTTTCAATATATATATATATATATACATATATATACATATATATATATGTATATATACATATATATATATATATATATATATATATACAGGGTGAACCATTTTAATTAACGCACGCAATTATTTCGGAAACAAAGTATTTTAGGAAAAAATGTTTCAGACAAAAGTTTTATGGTTTCGAGGGGGCCATAAGATGGTATCGTGGTTTGACCTTGAAGAGTCATTTGAAGGTCACGTGAAGGCCACCTCAATTTTTTTTAAATAGCACCTCCTACTTTTTTTACATATTCTTGTAGCTGGCCTCGAGAGCTTTCTAAAACACTATAATTAAATGTTTTTCCATTAAGTGCTTTCGAGTTATGAGGCTTGAAATCATTTCTTAATTTTCATAAACCATAAAATATCTGTATATATATATATATATATATATATATATATATACATAAAAGTTATATATATATATAACTTTTTTAAATTTTGATCAATAAAAGTGAATACCTTAATATAATATTTATACCTATTCTTATACCTTAATTTAATTATTTAATTTACAATTTTATATTTTAATTTGTTAAATTTTAATATTATAAAATATGTATATTTTAATATTATTCTTCATATAAGTTGATATACGTTGAAGATATAGATTGTCCAGAAAGTTATTGTGATTTTCAAATTCAAATACGCATATTTTTAGCAAGTGAACTTTATCAAATGAAAAGAGAACCATTGAAATTTAAATATTTTTGCCAATGAGAAACAATATTTATTCATTACTGTAGCATAAAATTTAGATTTCTAGAAGTGACAAACTCTTCGAAAGCGTTTCTGACAGTAGTTTTATTGTTAAATGTTTTCCCTTGTCGAAATGTTTAAAGAAGTGATAGTCAGTTAGTGAGAGGACCGGCGAATATGATGGGTGAGACAGAGTTTCATGGAGTTTCATAGCTCAATTGATTAATGCAGCGTCAGTTTGCGGCGTGTAGTGGAGCATTGTCGTATAGAACAATTGAAACTTTTCTGATTAACAACACCAAACACAAATGTGTCAGTTCTTGATGCATTTTGCCAATTTCTTGACAGTATCTCTCTGTCGTGATAATTCCGCCCGAATTTAAAAAGCTGTAGAGAATTATCTCGGCTGACAACTATCAAATAGTCACTATATCTTCTTTTAATACAATTTTGGTTTCGAAAAGTGTTTTGATGCTCCATCATGGTGTACCCATTGTGCAAAACATCGACAATTACCGTACAAGATCAATTTTTCATCTCACGTTATAATGCGATCGAGAAACGGATTATTTTGTTTGCGCAAAATCAATGCAGAACACACTTCAAAGTGACGATTTCCACTCAATTGATGCGGCATTCATTTGTCGAGTTTTTTTGCTTTTTCAATTAATTTCAGATAATCAGAAACAGCTGATTTGCTTACGCCAAGTTTTTCCGCTAGTTTTCGAATCGATGTGCATGTCTCTGTTTCAATTACCTTCAAGTGGTCGTCGTCAATATTCGCAGATGACCAGAACTTTTCAACTTCACTCTCATCTCCACTGAAATTTACGGAAATCACCATTGCATTATACGTTCACTAGCGGTTCCTAGACCATATACATCGTTAATATTGCGAGCCTTCAGCTGTTTTACGACTCATTTTGAATTCATATAAGGACATCGCTGGAATTTGCCATTTTTTGATTCTTAATTTCATAGTTTAAATAAAACGCAAACCAATATCAAAATACAATTATTTTTGTAGAGCGAAGTTTGCGCTTTTAAATTGATATAACATGGATACAAAAGAAAGACAACATAAAAAAGCGCCATTTTATACAACAAAAATCCCAATAATTTTTTGGACATTAAAAACTGGACTAACAATAAACGATTAGATGTGTTTCTCCTCTCATTGTTTCATACAATTTTATTTATTTTTTAAAATATATTTAAATAATATTTTAAAAATAGAGAAAAGATATGTAAATAATTTCAGTTATCAAGAATTGTTATCCTTTTTTTCATTTTAGAAATATATTAATTTTTTCTAATTATATAGTTACCTGTAAAGAATATGACCCAGACTTATGATGCTTTCGTTTTGAAAATCCGGAAGTGCAATATGATTTATTTGCCAAGTTTTATTCGTTTCCAAACGTTTCCATTTATCGAACAAATACAACGTTATATTTTCAGCAAATTTATTGTCAAATTCCAATACATTCTACACCACATATTAATTCTGACATTTTTATTTGTACTAGGCATAGGAGATAAATAACTTTGGTTCAGAAATAAAAGATAAATAGGCTTCACAAGCTTATTAAAATGTGTCTTCATCATGTTTTCGCCTATGTTTTCATCATACTCTATGTTTGCTGTCGGTTCATTTGATAAAACTACTGTATATTTTCATGTGTTCTACAATAACATCGTAGTTGGGCTCATACATAATGTTGGCTTTTAAAGATTCGGGCAAAGACGGAAGCACGTATTGGATCTCAATATCAACATATGTTGCAAACCTATCACATTTAGAAATATGAATTAACAATAATGAAACACACCGCATAAACCTAATCTTATGCGAAAGTGGTTTCCCATATATTGAAAGTTGCATATATTTTAGTTATGTGAGATTGTAAAATTTTTTTTAGAATATGCAGGTACAAAATAAATAATTAATAATTAATATTTTAGTATCAAATTTTTATACGTATAATAAAATTAAAATAAATTTCAATAAAAAATAGTATTAGGATAATAACTTTTAAAATGATTTTAATTGATATATTATCAACGATTTTGTACATAATTTTATACGAAGTGAAAAAAAGTGCCTATTTTGGTGATAGTTTAATATAAAAAGATATATATATATATATATATATATATGTCTTAGTTATTAACGATAATAGTATTATTTCTAAATAATATGGGTGTGTGTAAATGCACGTTTAAATACATGAAATAGCATAAGTATAGCCTATATATTAAATTTTATGTATTATTATGTATTATTGTATTATGTGCAGAGTGTTTATGAAAGTTGTATTATTTAAGTGTTCATGTAATAATCAAATTTTTATAATGATTTTATGGACAATAAGGATAAAAAGAATTCATATAAACATGTATCTGGAAATGTTTTCCTCCTAAATTATAGATTTTTTTAAATATTAGAAATTTTAGAAATAAATATCTTAAAGTTTGGTATTGTCAAAATAAACAGTGTAAAACTTAAGTGTTTGTTCAAAATTTTAAATTTCATACAAACAAATTTTAAAAAATATAAATCCCTCAAAATCATACTTATATTTTAGAAAACAATTCGGAACTCTACCGGAGTATTTGATTTCGTTCTAATGTTGACAATAAATAGCTGTATAAGACGCATTGCTGACTATTTTAATTAAATTAATTTTAATTTGTATCTTTCATTCATTTTAATAATAATGATAATATTAAATTGCAAAATTTTTTACCAAAAGATGTTAAGAAACATATAATTAAGAGTGGAAATCTTTCAAATACGTATATGTCTATAAATGTGTTGTTCTTAGAAAATACTTTTTATAAAAACAAAAATGATTGATCAAGGCTTGATCATAAACATCGTAAAATTACTATATATTTAACATTTTAACAGTTACTTACCACTCATCTTTTGTATAAAAGTGTTTTAGGCCTGTATCTTCAATTTTATAATAAACTAATTTTAAGATGTAAAACCCTGGCAATAGTTCATTAGCGAATATAAATTTGACAATGTTTTTCTCAACATCATACATAGATTCTTCTGCTGCATAAATGATCTCTTTTTCACTTTCACTTTTCACTTTTTTCTTTTTCACATTGTAAGAATGAGAATTGGAAGAATTATAATAATTAGGATAATAAAACACAGTTAGACCAATATCTTTTGCGTGTAAATACAATAATATGCTTGATGTTGGATGTATAATCTCTGTATGTATACTGCAGTTACTGAGAAGAAAATTTTTTTTCATATGTGTAACGATAATATCATAACGTTTCGGTAATATATAATTCGAGTGCAGGTCTATGTCTTCTTGAGATATTTTAATTTTCTGATCGTCGGCTATAAAAGCCGCCGCGACAATGATTGTTAAACTACTACTTAACAATAGTTTAAGAAACATGATACTATTTTTATCTTAGATATCTGTAAAAATATATTTTTGTTAAAAAGTACAAACGGACAAATTAAACACAGCACTGTCTCCACTATGATTTTGGAAAAGAAGGAATTAAGACAAATATATAAAAATAAACTTAATTTTGAATGACTTACTCTGTATAATGAGATATACTATTTCTATGCAAGTGTATGTTACATTACAGTAATTAGCTGCAATAAATTAATGTTTTATCCACAATCATTGTAACATGAATAATATATATATGTATAAGCGCACTTATGATTTCTTATTATTTCGAGAAACTTCCAAAGATTAATAACACTTGGCTATTACAATAAATGTGTATGTCATATGTAAACACACAACTTCTGAGGTCATAACAGACGTTTCGATCGAGAAACGGTATGTAATAGCAAAGCACGGTGCCGTTTTTCCCACTCCAAATTCATACTGGTGATCGAGCGCCGTAAGATGGCAAAACCGTCTATTTCGCGTTGATCTAAAGCGAAAAAGACCGTTATGTAGAATGCAAAAATCTGTAAATATATATATTTGAATTCTTTTATACTATTTAAAAGTAGTATATTCCTTTATTAAAATTGATAATTTTATAATTTATAATATACATTCAAATAAAATTTTATTAACTATATTATTATGAATTTGTATCAGTAAATTGTCTGTAAGGAAGTTAATGAAGAAATGTAACTTATTAACACTAGAATATAATATTACAGTATTGTATACAAGAGAATATAATGAATAACTATTATTTTTTAGGTTTTAGTTCACTCTTTCAAATTTATATGGATATATGAATAAAGCAACGGAATATCTCTCAAATCAATAATCCTGTTTTTTTCATAACGAAATAGATTTTGAAATTAAAATTAAGAAAGGTTTTTTTTAAAATATAAAATAATTATAGAGAATAAAAATATTATAGAGATAGCGTGCTCCAAGAATTATGCTATATTATTTATTATTAAATTAAAAATATTAATAGTACATTAATAAAACACATTCGTAAAGAATACTTTTTATAGGATTTAAAACATACACTACCCTCCACAAGTTTGAAAACAACTTGCATTTTTCATAAACAATCGCATGGCAGCAATCTGTGCAGATTTTTCATATGAATATATTGTAAGATGTTTAAATGACAATGTCACGCCTGTTTATGCTGAAAATTTGTCGAATAATTATAACGCGGCACCGAACCGCTCGGAGTTAAATTTCGCGCGTTGATTTGTTCTGCCAAATTGTGCTACTACGGCATATCAGATGCTGTAGTGATACGCCTGTAATGTTTGCGCGCATTATAAACATACATCAGAATGATAAGAACTCATTTGAGTGGTTTGATTTTAGTTTCTGTAAAAGTAACAAAAATTATTACAATTGTTAAAAATGGCCCCGACATGCCAGATTCCATATGAATTGCGAGTCAAAATTATTTTACAAGAAGAAGCATCCGGCAAATATCAAAGAAATTAAAGTTATTTTCTTTATATTATATACTTTTATAAAGTGTTTCCAAACTTGTGGAGGGTAGTGTATATTAATATAACGCACTAATTTGTTAATATTTATATACAAATATATTTAATTAAATATTATTATATATAAATATTATATAAATATTATACAAATATATTTGGTAATTATTTACAAAAACGGACCACCCTCCGATGACCTTGACCTTGACATATATTGTCAAGATCATGACCCTGAACAACATTCCGAAGATTTCAGCCGTCGGTCGTTGTTCGTTAAAAAGTTATGGTAATTATTTACCTTAGGGGAGCCACCTCCGATGACCTTGACCTTGACTTTGATATATGTTGTAGGGGGTACACCCCTAACACATGATTTGAATTTTGCGGCGGTCTCGTTTAGTTTCTGAGATATGCGACCTTGTAGTATCATAATTTTTATATACAATAATACTAATAATTTTGATTTTTTTGTATGGAATAGTACAAATATAAATTATATGATTTTATATAATTTTATATTTAAAAATTACTGGCGATAGACATTGGGTACGCTACCGACAGGCCGCGCCCCCTCCGCGGGGAAGGCGGCACGGGCGCGTAAGCGCCCTACCGCCTTCCCCGCTCGGGGGGCGGGCTCCGCGATTAGGAAATAAATAAAACTATTTATCCGATTCAACTAGTTTAAATATATTATAATTTTAACAAAAAATTTTTAATTCTAATCGCGGAGCCCGCCCTCGGAGCGGGGAAGGCCAGGCGCGCCAGCGCCTGTTAATCCGCCTTCCCCGCGGAGGGGGCGGCACTGTCGGTAGCGTACGCCCAATTCATCGCCCAAGGTAATTATTTTTTGGTACTTATTTTCAAAAACGGACCACCCTAAAACATTATATTCGTAGGTTACTTAAGTAAGAAATGTAAACAAATACATGTATTATTTCTACACTACTTATTTATGTCTTTCAATATCAAAATAACTACTATAATTTTCTAATTTGTTTTGTTAATAACTTTTAACGAACAACGACCGACGGCTGAAATCTTCGGAATGTTGTTCAGGGTCATGATCTTGACAATATATGTCAAGGTCAAGGTCATCGGAGGGTGGTCCGTTTTTGTAAATAATTACCATATATTTAAATAAGTATTATTTATATGAACAATATTTTATACTATTAATTACACATATAATATTTTATTATATGCAACATTCTTAATTATTTTTACATTATATTAAAGTTATAATCTACAATGTATTATTATCCACTATTAAATCACATATACAGGGTGTATAAAAAGGTCGGAACCCTTGAATATTTCGAAAAATATAAGTTTTATCAAAAATGTTTCAGACAAAAGTTGTAGGGTTTAAAAAGTTCTATTTACTGGCAATATCATTTTGACCTTGAAGAGTCACTGGAAGGTCACGTGAAGGTCACTTCAATTTTTTTTAAATGGAACACCCTATATATTTTGCATATTCTTGTAGCTACCTCGAGAGCTCCAAAACACTATGATAAAGTATTTTTTTCATTAAAAACTTTTTGAGTTATTAAGGTTTGAAAGTTCCAATATTTTGACAAATTACAAAATATCTTACAAAATATTCATTTTCAATAATCTTACCCTAATACTTTTATGCACAGAATAATGAGATAAATTGACTGGCGTAAAGAAAATACACAATTGTTTAAAAAAAAATAAGTAAATAAATTTCCAATAAATTATAATTTTTTTGCAATTTATAAAATTTATGGTCACCTTAATGTCACCTTGATGACTCTATTCAAAGTCAATAGGATTATGCCAGTAAATAGACCTTTAAAACCCTACAACTTTTGTCTAAAACATTTTTTAATGAAACTCATATTTTTCGTAACATTTTAGAGTTCCGACTTTTTCCGAAAAAAATTATAATTTATTGAAAATTTATTTACTTATTTTTTTTAAACAATTGTGTATTTTCTTTACGCCAGTCAATTTATCTCATTATTCTGTGCATAAAAGTATTAGGGTAAGATTATTGAAAAATGAATATTTTGTAAGATATTTTGTAATTTGTCAAAATATTGGAACTTTCAAACCTTAATAACTCAAAAAGTTTTTAATGAAAAATACTTTATCATAGTGTTTTGGAAAGCTCTCGAGGTAAGCTACAAGAATATGCAAAAATATATAGGGTGTTCCATTTAAAAAAATTGAAGTGACCTTCACGTGACCTTCCAGTGACTCTTCAAGGTCAAAATGATATTGCCAGTAAATAGAACTTTTAAACCCTACAACTTTTGTCTGAAACATTTTTTGATAAAACTTATATTTTTTGAAATATTCAAGGGTTCCGACCTTTTTATACACCCTGTATATATTACACATTCATATACATATATTAATTTATGTCTATTAGCAAGTAATAATTAATGCACTAATATACATACATTGATATACATTATCAATATAATAAAAAACTTAAGAGATATTAAAATAAATAAATATTAAGATGTAATTTTATAGTTATTGTGTTATTATATTAATAATTCAGAATTCAGCTTAATTTTGTAGTATTAACAAATATATTAATCTAGTAGAAATCTACTAAGTAGATTAGAAAGTATTAAAAAATAATTTTCTCTCATATGCATAACTAATAGCACAATTTATAAATATCTCAGATTTGCAGAACGATAAGAAAATTTGTAATGCGTAAAGTATTCTTATAATACAAACGCATCGGGTATCATTGCAGGATAATTAAAATCCTACCAGTATAATCAAAATCCTCAAAATAAAACGCATTTTATTTTGCATATTTATTCAGGGACATGATGTTGACAACACATATCAAGATCAAAAATGTCAGTAATGGGGATGTAAATATGAATATTTATCAGAATTATTAATAAAATTATACCAGCAAAAAATCCAATTAAAAGCAATAAATATCATAAATCCAAGTAAATTTAAATGTTAAACAGAAATGTTACATACTTTTCAGCATGATTGTGATGAAATAAGATTTCCGTCTATTATATTATTTCCGAAACGAACTTGATCTAATTAAGAAAAATGTCATGTTATTTGTGCTGAATGCAGGTAACTTTGTCCGCTGCGTAGATGAACTTCGATAAAGGAGGGAGATGAAATGATGCAAAGATATGGGAAGTTATAGGCTAGATAATAGGACAAAGACTGGATCAAGTACATGGATAGAGTAATACTTGATTTTACTTGTCATGTCTTTGCAGCATAGATCGCACATATATTAGCGCAAACATGCGATGCGTTTATGCCCGCGGATATAACTTTTTAATAGGAAGAAAGGCTTTTTAGCTGATTTGTATGTATTATATAAAATATCAAAAATACAAACAAAATTAAAAGGCTACGAAACCGTGGCGTAAGATGTTGAGCGTAACAAATAAAGGTAATACTAAAAGACTCAAGTAAGAGACATAATATATTAATATTCAGTTAAAATACATACGTACGTTTCGATTCAAGATCCTTTTCAATGCTCAAGTGTGTTGGAATATAAAAAAAAAATTAATTAAATTTGAAATAATAATAATAAACAATACTACAAAATAATAATAAACAGTAATAATAATAATAATAATAATAAGCAAACCATGCGTGAAAGAATTTCAAACGAAAATGTTCGGACTTTTTCATCGGAGGAGATCGTCGCAAATACAAAGTCGTGATATTCTCCATGTGTGCGGTTTTGCGTTTCTCTTTGAGGAGGGAGTGAGCATCTGCCTTCTTTCGGAATATGCATCTTATTATCAACTATCGATTTTTTAGTTTGTTAATTGCTTATCGCACATCTTTTTAGCGTTTCAAAGTTACGATCGTTATTATTTTATATTTGTTTAGGTTGCCTTCTATCGCGCCCAACTTTGTGTAATCGCGCTCTGTTTATTATTACGGCTTTAAATTTCAAATTTTATTTATATCCTAATGATTTCTTAGCACGGAAAGGATCTTTAAAATAGATCGAAACGTACGTACATTGAAAAATTGTATTCTCAACTTAAGAACAGATCACTTATCTTTAGAATATATACTAAAATAAGTGACATATTCTTAAGTTGAGAATACAATTTTTCTAGTTAGGCGATGTATTTTTAGTATATAAATATAATTTGGATTATGAGAGAAGTAAAAACAAT